>CH001689.1:271747-313940 GCA_000149265.1 Ciona savignyi | reverse complement strand
CTCCTTTTAGTTTTCCCCACTGTGGAAATTAATTTTAACCCTTCCCTAAATACTAATCTCAACCCCAGAACTAAACCTAACTTTAACCCCATGTTTAAAATTAACTGTAATTGCCTAATATTTATTTTAGTGTGCAGTTTCCCGCTTTCCCTCCTATGAGTTTTCCCCGTGCTCCGAGATGGTTGTTGATTTACTGTAAATCGTAAAAAAACTAAAGTGAACCAAACCAGTATATAATACATTGGTGAATGCATAGAAACACACATAAATACAGGGTACTAAAATCTATCCCACTTTTTAAAACGAGAGAATATATTTTCATTAGAACAGCAAACAAACCAGCACTTGCCGCGTAAACGTCGTGACGCGAGAAGTTCAGAACTTTCCCGCCCAATATTTAAATTTTGCGCGCTTTGATGTATAGAATTTGTTTTTTAAGCTACTTACATAAAATAAGAGCAGGTTTGCCGCCAAACACACATTGAAAGTAAATAATAGTATACTACTAATAAAAGGTATTTCTCTTTTTAGAGTTGGGTGGCTCTAAAAAGAGCCGTTTAGTTTGCAGGAATTTCCACACCAGGTAATTTATTTCTTAGTCGACTTTTTGGTGAATGCTTTCTTTGCTGCAGGTTTTTTTGCGACAGGCTTCTTTGGCTTAACCGTCTTTTTACTGGGTGTCTTCCTGACAGCGGTCTTTTTGGAAGCAGACTTCTTTACAGCTGTCTTTTTGGCAGCAGTCTTCTTAGGGCTGGATTTCTTGGCAACTGCTTTTTTAGCCTTAGCCGGAGTAGCAACTTTCTTTTTGTTGGCCGTCGTTTTCTTGGAAGTGGCGGATTTCTTAGCTGCTGCAGGTTTCTTGGCCGCATCAGCTGCAGGTTTAGGAATCTTAAACGATCCTGAAGCGCCAGCCCCCTTGGTGTGAACAATCTCTCCTTTGATAGCAATTTTTTTCTTTTTGTTCTCTCTCTCTCTCTCTCTCTCTCTCTCTTGATGGATTCGACAATGCTAGCGTCTATATAAAGAATTGTCCAGGATAATTTACTCACACATCGCTAAACCAAGCACTAAAAAAAAAATTTGAGTTTTAAATCATTACAAACTACTGCTAAAGAGAAAATGTCCGGAAGAGGCAAAGGAGGAAAAGCTAAGGCGAAGCCGAAGAGCCGTTCATCAAGAACTGGTCTCCAATTTCCAGTTGGTCGTGTGCATAGACTGTTGCGCAATGGTAACTACTCTGAGCGTGTTGGCGCTGGAGCACCAGTCTATTTGGCCGCTGTGCTCGAATACCTGAGCGCCGAAGTTCTTGAGTTGGCAGGTAACGCCGCTCGCGACAACAAGAAGTCCAGAATCATTCCCAGACACCTTCAGTTGGCTGTTCGAAACGACGAGGAATTGAACAAGTTGCTTGGAAAAGTGACAATCGCTCAGGGTGGAGTCCTTCCCAACATCCAAGCTGTATTGTTGCCCAAGAAGACCCAAAAGAAAGATTAAACGACCTTGGTTAGCAACAACCACTATTAAAACGGCTCTTTTTAGAGCCACCACATTTTTAAAAAGAGTAACCAATGATATGCATAGCTAGGTAAATCCCAATGTTATTAGCGGTGGGTTAATAAAGCGTCAATACCTTTACAACACCGTCGTTTGGAAATTTTAACGTTTTTTTTTTGCGATTGAGCCAAATGGAAATTTACGTAATATCCAGTAATGCTGCAAATTACTAAATGTACCCCCGATTTTTAATTATGGAAGGGCTATTTGAGATTTTTTTGTTAAAATCTACAGGGATCCTTAATTCAAAACGAGGGAAAATATTTCTTTATTAAACCAAGAAACAAACTGCCAATAACGTCAAGAAGAGGAAGCATTCAGTTTGAGTTTCCCGCCTAATTTTTAAAATTTGGCGCTCTTTCTTTCTAAACTAGTTTTGAGGTCTCCAATATAAATGGAAGCTGTTCAGAATTGTACCCCTCAGCACACGCTAAAAGTAGAAAATATTGTAATACTATTCAATTGTAAAGTTGGCTGGGTCTAAAAAAACCGTTTAAGTTTGTATGGCATATTGTCATTTGGTGTGGGTTCATGAGGCGTCAAAACATTTACAATGCCGTCGTTTAAAATTCAAGTGTTTACGGCGCGATTGATTCAAGTGGGAGTTTTCGCAATACTAGACTTATTTTTTTCTTATTTTTAATTCACAGGTTTTATATGCAAACCATGCGCGCGCAATTTTAACGGCTCTAACCAAGTACCCTTCGATTTTTAAAAAAGCGCGGGGAATTATTTTGGAATTTTAACATGTTTTAAAGGATTAGTGCAGGTTGTTTCTAAATTTATTAAATAAATATGTTTCCGGTATTTTGAATACATGATCGGTATAAGTGCACAGAACAACTTTGAATACCATAAACAATTTATTTATAACGTCCATCTAAAAGACTCTTCACTAATTTAGTAATGGTACATCATGTATCTCTTTGATAAAAAAATGGGTGGCTCTAAAAAGAGCCGTTTGTAGGTTGGTGCAAAATAAATTACTTAGAGCTGGTGTACTTGGTGACAGCCTTAGTGCCTTCGGATACGGCGTGCTTAGCAAGCTCACCAGGCAGCAAAAGTCTAACTGCGGTCTGGATTTCCCGACTGCTGATCGTGGACCTCTTGTTGTAACCGGCAAGTTTCGACGCTTCGGATGCGATGCGCTCGAATATGTCGTTCACGAATGAGTTCATGATGCTCATTGCTTTGCTGGATATACCAGTGTCAGGATGGACTTGCTTCAGTACCTTGTATACGTAAATGGAGAAGCTTTCCTTTCGCTTTGATCGGCGCTTCTTCTTCCCTTCAGACGGTGCCGCCTTCTTGACTAGTTTCTTGCTTCCTTTGCCTGTTGGTGCCATAGTTGCTTTTTAGAACTGATGACTAACGCACCAATTGTTTCGAATTTATAGCTTCGCACATGGTAATTTTTCGCGAGATCAGTTGTGAAAAAAGGCGAATGTGACTTCTGATTGGCTCCCTTTTTTTTTCTCTTTGATTTAGTACCTCAGTAGAGCCACAACATATACAGTATTCGGTGTAGCTTCGGACAACATAATTAATAATAAAAAAGAGCAGTATACAATTTGCCTGTACAAATAAATTATATTTATAAAAATAAAAGTAACAGTAATTTGTAAATCTAAAACCATCATTTACTAAAATAATTACCGTAAAACTTCTAATTGAACGCCATTTTCAATGACCGCCACTAATCTAATAGACACTTGATTTTTACCAGTCATTTTTCTATAATCAGTATGTGTATTTTGTTTGATGATCTTTCTTGTTGCTTTGATGATAGCTGTGTTTATTCTTTTTATTAATAAAAAAAAAATCTTTCCAAAATTTGTATTAACTGCTCGAAAATTAGAGCGCCAGCCGATAAATGAACTAATAGAATGCCACCATAAGGCAAGTGTTGAAATACCAAAAAAATAGTCGGTAAAAATTCAAACACTAACGAGCTAACCAGGTAAACATCAAACCGACCAGCATACAGCAGAATAATAGATTATACATTAAAAATTAGTACTGGGTCAAAACTCAAAATAGTTAACCTGAGAAAAAATATTGGGTGGACATTAAAAGAGCCGTTTAGATGAATGTAGAAACCTGAATTATAAATGAAGCAACCGAATGAAAAATGTAAAGGATAATTTTAGTAAAGAACTAATAGTGAGTTTTACCAAACATAGTTTTAAAGAATATTTCAAAATTAGTACTGTTAAAACTCGCTGCAAGTTATGAAGTCTCCACAAGAAGGCTAAATAAAGCAATCAGAACTTAGTCTGCGAAAGAGCTGACCAATCATATCGTTATGATTAAAAATCGAAATTATGTCAAAGTAAGAAATACTTTATTTGTTGAAATTTACTTGGTTATAAGATTAAATTTTTAACCCCCAAAACAAATTGAATTCTTGTATTAGGCAAGTATGGACGCTTGGACAAGCGATGTAAGATTTCGATCTCATTTTAATAATTGGGTGGCCCTAAAAAGGGCCGTTTGTTCAGGTGGTAATAGGTCAATTAACCTCCAAATCCGTACAAAGTACGTCCTTGTCTTTTCAGAGCGTAGACAACATCAAGGGCGGTGACGGTTTTACGTTTGGCGTGCTCGGTGTAGGTGACTGCATCACGGATTACGTTCTCCAAGAACACTTTAAGTACACCACGTGTTTCTTCGTAAATGAGACCGGAGATTCGCTTTACACCGCCACGGCGAGCAAGTCGACGAATGGCTGGCTTGGTGATACCTTGGATGTTATCACGCAACACCTTTCGATGTCTCTTAGCGCCTCCCTTTCCCAATCCTTTGCCTCCTTTTCCTCGTCCTGACATTTTAGAAGATTTCTTTTGACGTCAATAAATAGAATGAAGTAATCACCCAGCCGGTTTTGTATTTATATCGACATTCCGTACGTCAACGAAGCAGAGGAAGAAAAAGTTCGTTGATACCGCTCTCGCTTTCGTGCTAAAAGGTAGAAGGCTCTGTCCATTGTCTCGCATGGTGACCTAGCATCATGGTTGCACTTTTTCTTAGTTTGCGCGGGATATTAAACGACAAATGTTTTCAAATTAGTACCCGTAGTTTAAATTTATTTATACATATTGACTTTACTTGCATATAGATAAACACCGATTTTGGTTTAAAGTTTGTCAAAAATATAACATGATTCAACTTTTTAAAACCGGTACTTCATGTATGCAAATATTTGTAAGGGAAAGAGTTTTTGCTTTATATCATTACCGAGAAAGTGTTAACATACGGAGTAAGGCGCAAATTATTAACATTAAATTAATAAAATAAGTGATCTTTATGCACTACAGGACCAGTTAGCTTATCCTAACGTCCTTAAACACTATTCTATACCATGCTTTTACATACGAAGTATTCTCATGGGGAAGTTTCAGCTCGAAATCCTTAAAAAAGTTACGTAACATTTTGCCCAATGGAGATTCTGATTGGCTCTATGCGCGTTCTTGATAATTTTACCTGGTTGCTGTTATTAAACTTCGCCGCAAATTGTACGTGGCATTACTTTTTTTAGTAAATATAGGCAAGAAACTATTTTTAGTAATTTTTACGATAATGTTTAAACCAGTATATCTCTGCTAAAACAGGGTGACTCGGAATAGCCGTTTAGTGGTTTAATGAAGTTAACGATTTCTTGTTGATTTACCATCGCTTCCATTAAGCTACATAAATAAACGATTGATCAATTATTAAGTGATGCTATAAGCTCTTTTTTAAATTTGGGTGGCTCTGAAAAGAGCCGTTTAGAAGTTGAGTGAACCTAACGATTTACTTAGAGCTGGTGTACTTGGTAACAGCCTTGGTGCCTTCGGAGACGGCGTGCTTGGCAAGCTCACCAGGCAGCAAAAGTCTAACTGCAGTCTGGATTTCCCGACTGCTGATCGTGGACCTCTTGTTGTAACCGGCAAGTTTCGACGCTTCGGATGCGATGCGCTCGAAAATGTCGTTCACGAACGAGTTCATGATGCTCATAGCTTTGCTGGAGATACCAGTGTCAGGGTGTACTTGTTTCAGTACCTTGTACACGTAGATGGAGAAGCTTTCCTTTCGCTTAGATCGGCGCTTCTTCTTTCCTTCAGACGGTGCCGCCTTCTTGACAAGTTTCTTGCTTCCTTTGCCTGTTGGTGCCATGTTTGCCTTTTAGAAATGATTACTAACGCACGAATTGTTTCGTATTTATAGCTTCGCTCATGGTAATTTTTCGCGAGATCAGTTATGAAAAAAAGGCGAATGTGACTTCTGATTGGCTCCCTTTCTCTCTCTCTCTCTCTCTCTCTCTCTCTCTCTCTCTCTCTCTTTAATTTAATACCTCAGTAGAGCCACAACATATACAGTAGTCAGTCGCCCCTTATTATTACCATTTTTCTTTACGTTGTTATGTTGTACCACCGCTTGTACTTGTGACATGCTCTACAATACTTAGTTTTACCGCCACTTGTACTGTTAATTGACGGTAGTTGGACTTCATGTGCCTAACAGCGTAGATTCAGGCGTGGTTTTGGCGACTACGGTTTTTATGGCCAAAATGGTCCGGTCCCAAGGTGCTTATATTAAGCGAAGCTTATTGTATAACGGAAATACAAAAAGACAAAATCTAGAAATGTTTCTTTAAGTAAAAACACAAGCCAATGGTTTGCGAAAGACCGCTTGCTAAATGTTAATTTAAACGTGCATTGGATGTCCGATGATACATGTGTTTTTATGGAAGTCCAACCATTTTAACTGTATATGCATCAATTAAGTACATGGGGATATGAAACCTTTTTGTTTTCCAATTTTGAATTCTTAACAATTAAGATTAGTTCAATTAATGAATATAATTAGGACCATTTACTACGGGAAATACCATTGACTCATTCGAAAATAAATCTCTTTGAAAACAATGGGTGGCTCTGAAAAGAGCCGTTTGGAGAAGTCGAAGCGTTCGTTTTAAGCACGTTCCCCGCGGATACGTCGGGCCAGTTGGATGTCTTTGGGCATGATGGTCACTCGCTTGGCATGAATGGCGCACAAGTTGGTATCTTCGAAGAGACCAACAAGGTAAGCTTCGCTTGCTTCCTGAAGAGCCATCACAGCGCTACTCTGGAACCGAAGGTCGGTCTTGAAATCTTGTGCGATTTCACGAACCAATCGTTGAAAGGGAAGCTTGCGAATAAGAAGCTCAGTCGACTTCTGGTATCGTCGAATTTCACGGAGAGCGACGGTTCCTGGTCGGTAACGATGAGGCTTCTTGACGCCACCAGTTGCCGGAGCACTCTTTCGTGCTGCCTTGGTAGCAAGTTGTTTTCGTGGAGCCTTTCCACCGGTAGACTTTCTTGCAGTTTGCTTGGTTCGTGCCATTTCATTGATGAATTCGGTACTGTGATACGTTCTACAAAATCAAGAGTATTTATAGCCGAAAATAATTTACATCTGCATGATGATTGGCTAGTTTAAAATATTTTTCCTTCTTCATAAAATAGTTATCATCTCACATACAGACTTTTTTCTGTCCAGTTAATTTTGCGCTGTTTTACGATATTGGATAGAGATAATATTGATTGTGACTCAATCTATGTAGGTGAATTTACCAAAACATAAAATCATAGCAGACCAAAAAATGTGATTTACGCTAAAAAATAATGTTTTACGTAAAACACCGGTACATATTTTCCAAAATTTGAAACAACAATATCTTGTTAGAGAAAACAGCTTGAAGTTTTGTGGACCAATAACATGGAGAAAATTTTTTGCTTATTTAAATAATTGCTCCATGGCAAATTTTTATTGGGTAAGATGTTTTAAACAGTACATAATCCAATATACATATCAGAAACATGGGATACTTATATGTGATGTCGTTACACACACACACACATATATATATTATATATATACTGTTGCAATATAATATAAAATTATCGCTGCTAACAATATTGAATTGATATTAGATAGCCAGCGTTCCGCTACCGGCGGATGGATTTAGAAATGCATGGAATTTTGCATAGAATGAGGAAATGATGGAAACTGCATACTAAAATGAAGATTATGGCATTAAAGTTAGTTCTAAACATGGGATTAAGTTAGGTTAGTTCTGGGGTGGATAATCGTGTTTGGGGCAGGGTTAGAATTAGTTTCCATACTTTAAGTAAGCAGTTTCCCTACTGACCTTCTTGTAGTGTTGCCCACTACAGTTAGCTTCTAATATTGATTGTGTGCAATCTTAAGCCTTTTTTTCCAAAATGGGGTGACTCTAAAAAGAGCCGTTTTAATGGTGGTGGTTGTAAAACAGAGTTCTTTTAGTCCTTTTTTTGTGTGTTCTTGGGTAAAAATACAGATTGTTGAAAAGGACTCCATCCTGAGCGATTGTTACTTTTTCAAGCAACTTATTCAATTCCTCGTCGTTTTTTCGGCGTTATACCCTGCCCAACTCAAGAACTTTGGGGCGCTCAAGTATTGGAGTTTTTCAGCCATATATTTAATATTTTCTCGCCAAATGGATACGAATTTTATCATTATACCCCAAACACAATGTTTATATTTTTATAATAAAACGGAAATTTACTATATCCTATATCAATTGTAATTATTTTTATTTTATAATTAAAAACAAATTAATTTTAAAAGTTGACTTGGTCATTTTTTGTCGTGCAGTCGTTCTCATGGAAAAATTAGAAATTCAGTTCCAATTATGTTTAAAAAAAAATTCCATACTGATTTATATGCTTTTGATTTCTCAGTATTATTGCACGTACATCTGTCTTATAAAGCATCGTATTGAACACTACCCAAAGTTTTTGAATGTTCGAGGTATTTCCAAGATTTTTGTTATCTGAAACAAATTTTTATGAATAGCACCGAAATAGGCCGGGGATCCTCTGTTTAAAACGAGAGATGTAATTCGTTAACAAAATGCTACTTGCCGCGGAAATGCCGCGAGGTTGGGGCAGTTCAATTTTCCCGCCCAATATTCAAAATTTTGCGCGCTTTTTTATTAAATTAATGTTTTTTATCTCTCGTTAAGAAAATTAAGGACAGCTTATATTTCAGAGCCCAAAAGACATGAAATTATTCTTATACTTTTAAATAGTAGTTCTCTTTTTGTAAAATGGGTGGCTCTAAAAAGAGCCGTTTGAGTTTGCATGGAATTGTGCCACACGACGTAATTTATTTCTTAGTCGACTTTTTGGCCGATGTTTTCTTCGCTGCAGGTTTTTTTGCTACATGCTTCTTAGGTTTAACTGTCTTTTTAGTTGGTGTCTTCTTAACAGCGGTCTTTTTGGTAGCAGGCTTCTTTGCAGCTGTCTTCTTAGCAGGTTTCTTAGGGCTTGCTTTCTTGGCAACTGCTTGTTTAGCCTTAGCCGGAGTAGCAACTTTCTTTTTGGTGGCCAGAGTTTTCTTAGGAGCGGTGGATTTTTTAGCTGCTGCAGGTTTCTTGGCTGCAGCTAATGGTTTAGGAAGCTTAAACGATCCGGAAGCGCCAGCCCCCTTGGTGTGAACAATTTCTCCTTTGGCAGCAAGTCGCTTTAAAGTCTGCTTGACGAACGTGTTCGCTGAATCTTCCTTCAACTTGTAGGTGGCAACAACATACTTTACGATGGCCTGGCGAGAGCTGCCAGATCTACTCTTTAGAGAAGTGATAGCCGCCTTTACCATCACATTATAGGTAGGGTGACTTGGCTCAGCCTTCTTGGGTGCAGATTTCTTCGTAGACGACGACATATTTCTTCGATGATCGTGAGAGAATGTGTTCAAACGCCCGTCGAATGTGCTCTTATAGCAAACGCTATGGAAATTTTAATCGGTCTAATACGAGAGAAGCAATAAAAAAAGAATACGGTTTTTGGGGCCTATTCTTAACTATAACTGTAAAACTGGCGCCCCATTCGTTGCAAATTCAAAAATAATTAAACTGGGCAGTATTTTATTTGCGATTTATCTCTTCGCTTTCTAAATATATTCATGATCGTGGATTATTTGCGCAACCGAAAGGAATCTTGTCCGTTATATAATGATATACTTTGTGGAAAGGCGTGTGCACCAATAAATTAATCTTTTTTATTTATTTTGTTTGTACCAGAATTTATCGACAAAAATGAAAACGTTTTATATTTTACCCCTTACAACGCCCAATTTCATTTAATTGTTACGAAAAAATTGGGGTTGTTTTCACCGCGGTTGGTCTAGTTTCTCTTAGACAATCTCAGCATGCGATGTGTTAAAATAAAAAGTTATTACTAATAAAGTAGATACCACTTAGCTTTTAGTACGCCATCTTTTAAACCTAAATGTTGTTCCGTTTAAATTTAGAATGGAAAGAGACATAGCCCTCTTCTACTTAAAATGAGAGCTAAGGAGATTAACGAAGATATTTTCCATTTCCATTTTTCTTTTTCTTCTCTCTCCTGTTAGATTCGACAAAGCTAGTGTGTATATAAGTAATCTCCGAGCAAATTTATTCATTCAACGATTATCGAATTGTTCGTGTCTACAATCTACTACAAAATAAGAAAATGTCAGGACGAGGCAAAGGAGGAAAATCCAAGGCAAAGCCGAAGAGTCGTTCATCAAGAGCTGGTCTTCAATTCCCAGTTGGTCGTGTGCACAGACTTTTGCGCAATGGTAACTACTCTGAGCGTGTTGGCGCTGGAGCACCAGTATATCTCGCCGCTGTGCTCGAATACTTGAGCGCCGAAGTCCTTGAGTTGGCAGGTAACGCCGCTCGCGACAACAAGAAGTCCAGAATTATTCCAAGGCACCTTCAGTTGGCTGTTCGAAACGACGAAGAGTTAAATAAGTTGCTTGGAAAAGTGACAATTGCTCAGGGTGGAGTCCTTCCCAACATCCAAGCTGTATTGTTGCCCAAGAAGACCCAGAAAAAAGATTAAGTGAACTCGGTTTTCTAACAACCACCATCAAACGGCTCTTTTCAGAGCCACCCAAATATTAAAAAGAGTAACCAATGTTAGTTAGTTAGTTATGTGCATAGGGCATGGTGCCCCTTTGCGGTCCATCGAACTACGTCTTCTCTCCATTTGCTTCTGTTTCTCGCCCTTCGTTCAGCCGTTGCGAGGGGGACACCGCATAGATCTCGGATGTTTTCGCGCCATCTTTTGCGTGGACGTCCTCTTCGCCTTTTGCATTGAAAGTCTTTCCTGAAGCTTAGATTGATCAGGCTTGACTCTGAGCTTCGTGCAACGTGACCAAACCAACGCAAGCGCCTTGCATTGACGACATCCTCGATCGTTTCTTCCACTCTCAGGATTTTCCTAAGGTCAACATTCCTGATTCTGTCATGTCTGGTCACATTGAGAATTGCTCTTAAGCATTTCATTTCAAAAACTTTCAATGAGTTCTCATTGAAAAGTAACCAATGAAATGCATGACTAGTTTAAACGCTGTAAGGCCCAATGTTATTAGGCGTGGGTTTGTTTAAACCAGGGCTCTCCACCGCATGCGGCTCTTTTCCGCAGGCCCTATTTCTTCTACATGAAGGCTATGTCCCGAAAATGTACCAAGTAGGCTATGTAAGAAATGCAATCCCCTTCCTATTTTTTAATATATTTCTTGATGTTGTTTGCTGTTAGGGGGGTTTTCCGCTTAGTAACATTCGTAACAATAAAAGACGTGTAAACTTCTGTCATTGTATGTATGATATGGCGCTTTGTGGTAATACAGTAAGAGAAATTTGGCTCTAAGTCTCGGACTGGTTGGCCACCCCTGGTTTAAACATTCGTACTAACGTCGTTAAAATTTCAAGCGTACTTCCAATGGGTTACAGCTTAGCAATGGAAAGATAATGCTGCATGTGTCAAAATGTGTACGAGTCACATTTCTAATCGGTATCACATTTTTTTCATTTTGAATCTACTAAACTTCTGTTTAAAGAGAAATCACTGTAAAACCTCTTTATGAACGCCACGGCGCTCTATTTTTAACACTTGTCTTATTGAAGTGTTTAATTAGAGGGTGGCGCTCTATTTTTTAGATAGCTGGTCGGAATTTTGGGATGATAAATATAATTAAATAAAAACAAATCAAACAACACACTTACAAATAAATAATAACCAATCACTGGTAAAAATGAAGTGTTATGTCTGTCAGATTTACAGTGGCGTGCTATTAGGGGTAGCGTTTTAAATAGAGGTTTCTACGGTGTTAATTCGCTATGTGTGCAAAGGCTTTTACGCGCGCCAATTTATAATTGCCAATATTTAAAAAAAGCGGCGGGAAATTTAAAAAAAATGGGAGGGGAAAATTTGGAGTTTTTCTGATGTTTTAAAAATATTACTGACACTACTTATTCCTTTAGTATTTTAAAATTAGCGTCGCCCGACTTGGTGCATAATGCACGTACCTCTTTGAAATAAATGGGTGGCTCTAAAAAGAGCCGTTTATGGCTTGGTGCTAAACAAATTATTTCGAGCTGGTGTACTTGGTAACGGCCTTGGTGCCTTCGGAGACGGCGTGCTTGGCAAGCTCACCAGGCAGCAAAAGTCTAACTGCGGTCTGGATTTCCCGACTGCTGATCGTGGACCTCTTGTTGTAACCGGCAAGTTTCGACGCTTCGGATGCGATGCGCTCAAAAATGTCGTTAACGAACGAGTTCATGATACTCATCGCTTTGCTCGAGATACCAGTGTCAGGGTGCACTTGCTTCAGTACCTTGTATACATAAATGGAGAAGCTTTCCTTTCGCTTTGATCGGCGCTTCTTCTTTCCTTCGGACGGTGCCGCCTTTTTGACAACTTTCTTGCTTCCTTTGCCTGTTGGTGCCATGATTGCTTGTTTGAACTGATGCTTACCACGCCACCGGTTTCTACTTTATAGCTACCAGTATGCTAATTTTCAACGAACAAATCCAAAAAAATAGTAAATCGACACGCCGGCTTGTTTTTCTCTCGTTTCTTCTATTTCGGTTTATGAGGAAATCATTTTAGAAATCCGAGTACACGAATGGCCCGCGTAAATTGATAATTAATCTTAGGAGAAAAAGTTACACTCATTCTAAAATCTAAAACCATTATTCTTTAAACATAACTAACCGATAATGTAATACAAAAATAAGAAATCAATTAAGAGTAGATCAAGGAAAACAATGCAGATATTGAAGATGGAACAAACCAAAGTGTTAAATTTTCAATATTAAACCAGGTATGCAAAGTTATTCACATTAAATAATCATTTGGTTATAGGTAAATTAATCAAAATCACAATATGAATCCATTTGAAAGGAATAGAAAAATAAAAAGGGAACAACTTAATTAAATAACCTGAGAAAGAGCTGAAAACACCAATGAACGAATATGAAATTTTTTTAATATCTATGAACATTCTAACTGTATGGCGAATACAAATCCGTTTGTTTAAATTTAATTCGGTAAAAGATTTAATCTTTAACCTAACAAACAATGGATGCAGCGTTGTAAAATAACGTTCTCTTTCCATAATTAGGTGGCCCTGAAAAGGGCCGTTTGGTCAGATGGTAAAAGGTCGATTAACCTCCAAATCCGTAAAGAGTACGTCCCTGTCTCTTCAGAGCGTATACAACATCAAGGGCGGTGACGGTTTTACGTTTGGCGTGCTCGGTGTAGGTTACTGCATCACGGATTACGTTCTCCAAGAATACCTTGAGTACACCACGTGTTTCTTCGTAGATGAGCCCAGAGATTCGCTTTACACCGCCACGACGAGCAAGTCGACGAATGGCTGGCTTGGTGATACCTTGGATGTTATCACGCAACACCTTTCGATGTCTCTTGGCCCCTCCTTTTCCTAATCCTTTGCCTCCTTTTCCGCGTCCTGACATTATTGTAGATTGCTGTCGTCTTCAAAAAGCATAATGGTAAAAATAACCAGCCGCTTTGGTATTTATATGCGTTATTCGTACGTCATCGAAAAAAAGAAAAAAGTCTGAAAGAGATTCTCGTTTTAAAGCATTTGTGCAAAAAGGTAGAAGGCGTGACTCTTCTCTTTTATGAGACATTGCGTCATGGTTTCCAAGTGATTTGGATTGGGCGGGAAATTAAACGACAATGTTTTTAAATTTGTACCGCCGCTGTACTTTATTTATAAAAAAAAGTTCGGTGAAATATTATTAAAAATTGTAGCGTGAAATAAATATGATTGGTTGACTGGGAGATTTATATTTCACGGTTAAATGTAAACATCATTTTTGCAGATGATTTCAAGAAAAAGATCAAAGAACAAAACCTCAACATCCTATGCTTCCGTATACGACATATTCACACCGAAAAGTTTTCAACTCTAAATTCGGGCAGATTGTGTCCCTTATTATTTTCCTGGTTACTCTTTATACAATTTCGAAACAAACTATACATATAACAAAAAATAATTTCCTGAGGAGAATCATGACCCTGAGTAATTTACAACTTATTATAAATGTTAATGCTACCATATTTTAGTTTTCAGTGATATTAAAAAAGATTAGTTGGTTCTGAAAAACCCCTAAAATGGCCATCATGAGTACTGAATCCCAACGGTTGTTGAGTTTATAACTGTAGTTATGTAGATAAATAAATACGTTTAAATTACATTACTATTTTATATTTCTCTCATTTATCGGCTTAAGTAATCTGTTTTATTTTCTTTGTTATAATTTGTTCCATTTTAATTAATTTATTGGGACAGTGTATATCCGAAATGCGTTTTGTCGAATCATTTTAATTCTTATCTCTTTGGAAATAATAGGTGGCTCTGAAAAGAGCCGTCTGAAGTTAATATGTAGCCAGATGGTTTAAGCACGTTCACCGCGGATACGTCGGGCTAGTTGGATGTCTTTGGGCATGATGGTCACTCGCTTGGCATGAATAGCACACAAGTTGGTATCTTCGAAGAGACCAACGAGGTAGGCTTCGCTTGCTTCCTGAAGAGCCATCACAGCGCTGCTCTGGAACCGAAGATCGGTCTTGAAATCTTGGGCAATTTCACGAACTAATCGTTGGAAAGGAAGCTTGCGAATGAGAAGCTCAGTCGACTTCTGGTATCGACGAATTTCTCGCAGAGCGACGGTTCCTGGTCGGTAACGATGAGGCTTCTTGACGCCACCAGTTGCTGGAGCACTCTTGCGTGCTGCCTTGGTGGCGAGTTGTTTTCGTGGAGCCTTTCCACCGGTAGACTTTCTTGCTGTTTGCTTGGTACGTGCCATTTCGTTGATGAGTTTGGTATTATGGCAATCTGTACGAAATTTATATTATTTATAGCCTGAAATCTCCCGCCAAATCTACAAATCTACACGGTGATTGGCTAGTTTGAAAAGAAGCGCCATGAATTTCCTTCTTCGTTTCTTTTCACACCTTTCGCTCCAGACGTTTTTTTCCTTTCGTCAGATAATAGGTTTATCTTTTCTCTGTGCGCACAATTAAGTTCGTTCTGTTCCGTTATTACGTTTTTAAATAGAGCTGATAGTGAACTAACAAGAAAAAAATACCCATTTATTTACACTAAAAGAAAATCATACGGGGTAGATAATATTCAAGTTTCAAAAAATCAATATCTTAAAATTTCTGTAACCAATAGCAATAGCACTGGACAATGTTAAACATTTCATTAAAGGCAATTATGGTCGCTTAAAAAAAACTGCTTAATGATATGACAGTTTGATATATTTGATCTTTCTATTGTATAATTGAAATACCACACATCTTTAAAAAATCAAACAATGAACCGAAATTATCGAGTACTTGTACTATGAGAAACCACTATGACTAGCCAACCCTCATGCAACGGTGCATTCTTAACTGTTTTGTTACTTACTTTTTGTAATTACCTTATAAGTTTAACAAATAATGAATTGACATTCGGCTACCGAACACCGGATGGGTATAGTACTGCTGGTGTTAGATCTGTACAAACCTACTTGCTTTCTTTAAAATATCCCTTAAAGAATGGATGCGACGACATTAACATTTGTTGGGGTGTTAATAAAGCACCAAGGGGGATGATTCTCTCTAAAGAAATTACATTTTGTTCTTTGTATAGTGTGTGATCAAATTGTATTACGGAAAAATATTAAGGAACGCACATAGAGCCAATCAGAACTCAGGTAGAAAATCTTATACAATTTTATGCTCGGATTTTGAGCTGCAAAGTTTCCCATGAGATTACTTCGTATGCTGAAGCATAGGACTTTACGATAAGCTAACGGGTTCTGTACTACAAACCGATCATTTACCTTATTTATTGGCAGAGATTTTGTGCCTTAGCCAGCTCTTTCGGTACCACAGAAACATATCAAAATAAAGTAAAGCTACGGTTCAAACAAATGTCGTTTAATATCCCGCCATAATCCAAATCACAGCGACACCATGATGCAACGCCGTCACAAAAGACAATAGTCAGCGCCTTCTACCTTTTGCACAAATGCTTTAAAGTGAGACTCTCTCTAAAGACTTTTTTTGTTTATTTCGATGACGTACGAACATCACATATAAAAACCAATGCGGCTGGTTGTTTTTACCATTCTATTTTTTTAAGACGGCCGCTATTACCATGTCAGGACGCGGAAAAGGAGGCAAAGGATTGGGAAAGGGAGGCGCCAAGAGACATCGAAAGGTGTTGCGTGATAATATCCAAGGTATCACCAAACCAGCCATTCGTCGACTTGCTCGTCGTGGCGGTGTAAAGCGAATATCTGGGCTCATCTACGAAGAAACCCGTGGTGTACTCAAGGTATTCTTGGAGAACGTGATCCGTGATGCAGTCACCTACACCGAGCACGCCAAGCGTAAAACCGTCACCGCCCTTGATGTTGTATACGCTCTAAAGAGGCAAGGACGTACTCTCTACGGATTTGGAGGTTAATTAATCTAACTTCCATTCAACAAACGGCCCTTTTTAGGGCCACCCAATTAATAGAAAGAGATCGAAATATTACATCGCTTATCTAAGCGTTATTACTTAGCTAGTAAAAGCATACACTGTTTTTTTGAGGGTTAAGTATTTAATTTTAAAACGAAAAAAATATCAACAAAAATGGTTTTCTATACTTTTGCCAGGTCAACACTAAACGGAGGGAAACTACACACTAAACCTATGGAAATTAATTCTAACCATTCCCCAAACACTAATCTTAACCCGAACTTTAAAAAAAACTTTTATGCCCTTTTATTTATTTAAGTGTGCAGTTTCCCCGCCTTTTAGTTTTCACCTCTTGTCATACGGTCAGGAAGTTTAAATAGATATTTTGGGATTTCTGATTGTAACGATATAATTGGTCAGCTCTTTCGCAGACTAGTTCTGATTAGTTCATTCAGGTTCTCTTAAAAACTTTTTTCATGCAACGAGTTTCAACAATACCAGTTTTAAAATCCGCTTTAAAAGTATATTTGTTAAAATTTACTATTAGCTGGTTTTAACAAAATTATTTTGTACATTTTTTATTCCGTTGCTTCATTTTCAACTCAGGTTTCTACAATCATCTAAACGGCTCTTTTTAAGGCCACCAAATATTTTTTCACAGGTTATTTTTTTCATAGGCCCGGTACTCATAATTTAGAATGTAATACCTTGTGACGTGCTGCATGCTAGTCGGTTTACTGTTTACCTGTTCAGCTGATTGGCTTGAAATCAGGATTGATGAGTCAAAGTGTTTTTGCATTTTTTACGTGTTAATTTTTTGGTATACATGCATAAACCTCTATTTCAAACGCCAGATCTTTTTTTAACCCTTCCCTTATGGTGGCGTTCCATTAGTTAAGTTATTTTTCGAGTAGTTAATAACAATTTTAAATTTCGAGTAGTTAATAACAATTTTGGTAATATAAATTTATTTTATATAAAGAAGAAAACATTTACCACAGTTATCATCAAAGGAACAAGAAAAAACATCGAACGAAATACGCTTACTGATAATAGAAAAATCACTAAGGAAAATCATTGACATATCTATTAGATTATTGTCATGTCAATGAGAGATGGCGTTCAATTAGAAGTTTAACGGTAATTATTTTAGTAAATAATGGTTTTCGATTTACAAATTACTGTTACATCTTTAAAAGAAGACTTTATTAATAAAGGGTTGTATACTCCTAGTTTTCTGAATTTAAATATATAGTTCAAAGCTACACCGAATTAAACCAAAAAAAGACAAACGAGAGAACCTAACCGATCGTCGATTTTGCTAAACCCCTTTGTTCGATGAGATTAGCATATTATAGGCTATAAAAAGGAAAACTGTGATCAGATGTTCATCAGTTTAAACGAACAACCATGGCACCAACAGGCAAAGGAAGCAAGAAACTAGTCAAGAAGGCGGCACCGTCCGAAGGAAAGAAGAAGCGCCGAGCAAGGCGAAAGGAAAGCTTCTCCATCTACGTATACAAGGTACTGAAACAAGTGCACCCTGACACTGGTATCTCAAGCAAAGCGATGAGCATCATGAACTCGTTCGTGAACGACATTTTCGAGCGCATCGCATCCGAAGCGTCGAAACTTGCCGGTTACAACAAGAGGTCCACGATCAGCAGTCGGGAAATCCAAACCGCAGTTCGACTGTTGCTGCCTGGTGAGCTTGCTAAGCACGCCGTCTCCGAAGGCACCAAGGCTGTTACCAAGTACACTAGCTCGAAATAATTCATTTGCACCAACCCACAAACGGCTCTTTTTAGAGCCACCCATTTTTATCAAAGAGAAACATGATTTACCATTACAAACTTAGCGCAGTTACTTTAAGATGGACGTTGTGGATAAATTGTATGGTGTTCTAAGTTGTTCTGTGCACTTCTCCAGATCATGTATTCAAATTACCGGAGAAATATTTATTTTATCAAATTTAGAAACAACCTGCACTGTAAAACGTAAAAATCCCAAAATAATTCCCGCGCTTTTTGAATGAATCTAACGGTACTAGGTTTATAGCAGTTAAATTGCGCGCTTGTGGTTTACATACTAAACCTGTAAATTTAAAATAGAAAAACAAGCGATTAATAAATCAGAAGGTTACTCAAATAGAGTTCGAAATTCCAGTCATTATTAAAAAACGAAGGCACTTTGAGTAATTTGCAGCATTACTGGGTATTGGAAAAATTCCCACTTGTCTTAATCGCGCCGTAAACTTGAATTTTTAAATGACGACATATGATTTGACGCGTCATGAACCCACACATAATGAAAATATGCCATGCAAACTCAAACGGCATACAATTATATAGTATTAAATTATATTTTTACTGTTAGTGTGTTGAGCGGTAAAATTCTAAACAGCTTCTTTAATATGCGAGACAACCATTTTAAAAAAGAAAGCGCGCCAAATTTTAAATATTAGGCGGAAAAGTCAAACAATCTGCTCCACTTCATGCCGTTTACACGAAAAGTTGCAGTTATGTTTCCTGATTTATTAAAGAATTATTTTCTATCGTTTTTAATCAATTATCCATGATTTAAACAAATTAAAAATGTTAAGTATTGCGAAAATTTCCACTTGACTCAGTTGCGCAGTAAACGTTTAAATTTTAAACTAGAAATGTCTGTCATTATAAAAAATTGGGGGTACATTGAATAATTTGCAGCATTACTGGATATTGCGAAAATTTCAATTTGACTGAATCTCGTCGAAAACGTTAAAAATTTTAAACGACGGTGTTGTGAATGGATGGACGCTTTATTAACCCACCGCGAATGCCATTGGGATTTACCAATCTATGTATTTCATTGGTTACTCTTTTTTAAAATGGGGTGGCTCTAAAAAGAGCCGTTTTAATGGTGGTGGTTGTAAAACTGAGGTGTTTAATCTTTTTTCTGGGTTTTCTTCGGCAACAAAACAGCTTGGATGTTGGGAAGGACTCCACCCTGAGCGATTGTTACTTTTCCAAGTAACTTGTTCAATTCCTCGTCGTTTCGAACAGCCAACTGCAGGTGTCTTGGGATGATTCTGGACTTCTTGTTGTCGCGAGCGGCATTACCTGCCAACTCAAGAACTTCGGCGCTCAGGTATTCGAGCACAGCGGCAAGGTAGACTGGTGCTCCAGCGCCAACACGCTCAATGAATAGTTACCATTGCGCAAAAGTCTATGCATCGACGACCGACTGGGAATTGAAGACCAGCTCTGGATGATCGACTCTTAGGCTTGGCCTTGGATTTTCCTCCTTTACCTCGTCCGGACATTTTTTATTTAGCAGTAGATGGTAGAGATGTACAACTTAAAATGCTTGGGTAAGCGATGTGTGAGTAAATTATCTGGACGATTCTTTATATATACGCTGCCATTGTCGAGTCCATCTAGAGAGAGAGAGAACAAAAAGAAAAAAAAGTAAAGTAATGGAACAAATAGCTCATGTAATGAATGAAATCTCTCATTTAAAGTAGGGAAGGGATAATGCTTTTCCTTTATATCTAAAAGGAAGAAAATTTGCAATTTAAATAATATATCCGACTAAACGAGACTCGGGATTGTAGCATTATTTATGATATATTCTTGTTTCGACACCATAACAGGCATATTGTCTTCAACACAATCGGGCCAATTGCCGTAAAAATAAATTTTCAATGGAAAATTGTCGTGGAAGTTAATACGCCTTGCTTTCCGTACTTTTCCAGTTTTCTTACGATTTTACCACAAGCGCATCATTATACTGCGGACAATAAATAGGATTCCAATCGGTTTCGGAACAAAAAGTAAGCCACGCTCTTGCTAGGAGTATGAAGTGTGATGAGGGTTATCGCATATAAATTGCCACCCAGTAAAATTTTGTTTGATTTTATAATAATGGGCGCGAAAGTTTTATCAGTATCGTAAAAGCGAGAACGCTTTAAAAGACACCCGGGTTCTAACTAGACCAAAGCGCAGCTACTTTTTTCTTACTCTCTCGTTTTAGTCTGATTACACTTTGCATATCCGTTGCTATAAGATAATATTCCACTGTTTTTTGGACACATTCTATCAAGACTGTTGTACAACCATGTCGTCAAATGCGAAGAAATCTGCACCCAAGAAGGCTGAACCGACCCACCCCACTTACAATGTGATGGTGAAGGCGGCGATTGCTTCTCTAAAGAGTAGATCTGGCAGCTCTCGCCAGGCCATCGTAAAGTATGTTGTTGCCACCTACAAATTTGAAGGAAGATTCCGCCAACCACGTTCGTCAAGCAGACTTTGAAGCGACTTGCTGTCAAAGGAGAGATTGTTCGCACTAAGGGGGCTGGCGCTTCAGGATCGTTCAAGATTCCTAAACCTGTAGCTGGTGCGACCAAGAACACCTGCAGCAGCTAAGAAATCCGCCGCTTCCAAGACAACCACAGACCACCAAAAAGAAAGTTGCTACCCCGGCCAAGGCTAAAAAGGCAGTTGCCAAGAAAGCCAGCCCTAAGAAACCTGCTGCCAAAAAGACAGCTGTAAAGAAGCCAGCTGCCAAAAAGACCGCTGTTAAGAAGACACCCAGTAAAAAGACGGTTAAACCAAAGAAGCCTGTCGCAAAAAAACCTGCAGCGAAGAAAGCATCGACTAAAAAGTCGACTAAGAAATAAATTAACCTCGTGTGGAAATTCCATGCAAACTAAACGGCTCTTTTTAGAGCCACCCAACTTTAAAAAAGAGAAATACTTTTTAACAGTATTATAATATTTTATACTTTAGTGTGTGTTTGGCGATAAACCTGCTCTTATTTTATGTAAGTAGCTTGACATATATTTTTTGCATCAAAGCGAGCCACCTTTTGAATACTGGACGGGAAAGTACTGAACTGCCCCACGTCACAAGTTGCTTTCCCGATTTGAATTTACGCGGCAAATGCCTGTTCTCTTCCTGATTTGATGAAACTATTTTCTTTCGTTTGGTGGTATAGATTTTAGTACCCTCTATTTATGGGTGTTCGTACGCATCCCCCAATACATTTTATACCATTAGTCCAACATAAATTTTTATGATTCACAGAAAATCAACATATATATAAATGGGTGTATTAAAGCCAACCAACCAGTCCTGTTCTAACGCAAATCTTTATTTCAAACCACTAATTATACAAGGCCCCAAGTATAATTTGATGTTTCCCGTTTCTGTTTAGCGTTAATCACAAGTTTATTTTCTGAGCCAGACGTTCGGGCCGAATTAAAGGGCAATTTTGAGGTACTTTTAAAATCCTTGAATATTAACATTGAATAATCATTTATATTTATAAATTTTGGGTGGATCTAAAAACATATTTTGGTGGATATAAAAAGAGCCGCTTAAGCTTGATTGAAATTAACGATTCATTTGAAACTGATGTAGTTGGTGCCTTCGGAGAGTAATACTGACAAGTCAAAAACAAATAAATACGTCTAAAAAGAAAAACAATATTTTTAAACCGAGTTACCATTCATATAGAAATATTAACTTTTCGTTTTATTATAGAATAATTAACAATTTGTATTACATAAAATGATGACATTTCTATCCCTTTATCGAAGAAAATATTTAATATACTGCGTAGTTTGAATTTGGAAAACCCACAAAGTAATCAATTGTCCATTCTTTCCTAAAACGAGAGAAGTTTGTAATTGGTTCACTCACTTTTTTTGTGTATTTCTCCTGCATAATTCGACAATGCTCGCGTCTATATAAAGAATCGTCGAGATATTTACTCAGACATCGCTTACCCAAGCATTTTAAGTTGTACATCTCTACTATCTACTACTAAAGAGAAATGTCAGGACGAGGCAAAGGAGGAAAATCCAAGGCCAAGCCGAAGAGCCGTTCATCAAGAGCTGGTATTCAATTCCCAGTTGGTCGTGTGCACAGACTTTTGCGCAATGGTAACTACTCTGAGCGTGTTGGCGCTGGAGCACCAGTCTATTTGGCCGCTGTACTCGAATACTTGAGTTGGCAGGTAACGCCGCTCGCGACAACAAGAAGTCCAGAATCATCCCAAGACACCTTCAGTTGGCTGTTCGAAACGACGAGGAGTTGAACAAGTTGCTTGGAAAAGTAACAATCGCTCAGGGTGGAGTCCTTCCCAACATCCAAGCTGTATTGTTGCCCAAGAAGACCCAAAAGAAAGATTAAACACCTCGGTTTTACAACCAATACCGTTAAAACGGCTCTTTTCAGAGCCACCCTAATTTTTAAAAAGAGATACAATAAATTGCATGGCTAGTTAAATCTTCCTAAATACCAGGGTTATTAGCGGTTGGTAAAGGACGCGGCAAAATATACACAGCCCCTTAGCATTTACGGCGCGATTGAATCGAATGGAATTTTTTTGCAAGACCCAGTAATGCTGCAAATTACTAAAAGTACCCCCAATTTATTTTATAATGGCCGGCATTTCTAACTTTATTTAAGTAACATTGTTAATTGTTAAAATCTACAGGGATCCTTTATTAAAAAGGAAAAAAATAACTCTTCCTTAACTCTTTCCGTCCCAACTCGCCATATATCGCGAGTTGGTGGGAAAACATGGTATCCCGTCTGTACATAAATGGGTGCAAATCTAAAAAACGATTTCTCCGCAATGCGTAATGGTAGAGACCTCAGCTATGGCTCATTCGATCAAGGAAACCCTATATTTTATTCTCTGTAATTTTCGTGGAGAAATATTAAAAATGCGATGAGTGATAGCCTTTCTTTTTCAAGGCTTCGCCTCTTATTTCTATCGATTTTACACGAATTTACAAGTGACTAACTCAGCCAATAGGAGTCGCGTTAACTTGCGGAGAAGCTCTTTTTGTCAAGCAAGTCTTTCTTTACATTCTCTGTGAATTTCGTGCCGTTGAGAAAAAAAGGAGAGCGTTGGTGACGTTTTCGCAGCAGGCGTTTATGCTTCGTGTTCACCAAAGCATGAATCCGAGCTGGGCCTGCTGAGCGCACGATAAAGAAAAAGGCGGCGAGACTAGCTAGTTCGGTGTGCCCTGCTTTGAAGAATATTGGATATAGTATTTGTGTTTGTTTGCTTTTGTATGCCCTTTTTACACTTCCTTCACTGTTCTTATTTATACTTTTTACTATTTTAGTTCTACAAAACTAAAAACTTCAATGCGTTTTGGTTCAATTTTTCATAATATAGTTAGAATAAAGGAAAATTTCAATTAGGAATAGTAAAAAAACTACTGAAGATACAAATACAGTTCAAATTTTCCTGAGTACAAAAACTATTAGACAATCTACATTCCAATTTTCATATCATTTGGGCATACCAATAATTAGTGAGTATTTCGTTTGTCAGTGCACCTCAAAATTTTCAAAGTCGAGCAGAATTTTCTTTACATAAAAAGTGGTGTTCACTAAAGTTTACATAATATATTCTTTATTGGAGGTAGATTTTAGGTGTGCGGTTTGTTTAAATTATCTTTCCAACCATACTAAATATTAAATCATAGCATAAATTTGAGAAAAACTGTGCTAATTTGAAAATGACCAAAAATTGTAAAAAAACACTGCGGGACAGCATGTTTAAATTAATGCATTTGGCCGGGAGTGAAAGAGTTAAATTACTAAACAATGTGCCAATTTTCGTGTAAACGTCATGAAGTGAAGTGCAGTGAGTTTGGCTTTCCCGCCCAATATTTGAAATTTGGCGCGCTTTCTTTCTAAAATGATTACGTTTTGAGCTCTCCTATATAAAATAGAAGTTGTTCAAAATTTTACCGCTTAACATACTAAAAGTATAAAATATTTTGTTACTATTAAATTGTAATCCCTCTTTTAATTTGTTCCTAAAAAGGTGTGGTTCTAAAACAAGCCGTTTGAGTTTGCATGGCATATTGTCTTGACATGTGGGTTCATGACGAGTCGACAATGCCGTCGTTTGAAATTCAAACTTTTACGGCGAGATTGAGAGAAGTGGGAATTTTCGCAATATCCGCCTTAGGTAATGTTGCCAATTACTAAAAGCGATCTCTAACATAAGCGCGCAGTTTTAACTGCCTTATACCAAGTACCGTTAGATTCATTAAAGAGCGAGGAAAATTATTTTGGGATTATCACATGTTTTAAATGATTACAGTGCAGGTTGTGTTTCTAATTTCGGTGAAATGAATATCTTTTCAATATTTTGAATATATTGTCGGTGTAACTGCACAGAATTTAAAATACCATACAATTTAATTGTCCATCTAAAAGGTACTGCTCTAATTTTGCGATTAAAAATCTCTTTAATAAAAATGGGTGGCTCTAAAAAGAGCCGTTTATGAATTGGTGCCAAATGAATTATTTCGAGCTGGTGTACTTGGTAACAGCCTTGGTGCCTTCGGAGACGGCGTGCTTGGCAAGCTCACCAGGTAGCAACAGTCGAACTGCGGTCTGGATTTCCCGACTGCTGATCGTGGACCTCTTGTTGTAACCGGCAAGTTTCGACGCTTCGGATGCGATGCGCTCGAAAATGTCGTTCACGAACGAGTTCATGATGCTCATAGCTTTGCTGGAGATACCAGTGTCAGGGTGTACTTGTTTAAGTACCTTGTATACATATATAGAGAAACTTTCCTTTCGCTTTGATCGGCGCTTCTTCTTTCCTTCGGACGGTGCCGCCTTCTTGACTAGTTTCTTGCTTCCTTTGCCTGTTGGTGCCATGGTTGTTCGTTTGAACTGATGAACATCGCATCACTGTTTTCTCTTTTATAGCCATCAATATGCTAATTTACCGCGAACAAAACGGTTGAGCAAAATCGACGACCGATTAGGTTCTCTCGTTTGTCTTTTTTCGGTTGATTTGCAAATCGTTATGGCTTCAGACTGTAAATTTAGAAAGCTAGCACTATACAAATGACCTGCATTAGTAAAAATGACACTTTAAAAAATACAAAAATGTTTAAATCTAAAACTATCATTCACTAAAATAATCACCACTATGAAAGGACGGTTAAAAAATAGAGCATAAGTGTTACTTCCGCGGGTAGAGCAACGCGTTTCTAGTTCGATAATGACGCGTATCGTTGAATAAAAAACAGTTTTTATCCTCGGTTATAATAGGTGGTAAATGAATACGCTGATAAGTTACGGTTAAGAATGTTTGTTACGACGATACGGAGATACAGTTTGATGGCAAAATGACGATACGATGATAGGATTTTCTGTAGCAAACAAAATTAATGAATTAGTCGACTTTACGAGTCCAGCTTTAATTATATGTAGCACACACTGACTAAACTTTGCGCTTTTAAAGGTTTTAACGGTAGGAAATGCGAAAAATATTCATTCGCTGCTCCTTGTACAGTAACTAAAGCGGAAAGAAATAAACGTTTGTCATACGGTCTAGTATATAAAATAGGATATTCATGTTTATCCCCGTGAATAGGAAAACCAAGGGGGTTAACACACGGGCAATCTTAGTCACCTCGCACCCACCGTCGGGTTACCGGAGCTATAGCAGTGTGTTGCGTATAGACACGTTTCTTTAATTTAATAGAACCCATTAATCCGCTGGGTTATAGGCGGTTTCAATACAATTGCCCATTATCACGTAAGCTTTTATGACTTGAATTAAAACAGTTAAACATAGACATCAGGATTACATGTAACCAAACTGAAACTTGAATTAAGATATCTTACAACCAGTCTCTAATTGAACGTCCCCTCTAATAGACATTATGCTTGATTTTGACGAGGGAGTTTTTTTATAAACAGTAAGTGTGTTTCGTTTAATGTTTTTACTTGTTCTTAAGGTGTTATTTTTTATCATTTAAATATATCTTTCCAAAATTCTGACTAACTAGTCGAAAAATTGAACGCCAAAAATTGAAAAGTATGGAACTACTACTATAGTAGAAAATAGTACAACTCCTATCATAGTAGGAGTAAACATTTAAAAAAATGTCAAGGTCAGAGGCGTCTCGTTTTTCCAAAAGCCATGCATCCGGGTTAATATGTATTGTTTTAGAATTTTAACGTTGCTAAATTTTTTGTTTTACTTCCCTATTTTTCGAGGAGGCCGTGAGTCATTTAAAAAATTGCTAGGAGGACCGTTGCGTAATTTTTTTAAAAAAGTTTGAGAACCGCTGCTCTAACTAAACACCACTATAAAATATGGTAGAAAAATAGAGCGTATTTAAGTATATATACCAAAAATAGTGCGAGAGAATTGAATGAACCAATCAGAACTAGTCTGCGAATAAGCTGACTAAACATATCGCTACGATCAAAAAATCCAATTTTTTTTAAAAACTTTTTAAATGGCTAGTGGAGAAAGGCGTTTTGTTATATTAATTCGTGCTTTTAACCCTCGAAAACAAAGTGTATGCTGTTATTAGCAAAGTATAAAAGCTTGGACAAGCAATGTAATATTTCAATCTCTTTCCATTAATTAGGTGGCCCTTAAAAGGGCCGTTTGTTGAATTGGAGTTGGTAAATTAACCTCCAAAGCCGTACAGAGTACGTCCTTGTCTCTTCAGAGCATATACAACATCAAGGGCGGTGACGGTTTTACGCTTGGCGTGCTCGGTGTAGGTGACTGCATCACGGATCACGTTCTCCAAGAATACTTTCAGTACACCACGTGTTTCTTCGTAGATGAGCCCAGAGATCCGCTTTACACCGCCACGACGAGCAAGTCGACGAATGGCTGGCTTGGTGATACCTTGGATGTTATCACGCAACACCTTTCGATGTCTCTTAGCACCTCCCTTTCCCAATCCTTTGCCTCCTTTTCCGCGTCCTGACATTTTTAGTAGTTGTCTTTCGTTTCAAAAGAGTAGAATGATTTCAATAGGATTTGGTTTTGTTTTTATAGGCAGTTATTGCACCTCAACGAAATTTAAGAAGAAGTTTATTGATAAATTTGGTCTTCTTTTTTCTCTCTCTCTCTCTATCATAATTGTTTGATTTTGGTCTAAAAATTGTACAGGAGAAAAAAAAGGGCGTTTGTGATTGGCTCTCTTCGCGCCAATGAGTATTCTCCCTACTCGACCAAAGACAACTCGTCAGGGATTTTGAAAGCGAATCTGATTGGTCCGGACCAAGTTACAGTATCCTGCGGCGCCTGTAGATGATACAGAAATCTCTCCGTTCAGACTCCATAATACACATATTGGAAACTTTTAAATACGGATATCTAACTTCAATGGCTTTTCGGTTTTGTTGAATAGAAAGTAGTGGGTCGAGCATACTCGTAAAACTAACAGGCGAAAATGTATACTAAACATTTACGGCACTCTGTTTAAAACTACGGGAATATGTATTTATCACTAATGCCCCCCAATAGTACTTGTTTGTTTGGAAAACCCTGTGCTTAACTAAGAAAAAAAAAAAAAACGAAATATTTGTTTGAATTAAACCATGGAAAATTGTAACTACAATATTATTTAAATTTCATTCGCGTTTATCGGTCAACATACTTTGTACAGTTATCTCTTTGAACATAATGGGTGGCCCTAAAAAGAGCCGTTTGTAGTTCTGACTTGTAGCCAGACAAATTTAAGCACGTTCACCGCGGATACGTCGGGCAAGTTGGATGTCTTTGGGCATGATGGTCACTCGCTTGGCATGAATGGCGCACAAGTTGGTATCTTCGAAGAGGCCAACGAGGTATGCTTCGCTTGCTTCCTGAAGAGCCATCACAGCGCTGCTCTGGAACCGAAGGTCGGTCTTAAAATCCTGGGCAATTTCACGAACCAATCGTTGGAATGGAAGCTTGCGAATGAGAAGCTCAGTCGACTTCTGGTATCGTCGAATTTCTCGGAGAGCGACGGTTCCTGGTCGGTAACGATGAGGCTTCTTGACGCCACCAGTTGCCGGAGCACTCTTCCGTGCTGCCTTGGTGGCAAGTTGTTTTCGTGGAGCCTTTCCACCGGTAGACTTTCTTGCGGTTTGCTTGGTTCGTGCCATTTCGTTGAAGAATTTTAGACTATGTGCTATTGTACAAAATCTTTCGTATTTATAGCTACGAATTTCCCGCGAAATTTATCATCAGAGAAACACTGCACGATGATTGGCTGGTTTGAAAAGAATCTGTTTTTCCTTTTTCTTCATAATTTTGTTTGACAACTCTCGCGCAATCTTTCTGCATTTCCATTTTCCAGTCGGACTTTTTTTCCTGCGCGCGATTGTTTGCGCCCTATGTTATGTTTCTGGATAAGCTTATAGTTATTATCAAGTCTGTTTGGGTGATTAATCAATATAGTTGTAATTAAGCTACTAGATATAATTAATTTCAACTGAAAATGGCCTACCCGACAACACTACTCTTGGAACCTATTATCCCGAATTTAATACAGAAATATCTTTAAAATTTTCTAAAACACAGCTCTATCTAATATTGCAAAAATGTTTTCATGTCAACTGAGACTTTTTTTTACCGAAACCGAGAGTCAATGCCATGGTTAAGAAAAACATGTGTTACTACTGGTGTTATAATATATATGTGTTCTATTTTATATATAAATCAATACGAACGATATGAATTTCCTTATATTGTTTGTTGCTGTTGTAATGCACTATAAAATGTATTCCAAACCCCAGAGAAAACCAATTTAAACGCATTTTTTCTTTAAAGTCTATAAATTTGTTTTTAATTTGGTGTATTACAATTTACAAATGTGATTGTTTTTTTTCCATATTTGTTGTGTCATCCAAATTAAATTTAAAATGAATTAACGGTAACGAATTGCGGTCACTGAAAACAGTTTTATAAATGCACTTCGGTAAAATAGATATTTATTATAAAGGTAACCGGCTTATGCAAGGATGTATTACGAACCGACTGGTCACATACATGTTATTTGACTAATAAAGCTACATTCCGGTGTTTGAATAATGTATGTTTCGACTAAAACATTTGGATTGTAACACAGACCACAAATTTTAAGCCTCTTTTAGAGAAATTGGGTGGCTCTTAAAAGAGCCGTTTGATTGTGGTCGTAAAAAAACAACGGATTAGTCTTTCTTTTGGGTCTTCTTGGGCAACAATACAGCTTGGATGTTGGGAAGGACTCCACCCTGAGCGATTGTCACTTTTCCAAGCAACTTGTTCAACTCCTCGTCGTTTCGAACAGCCAACTGAAGGTGTCTTGGGATGATTCTGGACTTCTTGTTGTCGCGAGCGGCGTTACCTGCCAACTCAAGAACTTCGGCGCTCAGGTATTCGAGCACAGCGGCGAGGTAGACTGGTGCTCCAGCGCCAACACGCTCAGAGTAGTTACCGTTGCGCAAAAGTCTGTGCACACGACCAACTGGGAATTGAAGACCAGCTCTTGATGACCGACTCTTCGGCTTCGCCTTAGATTTTCCACCTTTGCCACGTCCTGACATTTTCTTCTTTATATAAATAGCAATCTAATAAAACTGAAATTGCTTGTATAATCGGTAAGTGACTACATATGCCTCGGTGATCGTTTATATACACACAAGCACTGTCGAATCTAGCTAAAGAAATGGAAAAAGAAAAAAGGAAAAAGAGGGAACCAATTACGAGCTTCTCTCGTTTTAGGTAAGAGAGATTAATTTTTTTTTCGCATTTTCAAATCCTAACTTAAGTAACACTCAGAGCAAATATTAATCTGATTTTCGCCAAACGACATCGAAGCTCACTTCTGATTTATCGCATATATATATATATACATGACGGGAAAGTTTCGTCAAAATTTCGGATTTATCTTACCAAAATTAAAGTGTATTTGTAAGGGTGCGGCAAACTACTGATCTCATCGTTGGGTTGTGCTCTCGGTTTAAAGATAATGGAATGTCGAACATACATATATCGTGCAGACTGAAATTATTTTAAACAAATCGCAGAAGCTCTGGGCAACCCGACTGTGGGCATAAGGTATTTGAATATACCCAAGGGGATTGGATAGGATATTCATGAGTGTTGTGTATGATTGATGTTCCTTTACTTTGGTAGAACCCATTAATCCGCTGGGTTCAGGCAATGTCTGTTAAGTACCGTGTCCAAGGACACAACCGACTCGCAATAACCCACTGAGCGAAACGGTGGGAATCATATATTGCTATATTGTTAATTGATCGTGTTGTTTGTCCCTTATTAATCTATTTATGTTGCTGCCCAACCTTCATATTTTCATGAAAAAGCATTTAATTTTTTGTATAATTCTCATTTTTTTACAATAGGGTATTTTGTATCTACAGCTGAGGCATTTATCGCATAAGCCAGCGGTTCCCAAACTTTTTTGTTGGCGGCGCCTTTTGTAAATTTATTAAACCTTGAGGCTCCATCATAAAGCCAAAATTTTCAAACTGCATGTATTGTATATCCAGACTATAGCATGCATTTGGATAACCATTTAAATTCTTTAAAACTATTCACTAAACTACCAAAGTGACGAACAGTCAATTAATGCAAAGCAGTTATTTGACAAGCCATTATTCGAAAACAATGCCATGTTAGTCAACAAATAGTGGCAGATAACACCGAACAATGGATTTTAACAAGTAAAACGAATACTGTATGCCAGTGTATGGGGGTGCACACCAGACTCAAACATCTCCAATTAACGTTTTACTGGTGTAATACACATGTACTGTTTTGTGTGTTTTTGTAAGAAAAACAATAAATGCAGCAACTTCCGCATGCTTTCGTGGCGCCCCTGGCAAAGTCTCGCGGCTCCTCAGGGCGCCGCGGCGCCCAGTTTAGGAACCGCTGGCATAGGCTATTCATATTTTTCCTACACCTAACATAAAAAAGAAATATGACTCGAATACGCAGCTGTGCTTTGTATTAATTACTTTTAAAAAGCCCTTTGTTCTCTAGATTATTCCTTAAATGACATATTCATTTGCTAAATATTTTTAATATTGGAGAAAAAATGAAAAAAATAAACTGATTGGTATTGTACGAAAATCGACATTCTAACAACAATCCTAAGCACACCAAGCGTAAAACCGTCACTGCCCTGGATGCTGTCTACGCTCTCAAGAGACAAGAACGTACTCTGTACGGCTTTGGCGGTTAATTGGCCTCACTCCAATTTAATAAACGGCCTTTTTTCGGGCCACCTAATTATGGAAAAGATCTATATTTTATGACGCTTGTCCAAAAAAGATGTAAGCTAATAACATCATTCGATTTGTTTGGTAGGTTGAGAAGTAAATTTACAAGAGAAAAGGATTTTCGTGTTCCACATAATATTTAAACAATATTTAAAGAAAAACTAAGAACGGGAGGGAAAGTGTTGTAAGCCGTGTGGCATCAAGTGGGGGGCCCTACTCTACTCGGAAAGCAATCAGTTTGTACATTAGATTACAGTATTGTTATATTTCTACGAAGTACTTTGTATTATGAGAGCTTATTGTGCTAAATACTGGAACATTTAACGAAACAAAACATTTTAAACACAAGTCTATGATAGACTGAGAGTTCATTGTTTATTCCAGATCATGACGACGTCGTTAAAAGGTCGTGTATTAAAAGGAAATTATAATGTTTTGTCCTCGTGAATAAAAAATGCGGGGAAGTTACCACACGGGCAATCGTCAAATCAATCACAAACAGTTATTGTTTTTACAGATAATGAGTAACTAGTTTAACAATCTGGGAACCAAAAGTTTCTGCTTGCAGAAACAAAACCAACTGTCAAGTGTGTGTCGTAATTTCAGTTAAACACCGAGCGCACGCCTGTGTTGGTAATAACTATTTATCCGCTGCTCCTGCGTCTTTGACCTTGAGGTTCCAGTATATAGCACAATAAGCTCTCGTAGCACAAAGTACTTTCGTAGAAAAATAACAATACTCTAATCTAACGTACAAACTTATTGCACCCGATTCGTCAAAACTTAGTCGCTTCGAAGCGTCTATGGTACAGCAGGATTAGCGCTTCAAAGCGGCCTACGGTGTAACGCGGTAACGTGTTACAGACTTAGCGCTTTGAAGCGTAAGCTCGTAACGTAGCTCAGAAGTAGTCGCAATGCAGCCTTTTATAAATCCGGCTGGTTTATTATGCAATTTTTAGTATTAGCGTAAAGAAAAAGCGCCGATCAAGGCAAAATGAAAGCTTGTGGTAGTTGACTGTTCTTATATTGCTTTTGCTTTTGTTTTAGATGTGGCGCTTAAGGAGGCGTTCAACTAATTATTTTCCCTATCTCTCCAATGCAAACTGACCTCACAAAAACGACTGTCACTCAAAATCCTGACATAGGAAGTCTTAGATTTTTTCACAATTTAAAATTAAAGCTTGGATCTGCAACCTAAACTCAAAACCCTACAAAATTTTGTTTAAAAATTTTGAGCCCATACCCCTTCGTACATCGGCAACTTTTTTCCAACAAAACAGCTAGCAGATGCACATTCAACACCTTTATTTTACAAAGCACTGCTCCACGATTACAAAACTTTACAGCTAAACGAGAACACCGGCGCGCAGCCTAGCACATGCTGCTTTCAACAAAACAAACATTAGGGAATCACCACCATTGTTACTCAGCAAAACACTAGTTTAAAAACAATGACTCATGGAGGGTACCACTCGTCACATCCTGCCGTTCATAGAGGTCTTAATTGGTTATACGCCATATTGGAAACGGTGACCGTTCCAGTTTGGTTTAAACTGTTTGAACTTACTAGTAGAGGTCATTCTGTGAGACTCCGGTCCAAATTTTAACCGTTTCGGTTGACTGCTTCGGCTATTACAGGCCTTCGACTGAAGGGTGGTCATTCTGTAGATTTCATTTGGCGACAGCGTCACTGGTGATGACTGAAACTCTTCGTACACATTAAAATTCACTGCTTGATGTTCCACAAGTTTCAGCACATTTTTTCACTGTAATTTGAAAGGTTTAAAGTCCATAACCAGGGTACAAATAGTTGTTTTTGAGTAAAAAAACACACCCAATGTCACCTTTGAGCCTCGTGTGACCACATTTTGTCCGCCTCCACTTCTTTCACCAATGTTTGACAATCAAGGATGGTTAGGATTGGTAAGTTTTTATATCTTCTGTTTGCATAAGTGTCCAACAACACATCTAGGCCTTCACACCTGCCCAAAAATTGAAAAATATGAAAAAAAGGTACACATGTGGATACCAAGAGGAGTACATTTTTCAGTCCTATATCACAAATCGGATTAACAGTCTGTATCGAAAGATTGTCTGGTATTTATAAAAGCCATTCGAAGTTAGGTTCTTGAAAAAATATCCGAACGACCCTCTACCGGAGTGAAAATAACCAAAAATGAGAAAAAATGACTAATTAATTACTTTGCTAATTAGCATAAGTAATTAAGTGTAAGATTTTAGACCAACAGTTGACTAGTAACATTTATCCACACTCAAATTTCTATAAATTTGGAGATTTTGGCAAAAAATTCAAAATAGCCCGTTTTTCATTTAGGAGGCGTTCAACTAATTATTTTCCCTATCTCTCCAATGCAAACTGACCTCACAAAAACGACTGTCACTCAAAATCCTGACATAGGAAGTCTTAGATTTTTTCACAATTTAAAATTAAAGCTTGGATCTGCAACCTAAACTCAAAACCCTACAAAATTTTGTTTAAAAATTTTGAGCCCATACCCCTTCGTACATCGGCAACTTTTTTCCAACAAAACAGCTAGCAGATGCACATTCAACACCTTTATTTTACAAAGCACTGCTCCACGATTACAAAACTTTACAGCTAAACGAGAACACCGGCGCGCAGCCTAGCACATGCTGCTTTCAACAAAACAAACATTGGGGAATCACCACCATTGTTACTCAGCAAAACACTAGTTTAAAAACAATGACTCATGGAGGGTACCACTCGTCACATCCTGCCGTTCATAGAGGTCTTAATTGGTTATACGCCATCTTAACAGTCAATTAAACCTTATAACAAACGAGGAATACAACAGTGCGTATAATCAGAAGTTCAATTTGTTCATCGTGGACCCATGCCTTCCTTGCCTAAAAGACAAAACTGCTTATCTAACGACCAGTTTCGATCTAACAACCTTTCGGCTAAGAGACGACACACTAAATCACCAATGTAATCGGCTGGGAGATTAATACTATCTATGTGCCAACCGCTTTGGATTCGATCGATGGATACTGATTATAAAAAATCGTCTCTATTACGTCATAAAACGACTTGTGACCAAATTAGAGTAAAACACGAATATCGATGAAACAGTTTATTTGCTGTGAAGCAAGTGTGATGAAAACAACGGAGTGTATGTGACGTCATAAAAACACAAATATAAACCTGAAACAGGGGATTGTGGCGTCATAATCACCAGCTTCAAAAATGTTGCGCACCAAAATTTTAACGAGACTCATACTGAAACACCATAAAAATAAAATATTTTGGGAAGGTAATTTTTCGGATGGCAACACTTGGCAAAAATCACCGGAAACACTGATTTGGTTACCACGGCGACCAGCAGCATTTTGGTGACAATACTTTCAATATTGATAATTATGTTGTGATGTCATAGTTAGTTTAATGATGTCATCTGGACTTTTGTGACATCACAGTGGAGGACAATTGATCAGAAGATCGCGATTTCGTTGAAAGTTTCTCGGAACTTTTTGATTTTCGTAAAATTCGTGATAAAGTTTGCCTAAAAATATGGGGTTAGGGGAATTCTATTGGGTTATTTTAGGGGAATTCTTTTGGGTTATACCATACATTGGGTTATTTAGTTAAATACCTTGAATTTGCCGTTTTCTTTGCATTCCGCTTGACCATACGGGGGGTTGACCGTTTCTGGGTATTCCCCTGGGGGCCAGTTGGGTGAACTCCCTGATGTCCGAGAACTGCACCAGGCACCCACCCTTCGGCTGCTTGGGTGGTGCGACCCCCGGATCGGTGGACTAAACATAACCCTGGGGGTAAATGGGGGTTAATTCTTATGTTGACGGATTGGTGGGGTGAAGTGGCTTGGTCAGATGACCAGTTATACACCTCATGCCTACAGTCGAGTTGCTAGAGCTACTACAGCATATGGATAATTATACACAACTTTTAATTTGGCCCGACTTATTAAAATAGATTGCTCAGGTACACTGTAATACACTCCATGCCCACAGTCAAATTGTTGGAGCCACTAGTGTGTGAATAATCGGACATGACTTGCAATTAGGACTACACATTAGATAGTACTATGTTGGAGCAATGTAAAGTAGCTTTCCCAAGGTAAACAGCAATACACCACATGTCTACAGTTGAGCACAGCAATACACCTCCTGTCCAAAAGTCGAGTCGCTGGACCAATTGCGGTGTGTGGATAATTATAAAAAAACTTTTAATTTGGACGACACATTAGATACCACTGAGTTGAAACAATGTGGTAGCTCAGGGTAACAGAAATAGACATCATGCTCATAGTCAAGTACACACCTTGGGCATTAGTCGCGATAATATCGAGAGCATCTCCTTTTGCAACGCTGATCTCATCTTCTCTAACAGCATGGTAATCTTCTAACGCAATAACAGTGGGCATCTGTGCATATAGTGTTGATGGGTACTTTGTGTATTACAGTGGGCTTCTGTGCATATAGCTAATATGGGTACTTTGTGTATGTGGAAAAATAATAAAGATGATCCTCGATTTTTCGTAATAAGGTTAGCTCGTTAATTACCTTGTTTTTTTCAGTTTGGTGACCTGTAGTTTGGTGTTTATACATATGCTGTCTTGATTATTTAGTATTTAGTGTTGTAATTTTTAACATTTTGAATCTAAATTTTGTCGCTAAATTTGTGGGAAGCAGGGGGCGTTAAGTAGGAGCTATAGGGGTTATATTGGGTGATCATTGGGGTTATATTGGGGGAAGTACCTTGTCAGGTTCGGAGCGTACAGTAGTGAAGGTTGAGCCGCTGGATATTGATACTCCATCATAGCTGTGATGTCATAATATGGATTATTAGATAACTTATACTGGTGTTTCAGCTTCACAGATAAATTCCAAAGAGTGGCTCGGATAGAGTGGCTTAGCTTGACAGACGGCTTAGATAGACAAGTGGCTTATATAGACAGGTGACATAGATAGACAGGTGACATAGATAAACAGATGTTTCAGATAGACAGGTAGTTTAGATAGTCAGGTGGCTCAGATAGACCAGAAGCTTAGAAAGTCAGGTGGATCCAATAGACAGACTGCTCAGATAGACAGGTGACTTAGATAGACAGGCGGCTTAGACAGACAGGCTGCTCAGATAGTCAGGTGGCTTAGATAGACAGGGGGCTTAGATAGTCAGGCAGCTCAGATAGACAGATGGCTTAGATAGTCAGGTGGCTTGGATAGACAGGCGGCTCAGATAGACAGGTGACTTCGATAGACAGGTGGCTTAGATAGACAGGTGGCTTAGATAGACAGGTGACTCAGATAGACAGGTGGCTTAGATAGACAGGTGGCTTAGATAGTCAGGTGGCTTATATAGTCAGGTGACTTAGATAGACAGGTGACTTAGATAGACAGGCGGCTTGGATAGACAGGTGGCTCAGATAGACCAGCGGCTCAGATATACAGGCACCTGGTGTTATCCCCCGGGTAACTAAACTTGCAAGTGGAAGATCTTATATTGGCGGGTGAGAGGGGGGAGAGCCAGAAGGAATTCCTCGTCGATAGATCCGGTTCCGACCGGTGATTGTTCGATCTCATTGTTGTGGGAGACACCAAGTGGTTGTCTGCTGCGCTCGCTGGTCTCGGTTGAGCTGTTTTATTGCTACGCATCAATGATTCTGTGGAAAATGTTTTTTTTTAACTTTTTTAAAACAATTTTTAAAATTGGAAAAAAAATTAAGAATATTTTTGGAACATGACATGCTTATGGTCAAGTTATTAAAAAACACAATTTAATATTTGTGGGACAAAACAGGTCTATTTCGTATGGACGTATATTTATCAAATATAGGGTATTTATCCCTGGCAGTTAGGGAATTTTTCGTTGTTACAACACTTAGTGGCTAAAGATATACAAATTGCATCCAGTGATCCTGGGTGACAACAAAACCAGGTCTGTTAAAAATATCGCAGTGTCTGCTGGATAAAGGTTTGAATATGCGTCCACAGTCTGGTATTCGATGTATAAGGTATACCCACTCGACATCATATTAAACAAAATAAAACAGTTCACACTTCCATTGGTTGTCGGCATAAATTGAGATATATAACCCCTGTTAAAAAACAATAAACGCAAAGATCTGTGCTGCAAGGCAGTCTAACAATTACTTCACAATTCTTCCAATCTTATAATTATCTCATTCCAAGCTAATATTAAACCCATTCTAACAATCTAACAATTCCCGCAAGGTATATCGATATACACATTTGGCTGCCTAGTATCGCATTGGTATGCTAGTGTGACCAAATGGTTGATTCGACCTATACATATACCAAGTTGTATACAGTACACAAAATGATATAAATTCTCTTCAAAGATTTTTAACTTCATTTTTTCTACCAAATTGATTTAAATAAAACCAACTCACTTTGCATGTTTTGCTGGGAAGTTGAAAGTTCATGCAAGTCTTCTCCACTATGGAAAATTTATTTTTGAAATAATAAATTAATTACTATTTTTACACATTTAAATAAACTTTTAAACTTGTCATTTTAAATTTTTTTTAACAATCACCAGTTATTTCAATGGGTGTTTTTAAGAAAAATAGTCAAAAAGATGGGGGAAACTAAAAGGAGAAAAACGGAAAGGAGGAAACTACACACTAAACTAAAGAATACGACATTCAAGTCATTTTTAAACATAGGGTTGAGATTAGGGTTTAGGAAAAGGCTAAAATTATTTTCGATAGTTTTGGTAAGCAGTTTTTCCTCCTTCCCTCCTTTTCCTCCCTTTAGCGTTGCCCAAAAAGATTTTTAAAAATAGTCGGAATTTGAAGTTACCTGGACTGCAACTTCATGCTTTCATTTTCAGGTTTCTGTAAGCAATTCATTTTTATTTAACTATTTAACTAAACTTGGTAATTCGACCAAGAAATAACAAATTTCGCAATCAAATTTTTGGCAAAAAAAATCAACAAAAATACAGTTTTGTTTTTACTGACATTATCAGTTTCGTACCGAATAGAATCTTCTTTTTAAGGTTGTTTATTTATGTCATCTTTAATAAAAACAACTTGTCAAAGATAAAATGCAAAGGATTGACAAAGGATAGCGCATATGAGCACCGTCCGAAAGGTTGAGGGATGAAAACCAGATGGATGTTTGTCGGTTGAGTTTGTTTTGCGAATATTGCCCAAACCAATTGCATTGATAGGCAGTACTTTAAACAAAAGAAATATTTTGAATATACACAATACTGGTAATGGTAGGTAACCCGATTTTAGACCCAATGTAGTCTGACGATTACTGACGATTAGCCTCGTCCTACCCACGGGGATGTAAACAGGACATTTTGCAAATTTAGGAAAGGTCGTTTTTCCAAATATTATTTGTAAAGCAATAAATTTTCCGTTACCTCTTGTTTTGACCACGGTGGTGTGATAAGCGTGCTAGCGCCCTCTAGCTGCTCTGATGTCATATTGCTCGACGATGATGTCATATTTGTCGATGACGTCACACCACCCGGTTTAGAGTTTAAATTCGGCCGGAATGTAGCTATTGTGATGTAATAGTGAAAATTGTTAATAATCAATGTTAGGGAAAATGCTTTGGTGAAAAGTATTAAATACATGAAATCAGACATCTTGAGAAGGAAAACAGTGTTGGTGAATAATCTTTTGTACACCTTAACCTTGTTAAGCAGTTCTGTTGATTATTGCATTACATGTTGTTTAAATTAGAAGTGTGCGAAGAATTCTTCACCTACTACAAAAATTGTCGAAAAAATTTGCAATGGTTTCTAAAAAAATTCCATCAACGATACTTACATAGAAAAGGTTGCGCAACATTGTTGTTGTTGTTGTTTGTGTTGAAGTTGCCAAGTTGTTGCTTCTGAGATGTGATTGGATCGGCTAGCGCTGTGAATGTGGGGGAGGTTATATGGGTGGCAATGGGGGATTTTCATGTGGCTGACAAGTTAGGAAATCTGCCTTGAAGGTGATAACCCCGGACAAAAATAACCATCTACAATAAGTTCAATATCTACCAGGACAGGTATTTCCCTTATCCCTTAAATCAATACCAATTCCTCACCTATGAAATTGCCATTAAGAACTATGTACATTATGTGCATAGCTACCGGCAATACAGTTTTTTAAGTCATATATTCCCCAAGATATTTAACCCACAAGACCACACTTGTTTACTTGTTTATGGTGGCAAAAAATTATAACAAGCATTATGACATCACAGAAGTGGATTGTTACCATTGACAAAACTGAGTTGGTTGTCCAATTGTTGCCTCACAATGGCGATCCAGGTTGACTTTACACTTTGTGATGTCGCAATGAGCTCCATGACATCATGGGTGCCACGGTTACGGAGTTGGAAGCGAGTTTCGGACGAGGGGAGAGGGAACAACTCAAGGTCGCTGTTCTTTATACTGGGGGGGGGGGGGTGAAGGTGGTTAATAACTTTAGATTAAATTAAATGGATGGCACAGTAATTGTAGCAAACAAACAAACAAATTTTGATTTTTTAAGTGAAAATTATATTTAAAATTTTGTTTATTAGGTAACCTTTTATTTATAAAACATTCATGCAATTCTATTTTTCTTTATTAAATTATTGATTATAGAATAGGGTTCTAGAAATCAAACTGATTTGGGTAAGGATTACATAACATTAACCCAAATAATTTGACATAATTAGTTCCTAAAATTGAATTTCGTTGTTTTTCTATAACTTCAAACATATAACATCAAACATAACGACACCAAAAACTTTCATTGTAATGATGCACTTTGAAACTTTGTCAAAACAATGTTTCAATCCATGCTTTTACCATGAGCATGTATATTGGGTGACTTATTTCTAATTTATTAAATTTAATATTTTTAATTGCATTTATTTTTAGATGGCACCTGCCTTGCAACCACATGGTTTCTTGCATAGCTGCCATTTTAGATTTATTTCATCTAAATATAGATGACAGACATTTTATTATTCTCATGCTCTTGTTTCGTCTATGTGTATTATAACGTAAATAATTTCACCATTAGGATAAATCTAGATGATTTTTGACGTCAAACTAGATTGTTTTAGTCAAGCAAATGTGGCAACTATGGTTTCTCGGTGTCTCCAAGTTAAGCATAATTTTTATTTATTTGAGTATTGTTTAATTTGTGCGTTTAACAAATAATTATGATTGATGGACTTTCCAACCTGGTTTTATAAACAAATCCCCGTTCTTCTGATTTCTTGTCGACCAAATCGCTGAAGATGACGCATTGCTCGAAGAAGAAGACTTTCCGTTCCTTCTCCGCTGATCCGGAGCTGCAGACTTGGAAGGTTCCGTGGACGAGAAGCTTCCCTTGCGCCGATATCCTTCCCTGAAAGAGAGTGATGTTAGGCAAGGGTGTTATGTGGGGGAGGTGGGTGCTGGGTGTTATGTGAGGAAATGGGGTTAGAAGAAAGGTGTTATGTGGGGGAAGGAGTTGGGAGGGGGTATTATGTGTGGGAAGGCGGTTAAAAGGGGGCTGCTAGGGGGGTGTTATATAGGAAAGGGGTTAGGGCGAGGGTGTTATACAGGGAGGGGGGTTAGAAGGGGGTGGGTGCCAAGAAGAGAATGTTAGGAAGGAGAGGGTTAATATGTGAGTAGTATGGTCGGAGGAGAATGCTAGGACAATGAGAAATTAAGGGCGGGGGGGGGGGGGGGGAATAATGATTTTGGGAGGGGTGGGAAGTGAGTAGGATGTTAGGATGAGTTTGTATGGAATAAAGGAGAAATGTTTGCTCCAGAATCAAAATCCAAGAATTTTTTAAAATTAATTTTCAATTCTCCCAAATCGCTTAGAAGCGATTCAAAATTCTAGATTTAGAATGACTGATTCCAGAAAACAAACGGAAATCGTTATGTGTGACTACATGCATTTAATTGCTATGTTGATTTTGAAATGCAGCAATTTTAGCTCCAAATATTACTACAAAATCAATATAATGAACATTCACTTCCCAAACACCTGTCAAAAAAATTTAATTAAAAAACATAAAACGAACAAACGCTCGGAACTCACGGTGAAACCAGACATCCGAGCAACCATCATCATGTCGTTCGCGAGCTTTGGAACGACGTGCATCACTTGCACTGCTCCTCGCAGCTCATCACACTCATCGCCAGCTCGCTCGCTGAATTTCAAGATGTCCTGGGTGGTCGGGGGGTTGGGGGGTTAAGTTTTTTGAATAAGTATGATGTTCAATGAACAAGGGTTGGATGGTTTGTGCCAAGTAAAAATTTTATCACAAAAGTTAAAAACTACAAAATTGCCTAAAATAGTTTTTATCGGGAACCTGGCCACAATTCAGTTGCCCTGGGTAAAAATTAGTACCTGGTTAAATGCCTAACTTTGGTACCTTTGGTTAAAATGCCCAAATTTGGTACCTATGGTTAAATGCCTAAATTTGGTACCTATGGTTAAAATGCCTAAATTTGGTACCTATGGTTAAATGCCTAAATTTGGTACCTATGGTTAAAATGCCTAAAAACTTGGCTAAGATTACCAAAGGAACTTAGTTCAAGCCTCTACCCCTGACATTTTAACCAGAGTGATGAAATTTAAGTCTGGTTAAAATGTAGCAAACTTCTTCCGTCCCCATTTACACCTATATGCGGCTGCACTCACTTTGAGCAGAAGTTGATACTTCATGATCCTCTGCACTGGCTTGATGAGGGAATCTGCGATGTCGAGCTTCGTTCCCACCTCATCCTGTATGTCGGT
>CH001689.1:246563-264615 GCA_000149265.1 Ciona savignyi | reverse complement strand
TTTTTAAAGCAATATTATAAAACACGTAATATGATAAATGTTATATTGAATTTATTGCTCCGTTGAGCTTTTAAATGTACATTATGCTTTAAGGTAAATAAGTACAACAGCCCAAGTTATTTAATTAAAAAGACATACCACCACTTGCTTTGAAGAATTTCCAACACGGACATCTCAATAGAAACTTATAACAATCCATCACTACTTGACTACTCCACTATCTTTCACTCATAATTTCATGCTCAACAATAACAAGGTTGTGGTTTTATGAATTTAATAAACTGCAAAGTTAGTATAAAACAATCAGTTAAATGAACTTTGAAATAAAGAGATATATTCTCCTCACATCTTTAGCATGTTCCTTAAATGCATAATTTGACTGCTGTTTTAAATTTCTTTAAATACTAGTTAAAATATTAAATCTTATTAGATATTTACATCACTTTCTAAAAATAGTACTCGGATTTTATCTGGTAAATGTAACAGCTATGAATTTGATGCCATTCTAGGTAACATTTACTCACTGGAAGCAGAATTTATTCACATTATGAAATATCCTGATATTAAAATTATATTTAGACGAACATTATCCAACAGTCTTATGCCATGTATATCCTGGCTAGCTTAACATTATTCACTCACACCGAAACACGAAATTGGATTATTATACGAAACGCAACAGAGATTCTCTGAAATTTTACAACAAATCAATTATGATATCGGATTATCAGGTTTACTACATCGATGCTGTGTGAGCCATCTATTTCGTTGAACACCATATATTGGCAAAGAAAAACCAAGTTAATTCCCTTGAGCCTTGGTGTAAAGTATCACTAAACTGTATAAATAAAGGCAAATTTAGCACAAATAAACCTTTGTCTAAACTCATCTTTTAAAATATAAGATATGACACAGACACTGAGACATAAAAGATACAACTCTTCAACACTACCATACAAAAATACTACATACCCAGTCTTAAGATATAAACAATTAAAATCTGTTCACTGCAAAAATTATTTATGGCTGCAACTACACCAACAAATTTTAATTAAAAAATCGACGCTGTTATTAACTGTTCAAAACCATAACTTTGTTTGCATTGCGGTTAAAAGCTCAAATGTGAAACTGGTTGTTTAAATAGTTTAATGTTTGCCTTTTTTTGTGTTTTTCTATACACATGGTTAGCACAAATTAAACTGAGTAATATGTAAAACTAAAAATGCAAATTTCGATGTAGTGATTTTTAAATTAAATAGTGTAGCCATTTAAATGTACATTTCCACCAACTTCGGTTGTAACTAGAGAAACTGTTGAGATGTTCTGCACTGTGTATTCAGGCTTGCAAGGTTAAAAGTCCTACGTTAACCACATAATCACTAACCTAAAATGCTAATGAATTGACTGTGTACATAAGCTTACATTCCTTTACTGCAATACCGTGACCTGTCCTAGCTAACCTCCCCTAACATTGTTGAGGTTAAAACTACAAAATGTGGAGATTGTCAATTGCAAATGATATTGGGGATTAAGGACATTCTTCCAGTCCCTTACAGTATTTCCGTACTTCCCTATTATTGCCTTTAGAAACTGCATTTTCACAAACAATTTTAGGAAATCTTTTTTCTAGGCATTACTGACATATAATTAATATTGCCACCAAACTTATTTTATTATTCAAATGCTTAAAATAATCAAAGTTTATATTGGCTTGGTATTATCACCCTTCACAGTGACTATTAACTATGCACCTCGAGTGGAGAAAACTAGGAGGGAAACTGCACACTTAATTAAGATTAGGGCATTGGAGTTAGTTTTAAACATGGGGTTGGAGTTAGGGTTAGTTTTGGGGAGATTAGTGTTTAGGGAAGGGTTAAAATTAATTTCCATAGTTTTGGTTTCCCTCCGTCTTCACCTCCCTTTAGTGGTTCCACCTTGAGCTAATTAATAAAAATCATAATCACCAATTCTTCAAATTACTTAAAAACACCATTACCCTCTTAAAAACTGCAGTCTTCTGCACTACGCCTTAAATGCCAACAGTTTATTAAAACAATATTCTTAAACATTCTTTTAAAGAGATAAACACACTTTTCATAAGTATTTGAATTAAAAATATTGCTGTGGTCATTTTTGTTTCCCTACACTAGGTTTACAGTTGGGATTATAATTTATTAAACTTGCATAATGCTTTCTAAATGGAACCATTTTAAATTGCAAAATAATTTCCAAGAATAATATAATTCACAATATAAATTTAGTTTACAGATACTTTAAAATAATCTAAATTATACACCGCAATTAAAACGTACTACAGGAAATATAAACCAGCGTTTTAAAACTATTAATTTCATACAAAAGGTTCAAGTTAATGAGAATAACATACAAACTATAGTTAAAAGAGCTTATAGGGTTAAATGGGAACGTTATAAACGTTAGCTTTCATTATTGTCCAATTTTGAAATCATTTTCGAGCCATATAACTGTCCACACTTAAATGATATTCAATTACTAATCTAGGGGTGAATCGGATAGCTCCACTTAAACCATAACAAGTCGACGGCTGCACAATTACATTATCTTCACGTAAGCTAATGTAACACCACGGTGTAAAGTGTTGCCGAGTAAAAAAAATATTAAAATTGAGTTTTGGTAAACGGTATATTGTTTTAAAAACTTTTGTAAAACGTTAAATCGTTAAAAAAATGAACTTTTTTGATCGGCAACACTGGAAAATAACGGAGAAAACTCTGATCCGTGATGTCATCGAGCCAATGTACCCAGGGAATAAAGAATTAACAATCGTGTTTGAAGCGTGATTAATTTGATTTGGATCTAATGTGTATCTGCGCCGAACACGATTATGCTACGCATCAGTGCGCCTTGCTGGCGCGCTTATAAAGGTTTATATACAGGCACATATAAAACAGAAGGCAAGAACGCCATGCTTTTATAAAGGTGCTCGGATTACTTACTGTCACTAGTTACAAAAGATATAAATTCAGTTTATTGTTACGTCATAAGAGTTTTTAAATCGAATTGGTGACGTACAAACTTGATGACGAATTTCCTACGTCACGGAAAGTTTAAACATGATCAAATTCTAAACGGCGTTCATTAAATATTCAGACACATCGATCAGTGTTGACCGAATCGTTCAAAATACTTTTAATTTCATGGAAGTCATTTTTCACTCGGAAACACTTTTTCGGAGCAAATTTCCAGCGCGCGTCAACCGTGTACATTTGAATTAAACTCGTGACGTCACAATTGTAGAAAAACTTTAGAGGAAATTAGTATAAACAAGCATCCATGTTGGAAGTGACGACACAGTCAGTCCATCTATGAGATTTTACGGAAGTGTTTACAAAACAAACATGATGGTAAACGTTCGAGGTAACACATGGGATGAGGCAGGAGTAGCAACAAAACACGGAAATACAGAAACATGGAAACACGAAAACACGGAAACACGGAAACAAAAACGAATACCAATCCTCAACCCACCTATTTTTTTATTATTTTTATAGGTCTTGAATTCGAACCCATGATGGGCTTGTTACTATATGTGTTTCGTTATAACAATTCAGCCACACGAGCGATTAAGAATAAACAAAGAAACTTAGGTTAAAAACGAAAAATCTTGAGTTAAAATATATGGAAATTCGGAAATTAATACGGGTCACTAACACGTTAATGGTAATGTTGCTTACGAAGAATATTAAACTAGCTTTGCATATGAATTCCACTCTTTGTTTTAAATCCTGCTTTCGAGTATTAAGCATGCGACAGCGGGTGTAAATAAATAAAAAAAATTAGAACGACAACCCAGCACAGTGTGATTATGTGACGTGTTGTGGATGTAAACGATGCCACCCGACACACCAATCGGGAGAATAATTACAGCAAATTGCAGGGACAACTTTGCATGGTCGATCTCCTATTGATCATTTACATGGTGAGTTGAGACAAACCCCTTGCGGGCGGTTGTACATGGCGATTTGCGTACATGCCAACCGCTGACTAACTACTATTTAATTTCAAATACAAGATAGTGTATTTTTGTACTTTATCCAGAAATGTATAACAAAATTCCCCTTAACGGTTTTATAGGTTTGGTCTCATCTGCATAGATGCAGGTAAGCCTATACAGCCACCCACAGCTTACATACCCACTTCAATAAATCCGTATATTTAGACAAGATGACACTCAAAGCACATTATACGCGTATAAAACATACGCACAAGCGATATTGGAGCATTGCATACGTAAATTGGTATTTACGCACTATTATTACGCACAACACGAATATATCATCGACCACATGAGCGTTGCGGTCGGCCCACACGAAAGTGGGCACCTTCAATCGCCGGATGTTTAGTTTAGAATGCTCTCTGTTTATGCCTAGCCACGGCCTGTTATCTGTGGGCAGCCACCGACTGTTTCTCTGGAAACTATGTTTGGCAGGTTTAATGCACTGATTGCGCACGACAACATACGGTATTTAAAGAATGTGGTCTCAAAAATATTTACACCGAAATCATGCTGACTGCATCAAATAAAAAAAATGAAAACCTTTAAAAATCTATTAACTAACTTTCTAAAAGCAGATTCACCCGATAAACGAGACTGCTAAATATGGTAAAAAAAATTGTGGGACAATTACAACAAACAAATACTGGTTGCTTGTATAATGATCTGGTTATTAAGCAAGGGTTTTGCTGCAATTAGTGTTCCTGCAAAGCCATCGACCCCAACCTGTAATGTATTCGTGAACCATTCGATCACGCCAGCATTGATTGCCAAACATCTGCAAAAAACGCGAACGCAGCTTGCATGCGAGCTGTTTAAAGGGCTGGTGGAGGTTAACCAGATCGTTTCTGACAGAAAATAAACCGCGTGGTGATTTTCGACGAAATGCAGCTATCAGATCGAGGACTGGCGCATAGTGGTGTTAGTGGACTGCTTATTCGCAACGCAAGCACACGTATACCTAACCAGTTAAAACGACAAATTCAGTTGGATTGCTGGTTTCGAGGAAAACGCACAGGAAGACTCAGTCTCTTTTTTTAATCGAAATAAATACAAACACCACGGTTCGTGAATATGATGCGATATACATACATACATACGTAACTTTACACTGGACAGTGTGAAAATAACTTTGCGTCATTTACAGAACCAAAGCAATGCTAAATGGTTATTGTGACTGACCATGCCAAATCTTTATAAAAACTTTATAAAAATCTTGGGGACGAGCCATCATGGGTTAGAACCTTGACCAGATTCGAAAAAATCACTTTTTAACGGATTACTTTTGCAAAACAATAATACTTCCACTGGGGTAAAATACTGCTGGTAGGACTTTATACAATGACCCATAAAATTAGTGGTTTTTAAGTATAAAGTGATACCGCACACAACTTTACTTTCACTTGGTGAAATACTCCATTGGACAACTACATCACATAAGCATAGAATAAAAGGCCATTTTATATTTCATTCCGATGAATTGATCGATTTTGGTTGAACCGTGTTTTTATCTAAGTCTCATTCGTATAAGAGTTCAGCTAACATTTAAAGGAACCAGGTAATACAAAGTCACGAATGACATTATACATTGGATCGCATACCTGATAATAAACAAAAAATTAAACTTTAAAAAAGACTATCTTGCTGTTGCTTATCCAGCTAACATTATCAAATAAATGGGCAATTTTAGGTCATGGATGGTAATATACAGTAGACACAATTCAAGATCCAACGAATAATCCTAATCATATGTAACTCTAAAACCGAAGCTATCTTACTGCAGTTTAACGCACTATAAGAAACATTTCTAATTGCTATTATCTTAATAATAACGTGATACCTATAGTTTTTAATTTACGACAAAGAACCTGCAATAGACGTAACGTCTAGATTAAAACGAGAACAATGGGCAAAGCGCCAATTGTAAACGAAGTACGACAAAGGCCTAATAAGAAATAACCAACAAACCGGATGAAAAATTGATAAAACATTTCAACTTACCAAGCTCTGTGCTTCTCCATTGGCGGATTCTCAACGAGATTTTACGCAGCGGCATCCTTAACTATGCATACGTTACAATGAAACTCTCACTCTACTATCGATCACTGCGTGTGACGTCACAACCGAGATTGTTAATTGATTGCGAGCTGATTAAAGCGCGATCCAATTTGGACGTCAAAGTTCAATATCTGACTGAATAGCTATCTGTTATGTAACAAATGAAATCGCTGCCATAGCGCGTATTCTTCTCCGTGTATGACGAAACAATGACAGCGATGTGACAAACCATCGATTTTGAACTTAAGTGCGATTATGGCAGAACAGTAAAACGCTTAAGCAGTAATGACAAATATTTGGGATTGAGTAGCGCGTCAGGGGAATTCCCTAACACGATCGTTTCAGCAATAGCGAAACATTTAAAAAATTATTTATTTTTTCGCATTAACAACCGAAAAATGCGTTAAAAATTCGTAAGAGTCGCTTTAACAAATTTCGAAATAGCTGGTGCCATTTGGATGCCAATACGCAGCTTTTAAAGTTGTTCTAAACCAACAACCTAGCATGCGGACGTGGGATAACTCCATTATCCGGTGATTGTGCCAAAATTGCTGTAAACAAACAGCCGCACCAACCACATTAGGCCGCAACTCGTTAAAACCGACATATATTGACCGAAAGCTGCCGCATCAACCTAGGTTTCGTTTTAATACGCTCACCGACATACTTCTCCATTTCATAAACCGGTCGCTTTAAAGACTGCAGACATCGTTAGGTTATCTTTAGTTTCACACGCCCGGTTTGGCCTTGACATTTATTGAATTCACTTTGGATCTTGACGTAATTGAACGTCGCTTTACCGCCTCACCGACTTGCATGCTCGAAAAATAAACATCGCTAAACTCTTAAATGAATCGAAATATACCAAACTAAACAAATCTTCTGCTAATCAGGATTGCAGTTTCGTTTGAGGCGTCGTGTTAGAGTTATAACTCTTTGGTAAGCCGTACCGCAGTGGAATTTCCTTGAAAACCGACGGGTGCGATTTGCGATGACGTTTAATACTAGAAATAAATCCGGCTCTGACCTTATAGCTGACTATAACCCCCACCGATCCCTTAACCCTTTCAACAGGTAAACCCCCCGCCACAAACCAACCCACTAACCCCTCGTATAATGCCCACTTAACCTTATACAGTTGGCCAGATAGTAGATAGTGTGTTTTGTTTTGGAATGGACGGATGTGGTCCAATTCCTGCAAATATAGTCAACCTATTCAAGCGTTGAATGGAATTATTTTGATCAACCTTCTCGCCATTGTTATGGTTAACTCGTATTTTGCTACTTATCGCCCCACAAGAGAGAAAACCAAAGGGAGGGCAATTTGGAAGGCGGGGGAAACTGTACATTAAATGACAATTAGGGCGTTAAATTTTGCGAAGGGGTTGTGGTTAGATTGAGAATTAGTTCATGGGTTTAAATAGTGTTTAGGACAGAAGTTGTGTTGGGCATTATGTGTTCATTGTTTCAGCAATTCCTTCCCCCTTCCCTTCTTTTAGTGTTGCCCCTTACAAGCGCTGGTACAAAAATCTGACCTTTTCATGCCTACATTCCTTGGTACTACCGTGGACTCCGTTTTAATTAAAATCCACTATACACACCATACCGGACTACGTAATATCTTATTTAAACCTGTAACTTCTATATATATATATATATGCATACATTGTCATACATGCGATAGCTTTAGAACACAGTACACATAAGACACAGTACACTATACACGTATATAATAAACCATATTATTACCGTAAATTCCTACTTTTATAACAACTTAGAACAGACATTTACCAAACCTCTATAAAAGCCCTAACGCTTACAGTGAACTCGTTTGATACAACGATGGAAAAACTAAACTAATCGCTCGAAACAAGGTATACGTGGTTGAGCTATAATTAGATTTATGAAGCGTGTCAGGAGCCACGACCACCGGGCAATTGAATCAGATGGATATACACTGTGTCGGATATTCATGTTTTATCTCAGGACAATTGGAACTCGCAAGGAGCGTTATCACAAGGGCAATCGTGGGACCTGTGCGACCGCCGTCGGGTTACCGGAGCCATAGCAGTGTGTGGTATGGGACTGAGAAATTGAAACAGTTTGCGTTAAAATTATTCAGCCACTGGGTTTATGAAAAGTAAAATATGCGACGAAAATGAGAAATTTGCAACAAATTCCACGCATACTAACACAAAGTGTACAAGCTTTATAGTAATCTTATAAACGGCAGATTATATGCGTATTGCGTTTGAATCTCGGTGTTATACAAAATTCTTGACAGAATACATCGTCAAAGGAAACAAAGAGTAGGGATCAATACTAGAACATCTTCTGTAACACTATAGTGTTTAAACCATTTAAAATCAGTTTAAACCGCCTTTATCGTGTTTTAACCGTATTTAAAACCGGTTAAAACTGGTTTAAACCGGTCTCTGTAAGACCAACGTGTTTAAACACCTCTACACTAACCAGATGGTTGACGAACTTAACGAATATTTTCAGGAATTATGGGGACACACAAGGCATGGAGTAAGCAGTCTCTAAGACTGCCAATAATCCCAGTGAATTACTATGAACCAACCCACTAATCTCATGTATACAACCGAATATACTAAGCATTGATTCAGCTATATTTTTCTAAACAAAATTATGTTTGGAATGTTCTAGAACTGATCTTTTAATAAACGAAGTGTGGATAATTCAGTTTTTACAGTACAAATCAACTATTGTAACCCAACAGTACAAATCAACTATTGTAACCCAGCACTAGAAACTCTGTCAAATTCTTTCTAAGTTAAAAAAAATAAAAAAAAATAAATAAAGAATCCAATCAAGCAAACACTGAGATATAGTTTGGTGCAAATAAATAATGCTAAAGATTAAGGCATTTAAGGACGTATACAGAAGTGATGTCAAGTTATACACAAGGATAGCACATAAAACTATGATTATGACATCATCATGCCGTCATTGGTATGCGATTGAAATAAAATTGTTGAAATCACGAAACTTACCACTAAGTGGCGCTACACAGGATGTAGGAATGAGGCCCTCTTTATCTCCCTCGTGTGTTTGTACGAGCAGGTAGTCATCACGGAAAGCGACGATTTGTACGATTTGACGCCGGGTGGCGCTGAATTGCGGACCGGAATAATCTTCAACCAATCGGACGTAATCGCCGACAGAATACTGGGGGGGTTAAATGTTGATTTAGACTTCTTAGAGTGATGGAGAAAAGGGGTGAGGGTAAATAGGGGGGTTAAGGGGCATGTGGATAAAGGGGGATTTTGGGGTAAGGGGAATGTGTTTTTTACAATAGTTTTTATTACAAGAGCCGCACATATAATGAAATTACCATCTTTTGAACAAAAAATGCCATGGACAGTTGATAGTAAATCGGATATAAAGACATTTATCACTATTGAATACAACTGCAAATTACAGTAGCATGAATAATATGATGTCTATTTCATGGTTCTGTCAATTACATTGAACATAGTTTTTATATATGTAGCTAAAATGTGTGTAAATTCACATAATTAGACTTTGAATTTAAATTTCTTAAATATATTGTGAGTTGGTAGACAAAAAACAGTGTTTCCAAATAAAAAACCAGCAGTGTTGCACTTACCTCATTGTATGAGGATTTTGAAGCAATAGAAATATTGTCGGCAACACTGTTCACACTCCAACGATCGTCATCTAGTGTGTTACCGGAACTATTTTGTCTGTGAAACATTTGGAAGATGTTAAAAACTTTTAAAATTAAATTTAAAACTTTGTAGAATAAACAATAAAGTTGCATTGTTGAAAAGTTAATTGGTGAACAATTTCGGAAATTTTTGAAAAATAACAAAATGTTTGAATTTTTTTGATGGTTTTAGAAAATTAAAAGAAAATAAATTTAAAAACACATTTCTTTAATTAAAATAATATATTTTTAAGTGAATTATTTTATTTTGATTTTAGAAAAAAAAAAAAAAAAGTTTTTTACTGGAAACTCAGTTACTAAATGAATGATGTTAAGTTAAATAAATCAATGATATTCATGCTTATTAAAAAAAAAATTTCTTTTTGAAATTTCATTAAAAAATTGTCAAAATTTTAAAAAATAAAGCTTGAATCATGCGGTCTAGGTGTATATTGAATCCATGAAGCTTGTACCTTTTGGTTGTTGGATACAACTTTGGCTGCATGATGTTTTTGTTCACAGACGCAGACTCTTGGATGACCTCTGATAACTTTTTTAGCCAATCCTAGAGGAAAAAAAGGTTGGTGTCAGAAAAAAATTAGTTAACCTTTTCTCGAAAATTAAAAAAACATTGTTAACCTATTCTCGAAAATTAGAAAAAATTGATTAACCTTTTCTCGAAAATTGTTCTATCAGTGCGGTTCATTGGACTGCAATCCAACTGGATAAGATATATTTATGTTTATCCATGTAAATGGGAAAACCAAGGGGATTAACAGACAGGCAATCGTCAGATTACTTCGCGCCCACCGTCAAGTTACTTACTGTGTTGTGTATGATTCACATGTTGCTCCAATTTTGTAGAACCCAGTAATCCACTGGGTTTATGTTCTACAGTGAGTGACGTGCTCAATGGTAGGTTTACAGGGAAAACAAATTAGTAAACCAATAACTCAGACATGAACAACATACGGACTTCGGGCTGGGTCAGCCCGTGAAGGGATTTTGACCGGCCCGCAGACAGTATACAACCATATCCTGTAATTAAAATATTGAATATTATTCATGTAATAATCCGGCCCACCAAAAATTTTCATTGTCCCACATCTGGACCGCAGACTAGAGAAGTTGCCCACCCCTGCTTTAACTGATCCCTACATTCTCCTACATTCACAGGTCGACATTCCACTCAAGTTTGCAACAAAATCAGCAAACGAACGAACCTGTTTGATCTCTGGCGAGCTCGATTTAAGCGTGATCTTGTTATCCGAGCGACTTCCCCACACGATGGCGAACTTCTCATCTCCATTGTCCGCAACCGTCAAATCGCATAACTATGGAAATAATATAAAATAATTTTAAGCAATAGAAATAATACACAATATCAGTAAATGTATACCTATAGAGATAAGATATGTACAGCGAAAAACTATATTATATAACAAAGTAAGGTTAAAACAAACACTATAGCAATGGCTTCATCATATACAATGTGTTGCTATACCTGCGACCCGACTTTGGGCGCGTGGTGGTCTGACGACGGTGTTTTAAAGATACCCTAATTATTTTTAACCCACCAGTTACCCCTAGCAGTGCCATAACCCCCTTAACCCACTAGTGCCTCGACTGCCTCCCGACTACTGCAATAAACCTATTTCCTCAAATCACCCTCAAGTGTAACTATAGCAGTCTCCTAACCCCTAGCCCCCTACATGACAGGCCGACAGTACCTCCTAGTTCCCACCCACCTGACAGTACCCCCTAGCCCCCCACCGTACAGTACCGTCAAGTTCCCCCAACCGACAGTACTCTCTAGTTCCCCGCCACCCACCTGGTACTTGGATTTATAGAAATACTTCATCTTCCCGAGGTTATCCTTAGATTCCTTGCAGATGAGAAGATGGAACTCGAAGAGGAATAGATGGCGATCCCGGCCTTTCCGGATCAGCTGTTTTGTGTCCACCACCTACAAGGTGTTACAAGTACAGGTGTTAAAGCTACAGTAAACCCATAATGAGGGACCCCCAAAACATTACAGTGTGCTTATTTAGCACAGGATAGGATATTCATGTTTATACCTGTGAATGGAAAAACCAAGGGGATTAACACACGGTTAAGTGCGTTGTACCAGGATACAACCGACTAGATAGCGACCAGTTTCGAAACTTAAACCTTTCGGTTTGAAAGGCGTAGCACTTAATCGCCAGACTTACCGGCTGGACAATTTATTCAAACCCACTGGATCAAGGAATCGTCATTGACTGCTTCACACATGGGAAAATACCCCAAAAACGGGGTATTTCACCCAGCATCGTGATAACCCCACCAACAAACCTGGAACGACTCTTGCATGATGACATCCCCCAGATGCCCCACGTCCCCATCGAACCCTTGCATCATGCTGAGGTGGAGGGCATCGTTGGCACGACGGGGAACCGACATCATCACGTCCAATCCGTCCTTGATCTCATTGATCTCGCTCTTGCAGCACGACGCTAGATCCTGCGGGTGATGCGGTTATACCTTGTGCTCGCTGTCGAGTTGCATATCGTAATATTAGTCGAGTTGTTGGAGTTGTTATAGGGAGTGGAAAACATATATTGCTTTCAATTTGGAGTCAAGACACCTCATGTCCACAGTCAAAACACCTTGTGTCCACAGTCATGGCACCTCATGTCCACAGTCAAGACACCTCATGCCCACAGTCAAGACACTAACCTTAAGAAGCAACTGATACTTAGTGATCCTCTGTACAGGTTTGATGAGATAAGACGAGATGGAATCTGGGAGTTGTTTTCGAGCTTGCACACCGGCAAAGAAGTCTCCACCGTGGTCCATTAGGAGCTGTGGGGAAGTTGGTATATTGGTCATTATGGTTGAACATGGCTGGGCATAATGGGACACAATGGTAACCTATGGCCAGGTAATTGGGACAAAACGGTAACCTATGGCCAGGTAATTGGGACAAAATGGTTTAGCCAATGGCCAGGTAATTGGGACAAAATGGTTTAGCCAAGGGTGGGAATATATAAAACCAATATGGTTACCCTAGGGGTGGTCATGATGGGTCATTTTATTCAAAGAATATTTTTTAAATTTTATTTAAAGAATGCTTTTTATGGGTCGTTTTATTCAAAAATGTTTTTAAATTGATTCAAAAGAAGTTTTTTTTTAAAAGAAATATGGTTAGTTTATTCAGATTTATATTGGTCGCACGAATAAAAAACCATCAATGGTATTCAACCATGTTAAATACAAACGAGTCTCACCTGGTTGGGAGGTTGGGTTTGTTCTGACAATACGTGACGTAGAGATTGAACTGATGAGCCCAAGTGACGAAACAATGTCCGAGATCCCCGGGAAGTTGTTCAAACTTCTCCAGTTCTTTCAGGAAAATTTCGCTGAAAAGTTAAAAAACATTTTTGTTTTAAATAATTAAAACACCAGATTTTTTAACCTTGGTACGATTTGTTGGCTGTTCCCGCACAATTTATTAGATTTTGCAACGAATGTATGATAATTTATTTATATCAAGCGATACACCCTAGCAAGTTTATGGCAACATGGTGTATATTTAAATACCTGGATAGCTAGTGGTTATCAGGATATTTTTAGATTATTTGGATTTTCTGGTTTTTAGATTATTCGGATAAGTTATAGTCCAAATATTTGGAATTTGTCCAAATATTTAAATTGGAATTTATAAAAAAATTTATAACGACAGATTTAAAATGAGGTTTTATCACTGAGTTTATGGGAACACTGTGCGTACTTAATACCCAGTTAGCTACACTGTTATCAGGGTCATTTATATTTAAATTTCGAACCTATTTGTTTTCGAGTAATCCTGCTTCTAAAAATTTGAGATTTTATCAAAATTTCCCCAAAATTAAGATTTTTTTAGCATTTGTTCGGTTAAGTTGTTTTCCGTCAGTCAAAAACCAAGTAAGACATCTAAAGGATAACGGCACATACAGGGACAAAAATCCATCAAATTTCGGTGAGTAAGAATTGACTCGGGTGTGGAAGCTTACTAAGTAACGGGAGTAAATTGCGAGTAATGTGAATAAACACCCCATGTATAATAAAAATACAATGAAGAATTTTTTTTATTACCCTTTTTTGCCAGTTGAATATAAAACGTTTGCGGTAAACCTTAATTATTTTTTTATTTGCAAGAGTAAATTCTTACTCGCACGGCGTTCGTTACAGGACTAAAGACACAAGTGATATTTTTGCCCTGCAGTTATAAAGATATTATTTCCCGGATTTAAGGTCTTTATTCCTGGATCGTGAGACTTATCATCGATATGCCCCCTTGATCCACCCCGGCAGATATTGAAAGGTACCTGTGGAACCGGTGAAGTTCGACGATATTCCCGAAAATAATGTCCTGCTGTCCACGGAGATGCGGTGGTAACATGGGGTCGTTCATCTCACCCATGTAGTGGGTGATGCAGTCTTCCAAATCCTTCACATATCTGGGAGGGGTGGGGAATAAATGTTGGGTGGGGAAATAAACAAACACAACCATCTGATAAGAATAATGTTGACCAATATATTAGTACAAGATGGTGGTTGCAACAAATTTATCGCAGATGATTACTGGAATAGTGAACGTATAATACACAAAAATACGAAAATGGAAGCTTCTTATTATTTAAGGTTTATTATAATGTCTCCCTTTGCTAACCCTATAGATAATTGAAAATATTTTTTTATATATTTAATAAATATGACAAAAAACTTTAAAGCATGATAAACGGCATTGCAAAACTTCGGGCTAATATGCCAATTTATAATAATTAATGATTTTTATTTTAGACAATAAAAAATAACGGCTTTATTGAATTTCAGAGACATCTCAATATTAAGAGTGTTATACCGGTTTTAAGTTTGTTAGCTCGAAAAAAGAAACAAATCGTTAAATCTCACATTCTTTCTGTTTGTAATATCTCCGTCATAATTTTATTCTGCCGACTCGTGCTTCCGTGAAATTGCTGGATCGGTCGATAATCAGATGATGTAATGGAGCCACTAGATGACGATAGAGTACTATAGCCGGATGAACCTGCATATTGTTCTAATCAACTCATTGTTTCCAGTGTGCTACGATGCAAATTTGCACAAAATACAAATTTATTTTGTAAAAAACTGGTTAAATTTCGTAAAAATATGGTGTAAATCTTTTAAGATTTGATTAAATTTCATAAAAATATAAAATTTTGTAAAAAAACTAATTAAATTTTGTAAAAACTGATTAAATTGTGTAAAAACTGATTAAATTTTGTAAAAACTGATTAAATTTTCTAGAAATATGATTTAAATTTTGTAAAAAAAAACTAATTAAAATTTGTAAAAACTGATTAAATTTTGTAAAAAATTGATTAAATTTTGTAAAATCTAAATAAATTTGGCAAAAATATAATTTAAATAAACTGATTTCCACAACCCTTATACACCCCCCCATTCCACTTGTCCCCAAAGCGAAAACTAACATGAGGTTGGTCGTGAAGAAATCGAGAGTTGTTCGACCGACGTTGTAAGTTTGTCTCCTTTTGTACGAACCGGCATCCTTCGTATCAAGTCCGCGTATCTGTGATGTCATAATATGTGATGTTATAATACATGATGTCAAAATGTGATGTCATATTATGTGAAGTCATATTATGTGAAGTCATGAGTTGTGATGCCATTAGTTGTGATGTCATGAGTTGTGATGTCATTAGTTGTGATGTAATCAACCACGACAAACCTGCTGGTCACAGATGATTGGAGCTGTTGTACGGTGGTCGCAGTTGATCGATCACGCTCGAGCATGGACGAAGAGAGCGAGTTGAACGACGACAATCGACTCTGTGATGTCATAATAGCGATGTCATAATATGATGTCATAATAGCATTGATACTTAATAAACAGCAATATGTTGAGGGGAAATGGATAGGATAGGATATTCATGTTTATCCCCATGAATGGGAAAACCAAGGTGATTAACACGCGGGAAAATCGTCAGATCACCACGCGCCCATCGTTGGGTTACCAAGGCTATTGCAGTGTTGTGTATAATAGACACGTTCCTTTAATTTAGTAGAACCCAATAATCCGCTGATTTCAGGCAATGTTAGTTAAGTACCTTGCCCAAGGACACAACCGACTAGCTAGAGACCAGGTTCGTACCTGCAACCCTTCGGCTAAAAGGCGTCACACCAAAACACCAAACTAACCGGTCAAACAAAATGATGTTACAGTACAGTGCAACGTACCTTGATTGATTCAAGCATTGTGGCATGAACCTTCGCTTGAACATCTTGGTTCTCCAACTTTGGTTTGTTTAATAATGTTGTCAAGTAAGGCTCGCCTGTTTAAATCATGGGTTTATCAAATCCAGTATTTTTAAATTTCATCAAATCGGTTTAAAAATGATCAATATATCAACAACACTATTCATATCAAGGATTTAAATATTTCTTCTTGAATTACCTACAGTAATCCACCATTTTTTATAAACAAAAACTTTTTAACAAATGTCAAAAAAATCCATTTACAAATTAGGATTGGATAGGATAGATATTCATGTTTATCCCCGTAAATGGGAAAACCAAGGGGGTTAACACACGGGCAATCGTCAGATCACCACGTGCCTACCGTCGGGTTACAGGAGCTATTGCAGTGTGTATATTTCAGGCGTTCCTTCAATTTGGTAGAACCCATTAATCCGCTAGGTTCAGGCAATATCCGTTAAATGCCTTGCCCAAGGACACAACCGACCAGCTAGCAATCAGTTTTGAACCTTAAACCTTTGGTTGAAAGGCGTTGCACTAAACCACTAGACTAACCAGACGAAAATTATTCGTATATCAAACAAGAATTTTTATATATTTATATTAAACACTTAAGTATTTCATTTTGATTCACCAACCCCACCTAACCCACCAAACCCACCTGTGTTTTGGAGCCACTGAATCATGTCTGCCACACTCCCCTGATATTGCTGCCACCTCTCCATAGACGCATTACAAATGTTCCACAGTTGCAGAACTTGGTTCTCGCGTTGTAGCAGATCCTCCAATATAACTGAGTGCGGAAACCATTTTAACATTTGATTTAATGTCATTCCTTTAATATCATATCCGTCTAATTTTTCAGTTTTTTTTAACAGGCTAAGTTTAGAACCTATAATGTCTGGTTACTAGGTGTTTTTTCATGTTTAATGTGAATCAGTTGTGCAAACCATTTGGCAGCATGATAACTCCTTTATTATGTGTTAAGCAAGTGGTAAACACCTTATTTTTATATATATATATATTTTTACTGGGCCAAGTTTCAAACCCATAATGGGCTCATCATTAAGACCGTTTTTATGTGGGAATTGGTATATGAATCGGTCACGTTTAGAGCTGGGCGTAATTGATCAAAGTTGTATTACGGAATTACGCCAGCTCAGTTACGTAATTCCGTAATTTTCGTAATTTTTATGACGTCATCGTTATTTTAAAAACAGCCAAAAATCATCGTGTTTTTGGATGCATTTTGATGGTAGACAAAAAGAATGAAATTTTAAACTAAACTTCAGAGACTTTAAAGGTTAAACTAAACGGTTCGTTCGTCCTGCGTTGAAACAAATTCACAAGTAAACAAACCGCAGATCGTGGCGGCGTTACCCTTTGTCTTATCGCGCTGATTACAGATAAGGAAATTGGCGCGAATCCAAGATCACGTGCATTTAACGCGATTTTGATTATTCCTACCGATGGTTCGAACTATTTTAATCGAACTAGATCTGTGCAAATACTTATAAAACGGATTTTTAGCCAAGTGTTCTCTCTCGCTAGTACTTAATAATGGCAAGATCCTGGGAAAAAAACGCGCTTTGGAGTGCGTCAGTGGTCCTGTATTAAAACTATGTCAACGTGACCCTAGGTCAAACCGCCGATCAAAGCAATAAACACTGTGACGAGCTACGGTTAGCAACACGACAAGTTTCAGTTAGCAACGTGAAAAGGTACGGTTAGCAATCGTTAGCAACTCGATACAAACTCCGGGCCTCTACCTTTACTCGTCCCATCACTATTCTAATAGTAGGCCCACTGAAAGTCAACCGCGCGGTCTATAAAAAAGAACAAACACCCCATAACGTGTATTGTTATCATGCTGTTGTATGCGCGAAAAACGAACACATTCGGTTAACCATTTATTGATTTCATTGACGGTTAACTGTGACTTCCACGCCGATTAACAGGTTAACTCGAACAAAAATAAACGAACA
>CH001689.1:222643-243460 GCA_000149265.1 Ciona savignyi | reverse complement strand
TACCTCACCCCCCCTTAACCCCACTAACCCACCTCACGAGCCTCATACCTCACCCCCCTTTAACCCCACATGACCCACCTAACGAGCCTCATACCTCACCCCCCTTTAACCCCACATGACCCACCTAACGAGCCTCATACCTCACCCCCCTTTAACCCCACTAACCCACCTCACGAGCCTCATACCTCACCCCCCTTTAACCCCACTAACCCACCTCACGAGCCTCATACCTCACCCCCCTTTAACCCCACATGACCCACCTCACGAGCCTCATACCTCACCCCCCTTTAACCCCACATGACCCACCTAACGAGCATCATACCTCACCCCCCTTTAACCCCACTAACCCACCTCACGAGCCTCATACCTCACCCCCCTTTAACCCCACATGACCCACCTAACGAGCCTCATACCTCACCCCCCTTGTAACCACACTAACCCACCTCACGAGCCTCATACCTCACCCCCCTTTAACCCCACTAACCCACCTCACGAGCCTCATACCTCACCCCTCTTTAACCCCACTAACCCACTTCACGAGCCTCATACCTCACCCCCCTTTAACCCCACTAACCCACCTCACGAGCCTCATACCTCACCCCCCTTTAACCCCACATGACCCACCTCACGAGCCACCTCCCCATACTCCGTCCCCCTCAACCTCGCAGCCCCAGCTTGAACTTGAACCACATTGTCCCTCGTCTTCTCCGACACCGCCACCGACTTCTCCGAGACTATCTTGCATTGTTCCGAACTCCTCTGATTGGTCAGAACCAATGAGGCGGAACGTAGTGTTTCTTCCCCGGAAAATATCCAAGATTGAACCTGGGTGGGGAGGTGGTAAAAATGGAAAAAAAGTAGATGGCTAAACAGAATGGGGAAGTGAAATCAAAATTGCATTAAATTACAGGGTAAATTTGGGTAAAGTTTTGGCAAAAACTAGTTGTGAATAACATTGAGTGAAATTGCAGGAAATTATGGGGTAAAGTTACCTGAAATATTAGGGAGTTTGAGCGTGGATTGGATAAAAAAAATCTGTTTAAAGTACAATGTAAGGCGGAATGGCAGGAAAGTTTTGGAGTAAGGATCAGTTAACTAAAATTAGGGGGATCAACACTTGAAGGGAGAGTGTGAAGACATTGGGTCAGAAAATGCAAACAAAGAAAATACCTGAGCTGCAGAGGTTTCTAGTTGTCTCAGGTGCAGACATCGCTCCAGTTTCCCACGATGGGAAGTCGACTTGCTGTTCAACTCTTTAATTCTGCTCTGCAGGAGCTCTGATAACTCGCGCACACGAACCGATATCGATATGTTACCCCGGCATACTATGTCGAGATCTGGGGGTGTAGTGGGTATCCAGGTTTACCTATGGTCACTTATGTGGAAGAGGGTTACCAGGGCCAAAAAGCCACGCGAGTAAGAATTTACTCTTGCAAATAAAAAACTAATTAAAGTTTACCGCGACCGTTTTCTTTTCAACTGGCATATTAGGGTAGTAAAAAAACAAATTCTTATCATTGCGACCCTTTTTATTATACACACTCGAATACTGGAGACACATTTGAATACTGGAGTCTCTAATTACTCCCAATACTCGCGTAAAAGATTTACTCGCATGAGCTTCCACACGCGGGTGAATTTTTACTCACTCAAAATTTGATGGATTTTTGGCCCTGGTTACTTTGTGTCGGTTTGACCCACATATTAGTACATAACACTTGAGTGGATGTGATTAATTACAAGAACGTAGGTTGGTTAATACTTTTGACCAGCACTGGTGATTTAAACCAACAAAAATATTGGTCAAAGACACCACATTTTCACAGTCGAAAAAAGGTAACTGTTGTTAAACCAAACTTTTGTCAGGTCGCACTTTGAACCCAGGGCCACTGGATAAATCAATTGGTCATTTGTTTGTCTAAGTATAGGCGTGAAATGTGGGATTCCAGGGGTGCAAAATCCACCCTTGACTACTAAATTACAGCCCTCAATGTTAACTAATTTTCTGCTTAATCTGTGTACGTTTTTAATATAATTTTAACATAGAATAAAACATCATGATTTATAACATGCATAATTGGGATATATACAGAATACAGCAATGGATAGCTAGCAAAAAAAAACAAGTTCGGCCATAATCGTACCAACCTGATTGATCCAAATGCATTATGATCTCCTGAGCTCTGTTGGCGACACCGAGTGTCCGGGAATGCATGTTATCGTAGCGACGGATCGATTGTGACAATCGCTGCTCAACGAGTGACGCTTCGACGAACATGGGAAGATCTGCGTTCAACCGCGACATGTCATCCGACCAGTTGTTCAGCTCTAGCAACATCTAGTGGAAGTTTTATTTTTTAATTTATGAAATTTTAAATTAAAAAAATTACAAATTTGGATTTCAAACAACAGAGGTGAAAATATAAGTTCATAATTTGTAACTTTTTTAATAATAGTTACGTTAAATTAGAGGGCAACTTAGAAGCACCTTACTTCTGTAGGAGAGATATAGGCAGAAAATACAGGAATTAAAAAAACTATTTTTTTATTTGAATGACGATTGGAACAAAAAGTAAATAAAATTATTAGACATTTTAAAAATATAGGCTTTAATCGCTTGACCAAAAACACTTATAAATAGCAGGTGGTAGGTCATGAACTTATTACCTTCTGATCTGAAACCATGCTACATCAGGTATTCATCCAAAGTATTTACACTCACACACAACTGCCAGTTTGAATAAAAACAAATGAACAAAAGAATGTAAAACAAAATAAAACCAAAATATGAACTCGTCTTATTCATAAAATAAATGAACTTAAAACTTAAAATAATATTTTAACCAACCTTGATGTGTTGAAATATGTGACTATCTAAAAAGTTAGGTACTTTAATTAGATTTGTACAAGAGCTGATACTTTAATATTTAGTTACTATTTTTTTATTTAGAGTATTAAACAAAACAATTATGAAAGCACAAGTTTAAAGTATGTAAAGGTATATAGTAGTGTGTTTAAATAGTATATTGTGTTCTAGTATGTAAAAGTAGATAGTATTGTCCCAGTATATAACTGCAGATAAAAAGTGTTCTAAAAGTAAAAGTAAATAGTATTGTCCTAGTATATAACTGCAGATAAAAAGTGTTCTAAAAGTAAAAGTAAATAGTATTGTCCCAGTATATAACTGCAGATAATAAGTGTTCTAGTATGTAAAAGTAGATAGTATTGCCCCAGTATGTAAAAGTAAATAGTATTGTCCCCATATATACCTGCAGATAATAGGTGTTTTAGTATGTAAAAGTAGGTAGCATTGTCCCAGTATGTAAAAGTGGATAATATTGTCCCGGTATATATCTGCAGATAAGTTGTACGACATCCCACCTCTGATGCCTCACGTTCATACGCTCGGAACTGCAGCGCCAGGTCCAACCTCCCTTCATGTTCGGTACAATAATCCTCAAATTTGCTTTGTTCATTTTGAAGTTGTCGGATTACAGTCTCCATATGCTGGATGGAAGGTGTCATGTCCCGACGAGTGTCTTCTACGCTTGCACATCTGCGGGAAGTCACGGTTTATTGGCTTATCGAAACCTATGAATACGGAATTATACCTAATAACTAGAATTATTAAAGAAGAGGATTCATTTTAACTGTTACTTGTTTTTAAAGGTCAACTGGTACTTGTTTTTAAAGGTCAACTTTAAAAATATGAAGAATAACATGAACTAGACTTTAGAAGGATTAATACAGAACTTTGCAATGTGTTGTATACAATGAAGTTTAATTTCATTTAAGTCATCCTTTAAATGTGTTACCCAAACACAATCGCATACCAAGCAGTGAGTTTCGATTACATACTCTTTGACATGTTTTCTTTAATAAATTAACAACAAACCCATCACCTTAAATGGTGAAGCAAATTCTTTGCTTCTTGCTGACTCGCTATAAAGTTTTCGATGAGTCGATACCGTTGCCGCCGGAAACGTTCCATCCGGTCCTGAGCGCCCTCAAGTGAGTCTGCTACCTCATCTTCTCGGAGATCGGACTTGACTCCGTCATGGGAATTCCACAGCTGGGTGGGTGTTGAAAAAGGGCGAATTGTTAAGTGATCGGCTAGTAAATTACTAACATGAGCTGTGCAGTAAAATCAGGTTAGAAAAGTTCACCCGTCAACTTTAAAAGCTACTTAGTTGTTAATGCACAATTAAAGCCCATCAGACCAAACAGAGATATTTATTGATAAAATGATATCTACTATCCTCAAAAACTTGTGTTTATAATAAAAGTTTACCTTGGTAGTCTAAAGCAGTGGACCCCATCCTTAAAAACTTATTTTTTTTGTATTATTTTTGTGTTGCACAGTTTTTTCTTGCTCAATTGATTTGCAAATTACTAAAAGTTCTTTGTTTTAATAATGTTACAAGCCTACTTGTGATGTTACAAAGTCGCTTGTAGCACGTTTTTCTCGGAGGCTTTGTGTGCAAATAATCAACATTGCCCTTACTGGGCCGCAGTAAAATTATTGAATCTTCACTGATCCGAAGCAGAAGGGTTGGGGACCACTGGTATAAATGTGGTAATGTAGTAAAATATTACTACACGAATAATACCCATAACAAATATGAGAACTTTTAGTGATAACTTTGTGTCGTCCAACCACAAACATTATTTTGATAAAACTCCACCCATGTAGTTCAAGATTTAGGGCTATATCTGAATATGTCGTAGCCCAGTTAGTCTCAACTAAATAATCAACTGTTACCACGCAAGCTAACAGAATTACTTTCTGTTTATAACCTTATTCTTAAAAAGAAACGTCCTAAACCCATTTTAAACCCCAAAAAAGAAACGTTCTAAACCCATTCTAAACCCCAAAAAGAAACGTTCTAAACCCAGTTATGTGATATACAGTTAATGGGACAATGTTAAGCAACCGACCTCCTTTAAATTAGTGTTGAACGACACCGACATGTCCAGTATATTCCTCCGACGTTCCACTCTTCTCACAAAGTCTCGGATTTGTTCCTCGAGGTTTCGTGCCACCTGTGTGATGTCATAATGTGTAATATTATACTGTGAGGATGACATGATGTGGTAATGTAATAATATGGGTAATGTCATGTAGTGATGTCATAATGTATTTTGTTGTCATAGTGTTGTTGTGTCATAATGTGGTGATGTCATAATGTTGTGGTGTCATATTGTGTGTGATGTCATGATGTTGTTTATAATATACTGATGTGATGTCATAATATGGTGATAACATACTGTGGGTGATGTCATAATGTGGGTGAAATAAAAATGTTAAAATGTTATAAGGTCCCAAAAAATTTGTTTCAAGTTCAAAAAACAAATATCATCACTATTTTAACAGAACCAAACTAGTTTGGTCAAAATTTTTGAATTTATAGATTCGGTAAAATTTCCAATAAGTGGTGGCCGAATTAAATGTTTAAGCAATTTAGAAACACTAAGAATAAGTATTTCCCGGCAGTTTGACCAAACCTGGAATATCTCGTGGGGGTCGCAATCTCCACTCTGTGCCAGTTGTTCCGCTGCTTCTAGAAGCTTCTCGGCATTCGTGTAGGTGTTCTGCGCCACTTCCTCGAAGTCCTCGTGTCGTTTACGGAGCTGAGTGGCGCGGTGGAGCGACTTCCCGATCCCGGAATATTTGGCGAGGAATGCCTCCCCGTGTTCCGATATCCATTGGAGTACCTGGGGCGGGGGGATTCCCCGGGGTTATATACCGTTATCATAGAAAAAATCGAAAAATTTGAGAATGTATAATTTCGTATCTAAAATTTTAAATCGATATAAATATACTTAAAGGGCAAGAAAAAATGTTTTTTTTTTTTAAATAACAAAAAAAATAAGGAATTACATTGTAATTATTAATTATAATAATGATCATCACTGTTAACAGAAAAAAAAATCCACTTTTTTTCAATTTCAAATCAAAATTTTTATAAATAAAAATAATTTTGTTCCAGCATGAGCACTTAATTTTAAATTATTCCACTATAAGCACTAATACATCACAGTATTAACAACGTTTTGCCAGCATAGCTATAACTGGGATTTGTTCTGTTAGGTTGGTAAAAACCAAATGCAAAACAGATTTTTATTAAGAAATGTTCCCGAATTTAAAATTTTTAAAAAGCAAAATGAAAAGTAATAATCTGGCTTTCTGTGTTTTGCGAAGACCATTAAGCTGTATTAAGCTTGAACCTAATAATGCTTTCTGCAGTCCAGTCATATTTACTTAAGGAAAGGTCATTTACTTAAAGTCGCTTAGGAAAGGTCAGTTGATCAATTATTCATAGCGGCCATTATCTCAAGTAGTTTGAAACGTTTAAAACCTTCTAATTACTGTTGTGACGTTTGGACCATAATTATACGATTGTAAATTGTCCAAGTAAACCATATAAAGCCATAACATATGTTCACATTGATTAAAAATTAAATTAATAATAATTTTGAATCATCTTAATTTATACATGGCATGGGCAACATACGGCCAGCGGGCTGGGTCTGGCCAGTGAAAAGATTTGACCGGCCTGCAGACTGTATCTAACCATACTCTGTATTAAATACTATTCATGTAATAATCCTGTCTATCGAGGACTCTATTATCCCACATCTGGCCCGCCGACTAGACAAGTTGCCCACCCCTGTTTTAGTCATTGGGTTATGTGTTTTAGATTACGACTTTGCAATGATTGTTTATGGAGTTGATACTTAGTGCTAACAGTTTGGTTATCGTTGGTTTAATAGTTAGAACAATATTTTTTGTTTCTTGTTTGTATTATTATACAACTTTATTATCAAAAGGTGTGCAACATAATACGAAATATTTTAGTTTTTTTTCCAATTTTTTTTGTTACACAAACGTACAAAAACAAGTCTCATAAACACATTTCCAGGTGATGCTCGTCAAGTTTATCTCAGGATGGTATGATCACGTGTTCCAGTGAATCAAAGATCAATATGTGAACTACAAAGTTTTAAAACAAAAGTAAAAAGGAAAGCTAAATCACCTGATGGACATCATGTTCGTAAACTCTTAGTTGGTGTCGCTGAGCTAACGTTGTTTTGCGCTCATTCCAACGTTTCTCCAACTCACGGTGGTGGTGGAATACCTGACGTAAAACAAACTTTGGTTATGTAGTTTCATTTTGGTTTCTATGCAGTTAATTCAATTTCTTTACATATTTTGACAATCGCCGAGTTCCCTTTATTTCCTGCGTTTCTTTGATTATTTATGATTTTCTATTAATTTTTGGCACAAAGGAAAATCATTTTCTTTGTGTGGTTAGCAAACTTAGAAGTTATTGGAATAAATTGTGCCAGAAACGCTACAGTTACTTGACTAACTTTAATAGAAAGGACAGTTATATATAGTTTATATTTTGTGAAAGCATGTAATTATGTAGCTGGCAGTTGGTTTTGAACCTACCACCTACAGCTAATGATTGGACACAACTGACTTTAACGTCAAATCTTTAATCTTTATATCAATAACTCCTACAACGTAAAGCCAGTAAAAATGTTACTGTTCCATGTTATGGCAGTACGCCATGCAAACTTTGATGATTAAATATCGTTCTTTGCACAGTGTTGACCCTAAGTGTTGGTAGCTTAGTGGTCAGAGCATAGCGGTGCTAATCCCAAATCTTAACTTCGATTCTTACCCAAGGCAAGATTATTCTGAGGTTAGTTGCAAAACTTATTGTAAATAAAGCTGTTTCCTTGTAATCTTGGCTGAGATACATATTCTGAATCCGCTAGACTAATGGGTACTGAAACTAAAAGAATATATCATTCATGCACAACACATTGCATAGAAACATCCAGAAAATTGACGACTACTCAAGTGATACGGCCGTGCTGCGTTCTCCATTCACAGAAAGAAAACATTATCCTATTTATAAAGATGAGGCATTTTCCCATTCATGAGGGATAAAACATGGATATCTTATCCTAAAGCGGAAAATTGTTTTAAAGATGTATCAGTTTGCCTTACGTATCAGTTTGCCCTAAAGATGTATCAGTTTGAGCTTCCTCTACACAAGAGACTTACATTATGAATGCTGTCGAGCACTTGCTGGGAAGCTCCACTGTAGTCAATGAGCTTCAAGACTTCATCAGAACTTGGGTTGGTGGGTTTTTGCAGGAAGTCCAGTAGTTCCTTCCCGTTGTCGCATACCTAATATGGGGGTTGGGGTTAACTATGTGGGGGAATGGGGGGTTATTATGTAGGGGGTTGTGGGGTTAATTATGTGGGGGAATGGGGGGGGTTATTATGTGGGGGTTGTGGGATTAGGGGGAATGGGGGTTATTATGTGGGGGGTTGTGGGGTTAATTATGTGGGGAAATGGGGGTTATTATGTGGGGGGTTGTGGGGTTAACTATGTGCAGGAATGGGGGTTATTATATGGGGGGTCGTGGGTTAACTGTGGGAGGTTCCAATTGTACAACACAAGAAGTCCAATTGTACATAGGAACGATCATATTAGAAAAGTAGCAATGTATTTAAAACTTAAAAATTTTAGAAAATATCTAACATCTTACAAGGGCCATGTATAGTGTAGGGGTAACGTGGGGCAGAGGATACAGGTTATTTAGAGTCTTATATGGGGTTAGGTTATTTGGGTCTCCATATTGGTGTTGGTTCATGTTGGGGCTATGTATGGTGGTTATGTGGCTGTATGTACGTGAGTTTAGGTTATGTGCGGTTCTAAAAAATAGATTAGCAATTTGGTTTAAACTGGAAGAGTACACAGAATTCCAGTACAGAGAATAAATTGGGAAAAGAGTACAGAATAAAATGGAAAAAGTAGGGAGAAAAGTTCAGAAAAAAAATTGTTAAATACAGAATAAAAGTACAGAGAAAGAAAATTACAGAGAATAAAAGAAAAGTAGGGAGATAGAGTACAGAAAATAAAATGGTAAAGTACGGAGAATTCCTTACATCATGGTACGCCTCCGATATTCTGTCGTGTAAATCATGGTGTTTCTGGAGGCTTTGTTCGATGACTGATATCGAGCCGACGGTTGACGTGGCGTCCATCGGGTACCGCTCGTCGTTGTCGCACTCTCGTCTCCACTCGATGGCGCTACCAACAAACCGATCAACTCGTTGGTGGAACTTGACAGCTAGCGCCATTAAGCGGCTGAAATTGGGAGGGTGACGAAGTTCAATGTGCGGTGAAATTATTTTAAACAAACATATCGCCCAACAAAATTAATTAAAATTTCAAGAACAAAGTGTTTTTAGGGGTGATACAGGATGATGTATTGCATTAAAATATTTATCAAATATTATTACGGAACTTAGTTGGAAAAAAAATTAAATCAAATTTCTATGCATTTAAAACAAAAAACAAGCAGTTTAAAATTTTCCATCGTATGTTGCTTCTGAATACTGAGCAATGTTAAATTACAAATGGATTCAAATTTTGTGAGATTTCTGTGGCTCATATTTTACAAATTTAAAGCATTTTTTAAGAAACTTTAAATCATTTTTATGGTGCTAATTTCCGTAAATAACAGACAAGCTTGTCATTTTTTTTATATATAAATCTGTATATGTTTCTGTCGCTTTAACCATTGGAAATCTACCTATCCACATATGTCCATGGGGTTTTGGGGGGTAGTATGTCACCTTTGTATAAAAAATATTAATTTAGGACTGATTTTAGCCTTATTAAAACTGTTTGCAATTAAACAATTTAACACTGGTTGTTTAACAATTTCACAATTAGGAAATGACATGTCAGAAATCTCAGTTTTCCATTATAGAGCAACTTGAATGTCTACCTCCTTTCATCTAGGGCAGCTGCAAATATCTTCCACTCGAGGTCAAGGTTCGCCGATATTCCACGAATCTCATCGGCTGCGTAATGTCCTGCTTCCAACAACCGATTTGCAACCAGCATCACCCGATGTACATTCACATACACGCTCTGTATGGGGTTTGGGTTATGTGGGGCTCTGTATGGGGTTGGGTTATGTGGGGCTCTGTATGGGGTTGGGTTATGTGGGGCTTTGTATTGGGTTGGGTTATGTGGGGCTTTGTATGGGGTTGGGTTATGTGGGGCTCTGTATGGGGTTTGGGTTATGTGGGGCTCTGTATGGGGTTTGGGTTATGTGGGGCTCTGTATGGGGTTGGGTTATGTGGGGCTCTGTATGGGGTTGGGTTATGTGGGGCTTTGTATGGGGTTGGATTATGTAATCCTTCATAATTGGTGGGGTAATTTGGGGGTGGTGATATATTGGGGTACTGCAACTACAGGTATGAGATTAAAGGGACAATGTAAAATAGGCTCTGTTTTTTAACTTGAAATTTGCCGTCCCTTCATGTTTTGTATTATGCTTACAGCCGAGTTGATAAGACAGTTTTATTTTATGGAGAATCAAATATGACTTTCAATTACACCACCTTGTGCACAGAGTCGAATAATACACTTGATGCACAAGGCCCACCTACCATAGAGTTGGTGGCGAAATGACGATGACTTTCCTGCAGATCAGATGCTTGTTGCTGGTTGGAACCGATGTCGTTGCAAGTGGTGACGAACAGCGCTCGGTTCTGTTTTATCCAGTCGAACATCTGGGAGAAGTCGGATTAAAAAAATATAGTGGTTGTGCGTTAATGCAACCCAATAAATAATAAAGTGTCAGTGTGAACTAATAAATAATAGAGATACGGCAAACATGGTTAAACACTGTTTTTTTTAATAGGGCTATACACTTCAATGTAATACAACTGTTTTTAATTACCACTTTCAATAAACATAACATCTATCATTCGACAGAAGAAAAAGTGTCTTTTTTCAAAATGATCGCTAATTTAAAATTACTTATGACATATTATATATAATATATATAGTTTTAAACACAAGCAAAAGTTGTAAAAGTTTCAAAATCAGTCAACCTTTTAGTTCAGAAAAATAAATTTTTCCTGTAATTGGCATCTACATTTTGTGCAGTGAAATACAATACATGTTTGATAAATATCCAGACTTCTGGTTTAATTATCATGCTTGACATCGTTTTAATATTTTCGGGTTAAATTGGAATTTGTAGTTTCTAAAGTAAATTACTATACACATACGATTAATCGACTAATTATGCTTAAAATACTTCTAATAATTAAGTGTTGTACTCAAATCAGGATAAATATCTATTATTTAGTCACCATATTATATGTATTAAACAGCACACATAACCAACCCATAATAAATATGAATGTATATTATTTATTTATACGCATATTACAGGCAGAGAAAAGCAATCTATATGAATCACTCATCAATTCTCCCTAGGTAGTATATTTACTACATTGTCATACAATTATATAGTAATGAGGGGGCAATATGTTGGTCCTACACATAGGTATGATGATGTACTAAAAAGAAACTGGAATCCGAAAGACCAGCTGAATTGTTTTTTGTGCAACATCACCACCTTGGCTTGGCATGGGGTTGATTGGGATATTTTTCTTTCTTTAACTATAATATTTTTCTAAATATAAAACTTTATTTGAAGTTCGATAGGCAACATCATTTCTGAGTCACCCAAAAAAATAAAAAAAATCAGCAAAAATTAAAACTCCATATATCTACTAAATTCCAAGGCCAAAATGAGAAAAATGCATTTTAAATTCTTTTTTACTGACCAAATCATGTAATTTGAACAGCATAAATATAATTGGATTAAGAATTTGATTTTTCTGGGCGATTCATAAGGCTCCAGAAATATTTAAAAAATATTCCTCTTTTTGACGAGCTGTGACGATGACTTACAGTGATGCCATGATATACTGCTCACCTTATCCGCGTCCTGCTGGAACAAACGAAGCTGGTAACACTGCTCGAGCTTGGTTTTCCTCAGATGCCATATATTCTGGAGCCGGTGTCGCGTGGCGTGGAGCTTCTCAACGAGGTTGTGGATCCTGGGGGCGGCGCTTTGGAAGTCGGCGTTGCCAGATACAAGGACCCCACCGCTGCTTCCTGTGTTGTAGGTGGTTAGTGCTGTCCATCGAGCATGGGAACTGTTATCAAATCTATTGCAGTGTTGTGTGGGATTTAGCAGGGTCAACAATTTAAAGCGAGTAAGAATTCACCCGTGTGTAGAAGCTCTCATGCAAGTAACACTAGTAAATCTTTTAACAAAATTAAATGAAACATGTTAAAATAAAACGTGTTATAATGTGTATAATAAAAATGGTCGCAATGATGAAAATTTGTTTTTTTATTCTCCGATATGCCACTTAAATAGAAAACGGTTGCGGTATTTATTGCAAGAGTAAATTCTTACTCATGGAGTTTTAACCCTGATTGATACATTGCTTCTGTATACGTATGACTAGCTAACAACCATACAAGAAGTTTTAACCTGTGCGCCAGCGGTTCTGCCAATAGAGGATCATTTTAAAACCATCTGGTCCACTCGGTTATTTCAGGTGCATTATGTGCCAAAACTACAAAGTTTGGGTTGTGTATGCGCTCAAAGATAATATATATGATGCACACAAGAAATTTGCATTGGGGAAGGTAATTTTAAACAATCTAGGCATAGCAGCAATTATCCTGGTATAAAGGTTTATCCTGGTATAAAGGTTTATCTTGTTATAAAACTTTAAAGCCAAACAAGCTTTTAAGATTTAAAAATCTACCTAGAGAATACAGACTGTCTGGTGGGTAATGAAGAACATTTGAGTCAGATAAGAATACTCGGGTTTACCCTAGGGCGTGGGAATATGCAGTTATGGTTTCATTGCGGGTAATCATCGGATTACCTCGTGCCCACATCCAGGTTATGGAAGCTATTGCAATGTGTTAAACCTGTTTGGGTTCCAATAATTAAATAATATTTTAAAGAAATTAGAAAGAAAAAAGAATAAATAGGAAATTAATCGAACTAATTGCATTTATGGCATTAATACAATCGAATGTCAACACTATGTTTTTTTAGCAACATTGTATTTTTTGGCAGCGCTTTATATTTCTTTCAGGAAAACTGTTTAAATGTGTGTTTGGCAACACTGTCTGTATACATGTGTGTTTGGCAACACTATTTAAATGTGTGTTGGGCAACACTGTATAAAAGTGTGTATGGCAACACTGTATAAATGTGTGTTTGGCAACACTATTTAAATGTGTGTTGGGCAACACTGTATAAATGTGTGTTTGGCAACACTGTTTAAATGTGTGTTTGGCAACACTGTATAAATGTGTGTTTGGCAACACTTTTTTAAATGTATGAATGGCAACACTATTTAAATGTATGTATGGCAACACTGTACTAAGTGTCTAAATTATGTTCTTTACCAATGACATCACAAGTACCTGAGAATCCACTATCCGCATCACAATGGTTTCCATTTATTCGTTTCAATAATTTGTTCCCCTGCTGATCGAGTTGTTCGATTGGAGCGTTCGTAATCTTCTTTTTCAGTTTGTTGTGTTCATCTGTCATTTTCTGTGTGTGGAAAGGAGACTTAATAAGCGTCTGGGAATTTGAATAATCGTACCCGAAATTGTGATAATTTAAACTCCACTATATGCATTAAGCAATTTTGAATGGGTTGATTGAAAAATTGATTATTGCTCTTCCTAAATAATTTGCTAATCTGATCAAAATTTGATTCTACAAAGTAACTCTCAAAATATAAAAAAGGTAAAAGCAATGTTATACATTGGTGTCTGATGCTCCATTATTTTATAAATTGTGGTTTTATGAACTGAAATACATAAACACACATAATATTCTGTGGATATGCATAGTGAAAAACTGAATGCAAACACGTTGAATAAAGTATTGACATTTATAAGATAACAGACTTATTCCATAATGAAAATTTCTTTAATAAAAACTTTTTTTATAAGTTGTAATGAAGTACAAACTAATAAAAGTACTTGGGTGTATATGTATATTACATACACACCGAGAATTTTGTGCGGATACTTGTATATTAAAACCAATGCATAGCATGATTATGTTAAGTACATAGGCTCATTATTTCAGGTAGATATAATGCATAATAAAAAGTAACATTTATGCTGTAGTACTAATAGACATTATAGTTTCAGTAGTAGCGTAATAGACATTATAGTTCCATTATTTTTGGCCAATATACATATATAAAACAAAAAATTGTGATGTTTATGTGTTTTTCTCTTAGGTTTATATATGTTGCTTAGGCTATTCATTGTTCTTATGGGCAGTTGTCCCACTGTTCTGTGGATTATTGTATCAGAAAGCTTATTGTTACATTTCCAAATCCCACAATGGGTATTTATAGAAAGGATTATGACATCACAATGGTAGACAATGGATAGGGTTTCCGACCAATTGTAACAAAATATTTAAATTAATACAATTATTCGAGATATTTTAACGAAGTATAGACTAAAGAAAAACATAAAAATAAAAATAAAGAAATATATATATGCAGTCTATTCATAGGCGCCAAGTTTTTCAAAAGTCTGGGAGTGCGGCCAAAAAATTGAACATGTTGGCCCTTCATTTATACCTTACGTAACGACGCATGCGTGGTTACCGCGTAAATAATTGTAAAGGTACGTTGTCGTAAATTTAAATGGTTACGGATGTCTATTCGCACGGTTAAACTTAGATGCGCCTTTTGTTATAAGTTTAGCTGCAATGTTGGACCTCACGTGATGCCCACCGCAGCTGATGTCGGCATATTTGCTTTGATCGGGCGGCGCCGATTCTTAAGATAAAAAGTAGGATTAGACAAGGTAACATGTGCGCTTAAAATCATCCGTATTTAAATTAACCTACCGTATGCCGTTACGGTCATGAATTTAATAAAATTATTTTTTAAATTCGTTTTCGCGACTTCCTTTATTAACAATTAGTGCACAATCAACCCAAGAAATAACGACGTTCCACATCGGACAGTAACAGGACCTGTTAAAAATCGTTTTTAACGCGTTCTCACCGACACTTGGAGTATTAGACAAACTTATATAACAATCACCAACAGCTTAAATCGAAATCAGGAAATTTACTTGGACAAAGCAAAAATATTTCGCCAACGGTGGCGTAACAGAAGCTAAGGTATGAAGTAAGTGAGTGCAGCGCTCAATGGTAAGGCTCTCTTCTACGTGAACAGGATTGACGCTTTTTAATAAATTACCAAGAACACAGAGAAAGCGGTAAACAGAAAAGGATTCCATTGAGGCTAAATGAGGTCTGGCACTGTTCCGTGTCGTCCTATCCAGCTCGGTATTAGATATACCGAATATACTTGTCTATAGGTGGCAACTTTTTTCCTAATATTAAAAAAAAAAGATAGATGGGACCAATCCGCTCGACATAAGTGCAAATCGCCACCAAATTGGAACATTTTGGCTAATGCAAGGTGTTCATGAAAATCGTATGGTCTGCGCTTGCGTACATGCACTTATCATCGCTCACAGGCGTCAAGTTAGCAGATGACGCGCACCCGTGCATATGATCTGATTTTAACACGAAATAGTATGCATTTCAATTTAGGTGAGATTATAATAAGACTTGTATTAATGATTGTAAAATAAAACTATGGTTTATAGTAGATTTGTTGGCAATCAAATTAGAGTGAAAACCACAAATTGATAATTCGAAAATATATTATGTTGATTCTTCCTGGCTGTGGTTACGATGCTTTAGAAAAGAAAAAATGTTTCTGTCTTTCTTGATGACTCGTGTGAACCACGGCGGCCACGATTGGCATAAAAGAGAAGACCGTTAGTCTGTTTATTAAGGATCGTGGGCCTTTCCGCGTTGGTCGGGAGAGAAAAAGCTTTTACACGTCGTTATTTATTAAAGTTTTCAAGAATCTGTTATCTATTATTTTACCTCGCTTCTATATTAAGCCCTTAAAAAATACAAAATAGGATGCAAAAAAGCTAGGGTAATGGCCTTTTACATCCCTAGATTTTCAGTGCGACCTATGTGCGGGTCAACCCCAAACTAACCTTTTAATACAAAACTAATAATGCGACCTATACCTATAGGCGAGTATGTACGGTAAGTTCCTCGAGCAAATTGAGAAAAATTTCGTATTCCAGAAGGAATGTGTCCACAGCAGCTAAAAAACACGTTGTTGGACACAGTGGACGTAATGCAATCCTTTTTTGCTGGCTTTAAAAGTTTAAACGAATCTTGGACGGCAAGTTTAATTTGATGACCTACACAATGAACGTAAAAAGCATTTGTGCTGTTGATCTCGCTTTGCGCTATCTGACCTAATTACGCACTCACAAAAGTAACGCGTATCACAAATACCGCGTCGCTTTATCTGCGCGCATTTGGGCTTGCTAGTTTGATTCAATAATAGCGAAATAACCGATATTCGGCAGGATAATAATGCAATATTCGGACAGAAAATAATAGTAAAATAGGGTCGCTATCCCGCTCCGGTCCGTCCTATCACTACCGTGCGAAACAATCCAAAATTATTATTTTTTTAATTATTTTTTTTTTAAAAACGCTTTTGCGCAGGGAGTGCGGCACTCCCAGTGGTTAACACAGGGAGTGCGTGGCACTCCGCGCACCCCTGTACTTGGCGCCAATGAGTCTATTATTGATTATCAAACAGGTAGAACCAAATAGTTTCTTGAAATTGGGTTATATGTCGTATAATTGGGTTATATGTTGTATATAAATTGGGTTATATGTTGTATATGAATTGGGGTATATGCTGTATATGAATTGGGTTATATGTTGTATATAAATTGGGTTATATGTCGTATAATTGGGTTATATGTTGTATATGAATTGGGTTATATGTTGTATATATAAAATATAGATCTTTGTGTCCAATTGTCTTAGACAACGTTGTACTTGACATCCTTACGTGTCTGTGCCACTTGTAATTAAGACACTACAAGACAAAACACTCGACCAAGCCTGTAATCACCATATGGCATAATTACTACACAATCTTAATCAATCCCATCAGTCATGATTAACCACATGCTGTATAATCAGATAACCACATCATAGTAAATGGAAGAAAACGATATGAAACATGGACAAAATATATAAGTTTAAGATTTAACAAAATTTATACAGTTATTCAAAGCATCCATATTTATATATAAAGACTGGTACGTGCGAGCTTATAACACTAATGCAGAGCAGAATTGATTAATCAATTTATTGAACTGAATCTATTTCATCTATGCTGTAGGTTTTAATATGGTGATTGGATCGCATGCTAATAACTTGAAATATAAAACTGCGATGCACATATAATAGATGTAAATTAACTATTGAGGTATTCTGTGCATATTTTGGAATATAATATACATATATTGGACTAATATATTACATTTATAATGTACATATTTTGGACTAATATATTACATTTATAATGTACATATTTTGGCTTATTATTTTGGTTAGAAACAATAATAAAACAATTATTTTCTGAAAAAGTTTTAAAAAGTTATGATAACAGAACTGTACTTGATAAATATGCTCAAGGCATTGGAAATAAATAGTCCATGTCTTCGCAAACTCAACAAACAAAGCTAAAACTTCAGCAAGTGCACTCCACTTTTACAACCATTTTATAGGTTTTATGATGTCATAAAAAGTTGTAAACATTTCAGACTTTACGAAAATGTTTTGATAGTTATAATGAAAAAGTTCAAACTAAGGTCAAATATATTAATAATAAATATTCTGAGAGGACAGACTTTCCATTTTTAAACCAACATCAAAACTGCTAAATATTCCAGTCGAATGTAACAAATATTCAATTTTCATGATGAGTAGTAAGTTAAGACTTTCAAAATAATCTGGTATCAGTTGATAAAATCATTTGATATTTAAATCCCTAATGAATAATCCTTAATATCAAGTGAAAACTATTAGGACAAGACAACCATCAGATTTCCTTCAGGTTAATCAAAACGTATTACATTTCATAAGGATCAATTAAATTATCTTAATAAAAAAATGGTTCCGCATAACCTTTCTAGGGATCTAATATTTATTGGTGAAATGTTATTAGTCCGTTGTCCCCTCATATTATTTACAGCATTAAATCCCCTTTCACCTTGGCTAGCTCCTGATCGGCAGCGTAAACGTCGGTTGTAAGTTGGTGTTCGATTGCGTACAACTTGTCCAACACATCCAGCGCGTCCCAAATGAACTCTTCGAACGAAATCCGCAGATCAATCCATTCGTCGTGGTCATACGATAGTGAGCCCCCTAATTCAGGGGTCAATTGTCGGGGGTTAATAGCTCGGGTGAGCCCATCTACCGACACAGTGTGTACCTGAAGTAAATGGGTTATGTTGGTGTATATGTTGGCAAAAATAGGTTGGAAAATAATATTATGATTTTTTTAGAATGCGATGGAACAAAATATATTTTATTGACAAATACCATACTTTGAGTAGAGTATTTACTTAAATACATATAGTTTTAGACATAATACACTTATGTGTTTAAGGAGAAGAAAAAAATACAATAACTGTCCTGAAAAGTTAAAATCCAGATTGACTAACATTATGATCACTTTATTTAAAGCAGATTATATAACAAGCAATTTATGTATACCAATCATGCTATGTCTGGTAAAATCCATTTTAACAACAAAATATATTGAAAGTTTATTGGGGGGAGAGGGAAAGAGAGGTAAAAATATTCTGTGTTTTTTTGTGCATATTTCTATTGTGAGTCTTCAGTTCTGCTGAATCAAAATATTTACAAAGAAATAGAAACCGTTAATACCTCAAATGAGAATTTATTGCTCCCGAAATTTGTTCGTTGCTTTTGCCAGAAGTTGTCAGGTTTGATGATATAGACGGAGTTGATGTTCGTGTGAGAGTGTTCTTGCAGGACCTTGAGCAACGGCTTCACAGCATTCCATGTTGACCCTCGCATGTCAATCACAACTGTGAAGCCTAGCTGGAGAACTTCCTCGCTAAAATTCAAAGAGAATTGTAAAAGATTGTAAAATTACTTATACTAGGGCTGCGAATTAACGGTTGATTTGAAAAACGGGTCAAATTTGATGTGACGTCTTTTGTAATTACGAAGTATAGTAAGCGATCCAAGCGCTCCAAGCGATCCAAACAATTTAAGCGCTTTATGTGCTCCAAGCGGTCCAAGCGGTCCTGTAGTATTTAGAGGTACCGCCCCTAACTTACACCCATTAAAGCTGCAGATTGACGTATATCTAACCTGGTGGTTTTTACAGGTTTAAACACAGCAACAGAAGCTTAACCCAAATTGAATGTCATACAGATTATCTACTACAAGAACACCGGAAAGAGACAAGCAACCCAACATTGCCCAACCCAAAATTAAAAACTACTTCACATTCGCCAAATGCTTGAGTGTACACGCAACGAATACTAAAGTGTGAAGAAATAAAAAAAAAAGGATTAAATAAAATGTTTCTTCTCATAAAATATATATTCAAACTTTTAAACGTTTATTCATAACATTCTGTGGGGTGGGATACTATGCTCTGTACATACCAATAGGCAAATGCGAGCGAGAACGAAAAAACTAAATTGATTTTAAATGGTTTTCCTTATTCCAATATATCAAAAAAAAAGATATATATATATATATTGTCAAAACAAAAAAAGTATGCAACATTAGTACCGGTAACAGAAAATAAATGTTGAGTTGTAACTTCAACCCAGTTTCACCTTACGTGTGATCCAAATTTATGTTTATGTCTGATTATACATATGCTGTAATTCCCCCAATAACTGGGGACAAACTACACAAGACTGAGAGTGGTACCCACCTTGGTACAGATGTAAGATACAACAGAAGACATTTTAGATCTTCAGATTTAACTTTCTCACTGTTTTGAGTTGCAGGGAAGGTAAGGATTGGCCCTCCTTTCTCGTCCCTTCCTCCTAGTGGAGGAATAATGGATTATATTCCGACTGACGAAAAACAAAGTCGATGAAGGATAACGGGCAACACTAAAAGAAGGGAAAGGAGGGAAACTGCTTACTAAAACTATGAAAACTAATTTTAGGGTGCCTCTAAATACTACAGGACCACTTGGAGCGCTTGGATCACTTAGATTGCTATGGAAAGTAATTCTAACCCTGTCCCAAACACTAATCTTAACCCCAGAACTAACTTTAACCCCAACCCTAACATTAATATCATGCCTCTTGTAATTACGAAGTATAGTAAGCGATCCAAGCGCTCCCAAGCGATTTAAGCACTCCATGCGGTCCAAGTGGTTCCGTATGGAAAGTACGTCATTTTTCGCCGAGATCTCGAGTGTGCACACGCCAAATATTTAAGTGTGCAGTGTGCAAACATCCAAGAGTGCACACTTCAAGTGTGCACAAAATCTCCTTTTTATTACTATTTTGTAAAAATCTTAAACAAACGTATTATTCTATTCTAAATCTATCTTGTCCATCAGCTAACATATCTATCTACGTAACAAAACGTACTGACAGTAGATTACCTGAGGTCCAGAGGTAGGTTTACAGGTTTGTTGGAAATTATACGATGTTTATACTGCCAGCTCATGAGCATGTGTAAAATTACCAAGTGTGCAAAGGCGCAGGGAATAAAAAATCTCGAGTGTGCAGCTGCCGTACTTTCCATACTGGCAAGTGGTCCAAGTGGTCCAAGCAGTCCTGTAGCGGTGCCTCTTTGTTCAGGTCCGATAGGTCCGCTAGGTCCGCTAGGTCCAGCGCTAGGTCCGCTAGAGTTAGTTTTAACCATGGGGTGGGAGTTAGGGTTAGTTCTGGGGTTGAGATTAGTGTTTAGGACAGGGTTTAAATTAGTGTTTAGGGCAGGGCT
>CH001689.1:204458-215078 GCA_000149265.1 Ciona savignyi | reverse complement strand
AAACACCACTTAACAATATCCTACACATCACCCGTGTTAGTGAAAGTAAACAATGCCTAGGCCTACCTAATATAGAATGTCAACTTTCATATAGTAATGCCGAGCCACATATTACAGTAGCATCAGATTTTGTGTTTACAATGTTTTAAAATGGAAATGCACAACATTTTTTTTGCTTTGAATTGTCTATAATGCAGATCTTTTCTATATCAAAATAAATGTAAAGATTTTCCAACACATATACCTTTGGTGCTGGTTTTTGGATTTCTTATAGTGTTTAACTATCCAAATGTTCAAAAAATCATTTTATTGATTTGATTCGCAAATTTTGTGTATGATTTTGTTGTTTCAAAGTAAAAGTAATAATGCTTACTAACACAAACTGAAATATATCATAACTTAACTTAAACCTTGTTTGCAAAGTTATATACAATATACTACTACAACAATAGTGATCCAATTATAATTAGCTTGAGGATAAAGTCTGAATAATTAACACATCTCTTTATAAATAAACCAATGTAATTCTACATCGGCCTGTGATGATTTACACTTTATGACATCATAACAGCCATGAGGGGAGAATTAAATAGAGAATATGATGTAACAACTGAAAGGTTAGGTTTGATGTTGGATTTATTTTAATTTCATTTCAAATCGGATTGTGAGAGTAAAGTTAATATCAAAAATTATATAAGTATGCTAGAAAAAATTAATGAGTATACTGAAAAATGTATATGATTACACTATAAAAAGTATATAAATTCACTATAAAAGTATATAAGGACAATATAGAAAGTTTATAAGTACAATAAAAAAGTTTCAAAGAATATATGAGTTTACCAAAACTTTACCAATAATGTTGGTTAAAAATAAATTTGCCTAAACAGCTGTAATAATAACTGTTTGCTCCTACCATAACACTTGATATGTTTAATGATTTAATCATGTTGTTTTGACTGTGGGTGGGGAAAATGCATCATCAACATGTTAAAGTGTGCATGTATTACTATTATGATCATCCTAACAGGATACTAGTTGTTATTAATGCACATGGGTGGGGCAACACTAAAAGGAGGGAAAGAGGAAAGCAGGGAAACTGCTTATTAAACTATGGAAACTAATTTTAACCATGCTCTAAACCCTAATCTCAATCCTAGAACTAACCCTATTTTTAAAACTAACTCTACTGCCCTAATCTTCATTTTGTGTGCAATTTTCCACCCTTCCGCTTTCCCTCCTTTTAGTTTCCCCCATAGGTGTACATGGCTTTTACTTTAATATAAAAAACAGAATTTTTGCCTATGATGTTCTGAATAGTACACTGAATTAATACCTATTGTGGATTACGTACAGAAAAGGCTATCAATTAGAAAAGCATAAAAATGTATTGTAAGAAATTTTAGTGTGTAAATTCGATGCATAATTGCTGATAGATTAATGTGCTTTTGATAATCCCAGTTTCTAACCCATAACCACTGGGTTCCCTGGTAGGTCGTATTTATATTTTGTCTGTAGATATTTTCGTGAAGTTAACTGTACGGTAACACAATCACTTTTGCCAGTTTAATTACTAAGAATTTGTTTCTTTTTCTGATAAATTACATATAATTGTTCTTAGCATCTAGTTGTATTCACTTTCCTAGAAACTACTAACATCCAACCATTTAACACCCAAAATTAACTAAACCTTTAAAATAATAAAATGGCTAGCTGAAACTAGTCTTATAACTTATATTCAAGATGGTATTCTTATAATAACCAAGGTATATTGTTTTAAATATAATTCTTAATTTACCAAGGTATATTAAGAATAAGTAACATGAGTCACACTACTACATCCATTCATAAACTTATTGTTTCTGTTTAATATTTTATACATCTTCACATTCATTCCACTTAACAATGTTTTACGATGTCAGTTTGTTTCATTTTTAAACTAATTACCACCCCTAGCTTATGGTTATCATATAGAGAAAACCTTAAGTAGGCCATTAAACTCGATTAACACAAAATCCTAACCGACAAGTGCTTAAGCAGGGTTCCATGACAACTGAACCCCTTACAACTGAACCCCTTACAACTGAACCCTTACAACTGAACCCTTTACAACTGAACCCCTACAATTAAGCCCCTTACAACTGAACTCCTTTTAACTGAACCCCTTTAAACTGAAACCCTTTACAACTGAACCCATTTCAATTGAACCTCTTTACAACTGAACCCCCTTTTCAGTTAAAAGGGTTCTGTTTAAAGGGGTTCAGTTGTAAAGGGGTTCAGTTGTAGGGGATCAGTTGTAAGGGGTTCAGTTGTAAGGGGTTCAGTTGACTGGTCACCCTTAAGCAGAGTCTATCCAGCACCATATAAGCTGGCGTTAGCAAATGCAATATTGTAGAAAATAATGCATCATTTTTATCATCTCTCAGTTAAATACCGTCTTAAGTGGTTTGCCCTATTAATTAATTTTTTGATTTTTTTTCTTTTCGACATATAAATGGGTGATATAAAATTAGCATAGAGCAGTGGTTCTCAATCTTTTTAACCTTTTGGCGTACCCGAGACCAATTAAAAAACAAACGGGCGCACTTTGCATGGGAAGCCGAAACAATAAGCTAAATACTCAAAACGTTACAATGAAAAAAAACAACTAGACACTAACCATTTAGTACTTTATGATCTATGCACCTTCTGTCGTAAATTTACATAATGCAAGTATGGCACACCTAGCTAACCCTTGCGGCACAACATTTCAGATAAACTGGCATAGAGGATGTTGTATTTTTCTATATCCTACATAATCACAACATTGAAATTTAACACTAGGTGCCAAACTTAATTAGTCGGGTTCAAAATTGAAATAATTTACACAATTGTGTCCCTAGGTCTATCACCAGACCTGCAGAGCATGGATCAAATACGGAAGATAATGCGGCCCACTGATGTTCCTGACACAGGTTTGACCGTTTATTTTGGATGTATTTTATTTTGGTAATCTATTTGCATGTATTATAGGCATTGATACAACAAACAACCTCACCGACCCCAGGGTTACCGTGCATATACAAACAAACCCAGTTACCCCAGGGTTACTGTGCATATACAAACAAACCCAGTTACCCCAGGGTTAATGTGTGTTTATAACCAACCCATCTTTCCCAGGGTTACTCTGCGACTTATTATGGGCTGACCCGGACAAAGATATAAATGGATGGGGGGAGAATGACCGAGGGGTGTCGTTTACGTTTGGCCCCGATGTTGTGAGCAAGTTTCTCAACCGACATGATCTCGATCTCATCTGCAGAGCTCATCAGGTGGGGGATTTAGATTAGAACATTAGTATAAACTTCTTTATTTGGTATGAAATGTATTCCTGGTGTTATATAACTACTGTTACGGTAATTTTCCGTTTCTCCAATAATTATCGTGCTTGTTCAGGATAGGAAATTTATGTTTATCCCCGTGAATGGAAAAACACAAGGGACGTTAACACATAGGCAATCGTCAGATCACCTCGCGCCCATCGTCGGATTATCGGAGGTCGGAGCTATTGCAGTGTGTTATGTATGATTAAGACATTTAATCTTAGTAGAACCCATTAATCCACTAGACTAGGTTCAGGCAATGTTCGCTACGACTAGCTAGTAACCACATTGGAGTCTGTAACCCTTTGGTTAAAAGGCAATACACTAATCCACCAAGGTAACTGGTCAGACATAATTCCCTAAAACATCCTACCTTAACATTCTAGGTGGTGGAAGACGGCTATGAATTCTTCGCCAAGCGTCAACTGGTGACTTTATTCTCAGCCCCAAACTACTGTGGGGAGTTTGATAATGCTGGTGGAATGATGAGCGTGGATGACTCACTTATGTGCTCATTTCAGGTGGGTTATATGGGGGTTTGGTACCCATATGGGGATGTGGTGGGTTTTATAGGAGTTTGGTGGGTTTTATTGGGATTTGGGGGGTTTAATAGAAATTTGGTGGGTTTTATTGGGGTTTGGTCGGTTATAGGAATTCTGTGTGTTTTATTGGGGTTTCGTGGGTTATTTGGTTGTTTAGTGGTTTTTTTCTGTTTTTTGGTTATATATGTCATACCCACATGTTACAAATAATTGTAGGTTGTAATCGCCATAACCCTTATAATTGTGCATGGTAAACCACATAACATACAGAACTGTGGATTCGTTTGTTACCCCCACATTTAACCCCGATTGCACCCAGATCCTGAAGCCGTCAGAAAAGAAAGCAAAATATCAATACGGGGGGCTTAGCTCATCAAGACCGACTACCCCACCCCGCAATGCGGTCAAAGCGAAATAATGTCCTTTGTTACGTCACTATAACATTATTTTTGACATGTTTTATGATGTCTATTGTACGCTGACAAGGCACTTTTATGCTGACATGGCACTTTTATGCTCACAAGGCTTCTTTGAGTATGATCATATTTTTGAAGAATATTTTTATGATTTTGTTGTCCAGCAAATTTATTTCTTTGTTTTTATAATTCTGGTCATTTGCACGTTGCACAGTGCAACTAAGCGATCGTTAAATATCTGGCAGTAATTTGTAACCAGCTTAGTAATACATTGTTATCATGATTAAAGGTGTGGATTTCTTGTTGGGTTTGTAGGGTCAACAGCCGAGTTGTTAGAGCTACCGCAGTGTGTGGGTGGTTGTTTAAAATTGAATATTCAGTAATCTGCAATTTTTTGAGAAACCCCCGAATTGAGGTTTATGGAGATCAAATCGCTTATTTATATTGAGCTGAAACCTAGTCCGGCCCGTTGGTCTAACGGTAAGTGCGCCTTTCAATCGAAAGGTTGCAGGTGCGAAACTGGTCGCTAGCTAGTCGGTTGTGTCCTTGGGCAAGGCACTTCACGGACATTGCCTGAACCCAGCGGACTAATGGGTTCTACCAAATTGAAGGAACGTGTCTATTATATACAACACATTGCAATAGCTCCGGTAACCCGACGAAGGGCGCGAGGTGATATGACGATTGCCCGTGTGTTAACCCCTTGATTTTCCCATTCATGGGGATAAAGATGAATATCCTATCCCTAACCTATTTTTTATTGGATCGAAACTTCACGAAGGCGAGATTGAATATACTTTGATTTTTAGCCAAACCTAGTCGCTAGCTAGTGAGTTAACAAAAGGCAACGCACTTGGCGGACATCGCGTGAGCCCAGTGATTTAATGGGTTGGACTAAAGCTGGCAAAACCTTTTGATCATGCACTACACTGTAAAACCGCTACGTCATCTGAAAATAAAGTTACCAGTGTAATAACGGCCCCTATCTTCGCGAAATAATCTGACGATTGCCGTGTGATAACGCACTGTGTGTTTTTCCTAAGGGAATGTGTAGTTGAGTGCGACCGTACGGTCGTGTGGCCGAATGGTTAACGTGACCAATACATAAACCGACGCTTATACAAAAAACGGTCCTGGTGACGAGCCCATCATGGGTTCGAAACTGGGCTCGGAACAAAAAGTATAGTGCAACCGATACGTGTACTAAATTGTATTTGTACGAACCCATCCTACCTTCAAAGCTTTAAAAAAAAGAAAAGCGCAGTAAAAATGAAAAAGGTGTTTTGATTTTGATATTACGATAAATATTCACGTAACTTAGCGTAGTGTTTCGTGTCCATAGCTAGCTACGTTACAGTTTAGATTATTTATTTTTTGTTTCCACGATAAAAAACATAAATCAGGACTTTAAAATCAGGAAAAAAAATTGGAAAACGGGAACAAACGACAGTCGTTGCAACATATCTAAAAACAAGCAATAAATTATTAAAATTCAGTAAAAACAGATTTATGATGTCACGTACGATCGTGTAGCCGAATGGTTAACGCGACCGATACAGATACCCAATTCAATACAAAAACCGTCTTGGTGACCAGCCTATAAGTTCGATTTAAAACCTTGTCTGGTAAATAAACTTGCGTTCATCTTTAATTCTACATTTTATAGGCTACATCCAAAGATGTGTATAGGTATTTTAATATCAGACGCTAAAATGGCACCACAAAAGCCAGTAAAATCTGACCGTAAGGGTCAGGCTAAAAATGTCCGCATGTTAAATTAAATGGCGATGTTAAAAATAAATTCTTAAAAGCTTCTCGTTTCTATCACTATGTGTGGGCCTACGGTTGTTTTCTATTTAGTGTAAAACGTTCTTCCTGTGTTGCGAGAATCAAAGGGCGTTTAAGAAGAGACTTGTTTGGAAAACCAGCTGTTAGTATATGAAACAAGTTTCTAATAGACTGTCGAAACGAGGATTATTACCTAATAGTATATTGTTCAGGATAGAAAAAATAAATTTCTGCAGAACGACATTGTAATCGGTTAACTTTAGGTAAGGATCTGTCATTTGACATGTAGGCTAACGTTTGATTTATCAATTCGATAAATTGGTTCGCCGACTAGACAAAGCAACAAACTAGAAAACAAGGTTTAATCACATATTACAGAAGATCAGGCAATCAAATAATCAACGAAACAAGAAAATAATCGAAAAGAGGGTCATAAATGAGAAGAATTTAAATTACCACCATACAGAAATAAATATAAATCTTTACAGGAGATAGTACAACTCTCTCTTTCCAAAATATCCCGTCTTTTCTTGGCAAACACGGTATTATAAGTGTAGACAAAGTGTAGCCAATTAGGCGGTGTGACATTGTCACACAGAATTTTAGTGAAACCGGCAAAACGACGGAATTAACTCAAGTAATTATGAGGGAGTTCATTCGAGAACGTTTATTATATTATACAATTTAAATATATATATATTGATGTGAATAATTTAAAACTTTTTACACAATAATTTTACACACAAATATACTACAAATTACCATAATATATTTCTATTAAACAATGACATACATAGGCTTGGGCTACGATGTGGGAAAAATTTAGTTGTTCTAAGCTGGGTTGTTATGAGAAACGGTTTTTGTTCTTGTTAACATTGGTAACTGTACCAACCGCATTCTCCCCTTTAAGTTCTCTCATTTTACACTACACCCCGTCTTTCCATTGTGCCTTGAAAGACAATTACCAGGTGAGTTATGCTAATTCTTCTGTTGGGACAGTCGTGTGGCCAAAGTTTAACGCGACCGATACATATTAGATACGACCGATACAGCCCATTATTCTGTTAAATACCAGAACGATTATTATTTTTTTGACGTTCTATAAACTAAGGGCCCAACTTCCTCAGGAATTTTGTTAAATAAGATGCGAACAATCTAACTTAGAGACCTTAATAATCTATTCCAACTGATTAGCCTGGTGGTTTAGTGCGACGCCTATCAGCCGAAGGGTTGAAGTTCCGAAACTCGTCGTTTAGCTATGTGTCCTGGAGCAAGACACTTAACGGACCTTGTCTGAACCCAGCAAAAAATGGGTTCTACCAAATTAAAGGTACGTGTGAATCATACACAACACACTGCAATAGCTCCGATAACCCGACGGTGTGCGCAAGGTGATCTGACGATTGCCCGTGTGTTAACCTTGGTTTTCCCATTCACGGGGATAAACATGAATATCCTATCTTATTCCCAAATATCCTGTACTATTACAGAGGCGGATTTGCATCAAATAGATTCCATGGATTTTATCGCAGTTAATAGATCGTGAATAAGCGTTAGATAACTTATTTAAGCTATTAATTATACAATTCCAGGACAACAAGACAACTGAACACGATCGAAACTTGTCAGAAAGTGATGACCAAGTAAATTCTTGCATTTACCAAAATATATCTGGAAACATCAGTAAGAATGTTGTAAACTTTACTCAAATGTTTTTAACATCTCGTATATAAATCGTATTTATTTATCTTTATATTTAAGTCTGTATCTTTCCCTCTCGGCTTAAACGTGTTTTTAGGTTTCGAACCTATATGGTCTTTCATGTAAAATTCGGTATGTTTATTGGTCGCTCTATCTATATTTCGAAAATTTACTTTTAACGTTTGACCGATTGGTTTGCTTGATTAGTGTGTACCCTTTTAGCCGAAGGGTAGCAGATTCGAAACTGGCCTCTTTCTAGTCGGTTCTGTCCTTGGGCAAAGCACTCAACAAACATTGCCTGAACCCAGGGAAATGATGGATTCTACCAAATTAAAAGAAAGTGTGATTAATACACAATGCACTGCAATCGTTTCCGATTTACATACCGATTACTATATAAAAAAAACGGTCCTTGCGATAAGCCTATCATGAAATTATTAATACAAAGTTGGAATTAAAAAATCGTCAAAGATGTCAATATATATATAAACTTTGCTCTCTCTCTCTCTATTTATATATATATTAGCTTCCTTCTTAGCATCACAAACATATATCTTGATATGTTTGACGATTTGGTTTGTCACATGGACAAAACGAATGCGATAAATACCCAGCGATATCGTAAAGAAAGTTTTTTTTAACCAGAATATAACGGAACAAACTTTGATTTTACTTCTTTCTTTTCATTTTTTCTGCATCACGCTCATGACTGTCCTGTCGCAAGGTTATTAGATAGAACGGGTTATCAGGTTAAAACTGTAAGGAATCCTAACTGTAATGCCCATTTGTTTTTAATGTAAAGTAAATACAGAGATAAAGGATCCCAAAAGTAATGTAAAATTGAACATTTGGCTTTACGTTCTAACACTTTATTTACTACACAGGTTATCACGATGAATCAGAAGTGTCGTTTTGCTCAAAAATCATCTTTAGTGGCCCAGAAATCTCAGCTGCAACTGAGGTTGGTTTGAAACTTTATGCCTCATTCTAAATCTTCTTTCATGCTAAGATGCAATGATATCACTACGCCTTTTCTTTTGTTGATTTTCTATACTTGCGTACCCTTAGTGCCATGATGTGTTGCGAATTCTTGGCAGATGGTGTCTGCTTGGTTGACATTTGTATTAACACTCATCAGTGATATGGTTTTAGATTCACCTTTTATTTATTTAACGGAACCTTTGTGGCGGATTGCAATAGATTTTTGACGGAGTTAGATTTTAGAATCAATTAAGATGGATGTTTAACGTACTTAAAGTAAGTAAGATTTGTTTACTTGGGAACAATAATTTAGATTTGGCAAAACTTAGGTTAGGATATTCATGCATTATCCGCGTAAATGGGAAAGGGCAACGGGTCCTTCCTTATAACACGGGTAATCGTCAGATTGCCTCGCGCCCACCGTCAAACTATACGTATTAACCTATACCAAGCTATTTTTCTATAGACTAACATAATCATGCACGTATTTTTTTTTATAAAAGTGGTTAAGCTATCAAAACAATAAAAGCAAAAAGTAGGCCTATACGTTTTTTGTAAAAGCAAAGATGTGAAAAGATTAAAGTCAGATTTATAAAATAAAAATTACCTTACGTTGTGAAAACAAAATATTTCAAATCCCTTATGTTTTTTCTTAGTTCGAATTGGTGTGTGATCGAAGCTGGATGAAACCGATTTTGATTTTGATATATTTTATTGGGATAATGGTCGGGTCTCTTATTGGGGGATTTTTATCAGACAGGTTCGTTATGAAATTTTTATTTATAGTAGGTATGCTTTACAAACATAGAGAAATTAAAAGAGTCAAATGGGATTCTTTGTGGCATGTATTTGCTTTCTCATGAAGACATCCTTAGTCTTGGTTAATTTTACTGGAACAAACAATATTAGAAATCTGTAACGTAAAAAACGTAAACAATCTGTTATCGGGTATCCACATGAAAAATTACCCATTGTTGGTTAATGAAAAATTAATCAAAGTTGGTTTCTAAAGTTTTATTTTTGAACATTAAAACACAACCAAATTACAAAAAATATAAACCTCAACGGATTGATTATTCAGGCGCCTATTTAAATGGTTGTAACTTGGTTGAATATCCAGTTTAAGCATAAAAATTAAGAATTTTTAACACACGGGTAATCATGAGATCATACGTAAAATGTTTCAAGAACAAATTAACATCTTAATCTATTTAGCAATTCACTATACTTTTTCTTCTCAGATTCGGACGGAAACCAATTCTTCTGATATTTGCTGCTTTACAATGCATTGTTACAATAGCTATGAGTTTTGTTGGTGATGTCCCTTCTTATGCTGTTATGTTATTTCTGTCTGGGGCAACTAGTCTGGTGACTTACATGGCGGCATTTGTATTGGGTAACATAACGATGGTTAAATGTATTTATTAGTTCAAATCCAGACTGGAATACCAGCAAAAAAAAAAAAATTAAGTCGCTCCGTTTTTTTGTAAATGACATTTCGCCTAGAAAGTTGTTTTCTAACGTATTTATGCATCCTAAGTGTCCAAACCCAAATAATGATCATACACCCTAGTTAAGATAGGATAAGAGGATAAGATAATCATGTTTATTCCTGTGAATGAAACCCCATGGGGTTAACCCACGGCAATCGTCAAATTATTTCGCGCCCATCGTCGTGTTACCTAAACTATTTCAATGTGTTGTGTGTGATTTACACGTTCCTTCAATTTGGCAGAACCGATTCATCTGCTGGGTTGAAGCAATGTGCATTAAGTGCCTTGCCAAAGGACACAACCCGAGCTCCGGCAAACAGACGGTGGGCGCGAGGTG
>CH001689.1:174879-197142 GCA_000149265.1 Ciona savignyi | reverse complement strand
ACCCTTTGTTATTTTCACCATACAATTCAGTGGAAATTACACACACGCCCTTAGAATCGCATGGTAATACAGGCAATGGATGCTTATCCAAATTGAATAGTTAGGAAATATTATTTTAGAGACGAAAACGGACTTCGCTTTTATATTTTTAGATGTCTTAGGTATTCGCAATGGAGTATTTAAAAAAATAACAAGCGAACATACATTACAAACATGTCAAAATATTTCCTGCAAGTTTTAACTCTGAAAGGAATTCTTTTTTGTCAAAAAAATTATCCACCAAGTATGCCTGTTGTGATCGTTATAAAAAAAATAATAAAACAAAAAAAAGAAATGGAATATGCACTTCCTCAGATTAAAGGGAACCAATAACTAACTATGTTTTTAAAATTAAAACAACTTATAAGGCACCACTGTGTCAAATGGACGTTACTATCTTAATACACACATGAGCTTCGAATCCAGTCATTCTGGAAAGACTTAGGCCGCAGCAATGCTTCCTCACCTCCCAAATGTGAGTCCCCTGATGTTGCTTTCGCTTCATAGACCTATGCGTCAATGTTTACAACGGTCGCATCGAGTTTACCACCACCCAGGTCAAAGATAAGAACATTTTTGTTACCAGTGACCTAAAGATATGAACATTATTGTTACCAGTGACCTAAAAATAGTAACATTATTGTTACCAGTGACCTTAAGATAGTAACATTATTGTTACCAGTGACCTAAAGATAGTAACATTATTGTTACCAGTGACCTAAAGATAGTAACATTATTGTTACCAGTGACCTAAAGATAGGAACATTTTTGTTACCAATGACCTTAAGATAGGAACATTTTTGTTACCAGTGACCTAAAGATATGAACACTATTGTTACCAGTGACCTTGAGATATGAACATTATTGTTACTAGTTACCTAAAGATAGGAACATTTTTGTTACCAATGACCTTAAGATAGTAACATTATTGTTACCAGTGACCTAAAGATAGGAACATTATTGTTACCAGTTACCTAAAGATGGAACATTTTTGTTACCAATGACCTTAAGATAGTAACATTATTGTTACCAGTGACCTAAAGATAGTAACATTATTGTTACCAGTGACCTAAAGATAGTAACATTATTGTTACCAGTGACCTGAAGATAGTAACATTTTTGTTACCAGTGACCTTGAGATAAGAACAGTTTTGTTACCATTGACCTAAAGATAACAATAGTTAACACACATCCAACATTAGTCTAATCAAAGAGATAGATCAGGCAATCACTTGATTACCGTGTGACCACAGTAGAGTTATGGGTTACAGTTGCAATGCGTTAAATACGATGGCAATATTGACACAGTTTTTGTTTAACCTAATAAAAACCAACAACAATGTTTGGTACTCTGCTTTAGAACAGAACAAACTTGTTCTCTTTATTTTCCAATAATAACATCGACAATTCTCTTGCTCTATTAGTTTTAAACTTTCCATGACCCAGATTTAATTTTCCCTCACATTGTAAGGTTAGATATGATGATACCCATATAAAGATAGGTCGCATAGAAGTATATGTATCGTAGAAGGCGTGAAAACTCACATTTTTCTCGATTCCATACGCAACAGCTGCTGCAGTGGGTGCGTTCATGATTTGTAAAACGTTTAGCCCTGCCATCTTTCCCGCCTCTTTCGTAGCCCGTCTTTGTGCATCTTTAAAGAAAGCCGGCACGCTTATAACTGCATCAGTAACCGATTTTCCCAGGTAAGCCTCAGCTGTTTCTTTCATTTTAAGCAAAACCATCGAACTGATTTCCTCAGGGCTAAATGTTGTTTTTGCTCTCTGGACAAATATAAATTATTGTCTTACATGGGTTGTGCTATAGGTTAAGATGGAGTTCCATAAATTAAATTGATGTCACAGTAGCACCAGTTGGGCTATGATGTACAGTAAGCTTTTGACTATACATAAATATACCATAATGAAATATTAGTTGTAAACAATGTATCTTTGGAGCAGAATCTATTTCTCCTGTTGGCATTTTTAAAAACGATATCATCGTCATAGTGGCATAGTAACAAGGTTGGCTAAGTAAATTTGGTAACGTCTACAGTATACTAAAATGTATTGTAAAAGTGGTATAGTTGCAGGAGTAACATAGTAAAGAGATTTAACTTTTTACCTTGTATTCAACCTCATATTTTGGTTTGCCGTTGTCGTTTTTGACAGCGAACGGCCAATATTTCATGTCGATTGCCACGAATTCATCATCAAAGCCACGACCAATCAACCGTTTGGCATCTAAATATTTTGAAGGTTATGTAGAAATCCCAACAAAGTGACGAAACGACATCATCTAACCACTCAGTTAAAATTATCGCACTGGGCGCTAATTAGGTTGGGTAATGTGTACAAAAGTGCAGAGTAGTGAAATCATTTATTCAAAAAATTAAAAGTAATATTTAATATGGAGCACATATAGTTGTAATCAATTATAAGGACAATGCATTATAATTTCTTAAAATCATTGTTTTAAGCTTATTTAGGTGTCATTTGAACATGATATAAGTAAATAATAAAATTTCTCATAACTGGTGTAATGTTTAAATTAAACGGCTGTAACCGTGCATGTTGGAAATGGTTTTCCTATCATCAATTGGACTGTATGATTGTACATGTGTTTACTTTCCTTAACTATCAATTTTTAAACTAGAACCATGATTTAAACATACCAAATATGGTATTGGTTGGATTGGTTACAACTTGGTTTTTTGTGCTATCACCAATTATCCATTGTGTGTCAGTAAAACCCACGTAACTGGGTGTGGTCTTGTTCCCCTGGTCATTGGCGATAATTTCCACCTATGATGGGAGCGGTTAAGAAAACTTGTGTCCAGCACAAATAATTATATAGGCCTACTACATAACACCGCAAAATAGATTGTGACAAACTAGATGAATCATGGGTCCGAAAAAGCTGATGATCATTTTTAAAAAGGCTACTTAACTTACCTAATATCCAAAGGTGAGGATTTAATGACAGGTGTTATAACACCTATAAGTGATATGGTACAAAGTACCAAGAGTAGGTAAGCAACGACGTAACGATTATTTGCGACTTGTTCACAGAGTCAGAGACACAGTCTATGCTTTTATTAATATTTTTAATCAATCTAGCCGTAAATAGACTTTTCGCTTATAGGTTACTCAGAATAATATTGGAAAAACGAATTTGGAGTAATCCTTCGAAATACTTAATACTTTAATACCTTGCCGTTTTGAAACACGCCAACACATAAATTACACGTCCCAAGGTCTATACCGATTGCTGGAGCTTTTGACATTTCGCCTTTTCTCTATTTATGTTAATTCAACAAATAAATGAAATATGCAACACTTTACCCGCTGAAGCCTATAGTTTTAAGTTTAACGTAAAGATTATTAAATTTTATAGAAATATAGATAAACCTGTGTCGTTGTTTTAAACACAGTACAATTTAAATTGTTTTGCTCTCTGTATTTATTGCAAGAAACCATGCTATATATAACGAAACAAAGAATTTTCTTGGTAAAAAATTCGCGCCAACTGCACAGGAGTTCTAATGAACTGAACCAACGTCATATAATTACATTTTTGTAATTGTTTACCTGTGATTTGGTTCTACAAGCAGCCTGGATAAAATAATTATTCATTTTCGTTACTTAAACACTCAAAAGATATTTGAAGCATAGAGTACTAGTAGAAAACACCGAAAAACTGTGCAGAGAGAGAGAAGCCTGCAAATTATACATGTGGCAGAAATGTAATAATTAAAAAAAAGAATTATTAATCAATTTTTGTGCATATTAGCACATGAAAGAACAAAAAAAAGCGAGATAAACTACATTTGATACTACAGGGATGCTGCTAAGAAATAAAATTGATTTTTTAATTGTTTTCTAAAAGAGTTTTTGTTTTTTTAAAAGAGAGTTCTTTAGAAATGTTAAACATGTAGGAAACTATTGTACAAGTTTGATAACAAAAAATCTATCACATTCATTTAATTCTATCATGTTCTATCACATTAATTTAGTATGATTAAACTTAATCAGTGTGATCATAATTAGGAAATAAAACACTTGAGGCAAAATGACTATTTTATATGGATTTTTAATGTAATATGCCCACAGAAAATTTTCCTAGTAAAATTGTAGTATGTTCTCCCATAAAATAAGTTTGTTAACATAGCTCTTATCAAAAGGAGAAAATCACTACGTCACAACACTTATTATTGGTGCACTACAGCCCATCAGGAGAAAGTGAATTTATGGCTAAAAAAATTACAAAAAAAGTTCAACTGTGTCTTCGGGCAAATGACTTTACATAGAAAGCACTGGAAAGTGGAAAATAATATACATCGTTAACAAATTAAATCAATATCAAATTTTAAAGACCGAAATATTCTGTAATTCACAACTGTTTGTACATTATACCTTATCACTTGTAGGTTTTGTAGCACCTGACATTATATCATCACCTTTGGATATTAGGTTATTATTAAGTAAACCATTCGAAACCGTTCATTGATCTAGTTTTTCACAACCCATTATGTTGTGTAATGTTAGTATACAAATCATCTGACACCCGTTTACTTAACCACTCCAATCATAAATGAAAATTATTTTTGCCAATGATCAGCATAACTCACCACACCCAGTTACACGAGCTTTAGCGACACCAAGTGGATGTTTAGTGACTGTTCTAAGAACCGAGTTGCAATGCAGCCTATACCATATTTGGTGCCATATGTAATGTGCTTCTCTGTAACTGACATTTACAATATTCGTAAATAAAAGAAATGGCAGATGCTTACCGCTTACTGGGGGTGCAAAGGGAAGCTTGTCAACTTCTGACCCAGCCAGGTATAAGTCATTTTAAGAGGAAACGTGTAGCACAGAGTTTCTTGGGTGAGCTTTACCTAAAAGGCTTTATATATAACTTTTTAAATAATAAATCTTGTTCGTTTAGCCAAAGACAAGGCATTGAAAATTCTTTTTACATGTAATTGGTTACAAAGACATTAACACCCTGGATAGCTTGGTGGGTTATTGCGCCGAACCGAAAGGTTGCAGGTTTTAAAAACTGGTCGACAGCTAGTCGGGCAAGGTAATTCGAGGACATTGCTTGAACTGGGGAAATGAATGGGTTAAAGTAAAACTGAAGAAATGTGTCAATCATATACAACGCACTCCAAAAGTTCCGGTAAACCGACAGATCCATATGATAAATTACCCGTGTTTATTGATTCACGGGGGTAAAATAAAACTATCCCATCTACATATCACTATACGAGATCACACAAATCTATAAAAGCCTTATTTATCAAATCGGTTGATGCGGATAAAAATGTTCGCGTGCGGACACGGATCAAATATTCTGTCTCAATCCGTCTCTTAACTCGAGTCCACGGTAGTTTAAATGTTAGTTTGTTTATTGTCAAAACATTGTCAATAAAACACAAATTATTCAACACTTTAATCGTGAACGCTTCGCTGCGAATTGTGTTGAGATGACAGCGTGATTGTTTGATTAAAAGTAAAAACTGTTTGTTTTTTCTGGGCTTCACTTATGTTCGGGACAGTAGGGTGGGAATAAACGTGACAGGGTAGGGGTATATCATGAACGGGCTCATGATATACCCTGTGCCGCTCATGTTATAACCCATTTCGCTCATGTTATAACCCAAATTAATGATGAAATACCCCATCCCGCTCATGTAGTGACAAAAATACTTCCTCCAGCTAGTGATATAATGTGTTATATCGCCTGTAGTTTACCTGCGCCTAGATCCAAGTAACTCTAGTTACCACAGGAACGCTTGGGAGGTTAGGGTTTTAGGGTTAGGGTTGCAAGCACTCGATCTTAGCGCATCTGTAGTAATTAGAGGAACCCCTTGAGCCTTAAATAACTTGTGACGAATACGTCTTAATTACCTAAACAAACGCCATTCTTCATTTACCTCATAGGTTGAGGTGTTCAAGAATGATTTGCAGTTTTGCTGCAGCATGACGTCACGTTATCACAGATTCTTGAAGGGGTTGCATTGATGTAAATTGTCAGTGACCTTGCACTAGTCAATGAAACATGGAGAAAAAACTATAAACAATGAGAATATTGGTAACTTTTTCTCAATGAAAAAGCTACGAAATGCCCAATCTACAACACTGGTTCACAGAGCTCTACTCAAGACGTACAGAATTAGATGGATAAACAAAACACGCTGGACCCCCTAGCACATGCTTCTTCCAACGTTTCCAACATTGGGAAATCACCGTTAGTATTACTCGGCAAACAACTCGGGTACAAGTGTCATCGCCGAAAATTTAAAAAAAAACGAGAGAAGCCAAAAAAGAAAAAAAGCCGAAGTGTTGCAAAATATGGATAAAAAGCCACATAAACGCAAAATCCATTTGTTTTTTAATTGGCTTTAAATTTGGTTGTTTACGAAATAAAAGCATTATAATATTATATATCGAACAACAAAAACAATATTGTGTAGAAACAATAAATTGAAAAACTTTTTTAAAGGATTTGAGTGTAAAAACCAAGGGAGGTTTAGTTAAAACTAAAATAAGGCCGATGCACACTTAGAGCAATGCGGGAGAAGGGGATAAAATGAAAGCGACGAATAGCGATAAATAATTCGGTTAATTTAGTTGCCGACCGACAATTTATCGCTCAGAGTATTCACACTTGGATCGATGAATCGCTTTTATCAGGAGCCTTCAGGATCGAAACTGGTCGCTAGCAGTTGTCAGTTGTGCCCCTGGGCAAGGCACTTAACGGACATTGCCTAAACCCAGCGGATTAATGGGTTGTACTAACGTAAAAGGAACGTTTCAATCATACAAAACACACTGCAATAGCTTCGGTATAACCTCACAGTGGGCGCGAAGTGACGATTGCCCGTATGTTAAACCCCTTGGTTTTATGGAGCCGATTTGAGCATGCAAAATGTACAAAAGCTTCGTGAAAAGGGTTCAGCAGCGGACACGCATTGCAGCCCTTTACCCATTCCCCCATTTAATGTCCGAAATAAATATTGTCTACCACATTTATAGTATTTCGTACAAACATTTTGACTCCAATTAACTCAAGTCTCTTCTCCTTTTAGACTCGATCCTGTACACTTTGCATACTTCAGGCGCTTCCTTGCATGGCTACAGGCGTCTCCTATAAAATCTTAAACACGAATAAACATTAATATTCCATCTATTGGGCTTCGGACAATATATGGGGATTGGGTAAAAGCTCCAGCACATTTTGCACACTCTATGCGACTCCACACATGGCTCTGGGCGACTCTTGTACATTTTGCATACTTAAGGCGGCTTCACACGTGGCATAATTGCAGTCAAACAATAGGCACAAATAACACTTCTCCTGTCGAACCCTACAGACATTTTAGAGACGTTGGCATTTTTTGTAAACCAACTTGAATACTTTGTTCAGAAAACATGGATATCAAGTTCGGTAATTTAATTGATATAACTCTTTTTTAATTGATAATTTAATTGATATTTCTGTGTTGGAGGTTGGAAAACTGACCCACTATCAGAAGAAAAAAATATTTTATTGCTTACGACAAACAATGAGGAATAAGAGAACCTAGTCAAAAGAAACCGAACATTTACGGTAACTTTCGGATACAGTATGCCCACAATACAGTTCCCGAAGCTTACATTGTGTTATTGTGGGCAACACGAAAGTGACATTTCTTACAATTTGTGCATAAACCACTCAAATCCAGTGGGTTTAAGCAACTTTGATTGGATTATGCTTAAGTTTCTAATATATACACATAGGGGAAAAGTGGGTAAAATGGGCCAAGTGGGTAAAATGGGCCCCCTCCAATTTTCAATATACTTTTGAAGAATAAAAATTTGCTGCAAAAACCAGTGTCAGTATATCAAATTATGGAATCTCCAAACCGAAGTTTGAGCGTGAAATCGACAAACTCAATGTTTTCTGTAGCTATTTCGGTTTGAGAAGGTCTGAATCTAAATTTGCAATTTTTGTTTTCTGCTAATAAATAATAGAAAAAATCAAATACTAAAATAAATTTTACTGTAGTTAAATAGAACTATATAGCCCTAGACCTACTTTTACTGGTAGAAATAAAACTTCTTTTTTTTAAATTTTTTTATAGAGATTTTAAGTCGTATGTTGGCACCTGTCTAATATGGGCCCCCTGTGTTCATTTGGTAACTAACGGGGCTAGACTTAGCATTAACAGTACTAAAGGGCTAGACTTAGCACTAACAGTCATATTATGTGTTTCACAATAAACTAAACGGGTTTTCTAAATGCTATTAATGACATGAATTGATAGTTATGCTTCCACTAAAGTAGCAAGGTGTTATTGCATTAGTATACTAGTAACTGGGTATTAAATAAAAAGTAATTGCTGTAATCCAAAGTGTTAAATTAAAAAAAAAAAACTACATCATAAAAAGAAAAGTAATAACATTGTTTATATGGGAAGCGAATATGGATACTGTTATCTGGCGAAATGTTAATGTCGAAAACGGGGCCGGGGCCCATTTTAGACTACACCCTTGTCTAAAATGGGCCACTAACGAAATATTTTTCTTTGTTGATAAAATATATTTAACAAAAATTATTAGAAAGTTAACATGTTATGTGTAAAGACTTTGGTATTAGGTGACACCACATGAAAAACTTAAGTCCAGCGGGCTTTATATCAGTAAAAAATCCGATTTGCAACTAAAGGGCCCATTTTACCCACTCTTCCCCTATGTCATTTGAACTAACGGGCGGATATGTTAATCATCAATACAAATTCGAAACAAATCTAAAACCGCTCGTAAGATAACTATTATACGGGGAAACTAAAAGGAGGGAAAGGAGGGAAGGCGGAAAATTGTATACACCAAAATAAAAAAAAATTGGATATAAGAGTAAGTTTTAAAGTTATGGTTAGAATTAGTTCTGGAGTTAACATTAGTAGTGTTTGGAGCAAGATTAGAATTTTAGTATAAGCAGTTTCCCTCATTACTACCTTTTCTCCTTTTAGTGTTGCCCCTTCTATACAACTTTCGAGTTTGTTTCACTTTGGGTACAGGGTAATCTGACGATTTAATCCGACGATGGTCGAAAGGTAATCTGACGATTTAACCCGACAATTGGAAATAGGTAATTTGACGACTTGTATGTTATAACCATTATTTTTCCAACCATTTAGATATCATTTCCTTATCTTTCTTTTGTAAGATATTGGCGACATTTTAATTTTTTATTTATTTGACGACAAAAAGCGACAGATACCTGAGATAAATAAAAATATTTAAAAAAAAGAAACTTGCTCGGTCCTGAAACGTTCCACTTTTACAGTGTTCTCATTATGCTGATTATGACGTATGCTGACGGAACACGTGGCAAGAGGTGAATAAATATCATTGTGACGTCATGGTCGATGATCGAGCAGCGTGAGTGACAAGCACGCATGTGGTGAAAGTTTCAGTAAGTTAACAAACGCATGATGGCGCTGCTCCTCGAACGGACGTTTGCAGACACGAGGTAATATTCACCAAGATTGGTGCGGAATGATTCGAAATCTGCCGAAGGACCACATGGAAGCGAGTGAACCTTAACGAAGCCTTCCATTCCTTGCCAACTAAACAAATTATGACGTTATAAAAACGATTTCAAGGTAAGTTTGTTTGTTCTACTACGAAAATCTTTTGTTTAGAGCGATTTCCAAAATAGAAAAAAAACATTACGTCATTTAAGTACCTAATTTTACAAATACTTTGAAAACAAAATTATATTTGTGCTAATATCGGTAGTTTACAAATGTTTACAAATAATAGTTTCATAAGATAATGATATCAATAGCTATATATATCGTAGCATAATCTTTCTAAATTTTATAAACGTGATTAACATTAGTTACCTTTGATTAATCTGGTAAGGTCACTACTTTTCTGGTCTATCTTTTAAAATATTTCGAGTCTTATTCAAATTAAAGCAACTCGGCGTTAGGCGAGCCGCGAGACTATTAAGGTAGTCGAGAATACCTATAAAATATCAGGATTTTAGCTTACCGGTAGATGACGCTCTGGAGATCCCGCTGTTCGTCCGACGCGCTGGCGGCTATGAGAAAAGAATCTTGCCCGACTTCAAAGTATTCGATGTCCCTTGCACTGTGGTGGGGAGTGGTTTAATGGGGTAGTTATATATGCATTATGTTCTAGTTTTGACCGGCCCGTTCGCCTTTTTACCGAGCTCAGTGTCTAACCCATAATGGGATCGATGCCGTGACCGTTTTAAAATATATTTCGGTACGTGTATCGGTCGCGTTCACCTGTACCGACCCCTTAGCTCTATTAGCGCGTCGGGCTGTAAGTTGAAAATGGTTGGGATAAAATCTAATTGTGGGCACATGAAAATCTGTTGAAATGTGTTATATGGATATACTCTATAAGCTACACACATGTGGAAGCGTCATCTCTGAATCCTTTTCTAGCGACAGCGCGTTTATACAGATAATGCAAGCGTAATAACATGTCAGAGGTGTAGTGATAGGCAAGCATCAATTTACCGTCGTGTTATCTTGACCATTAAGGGGCAACACAAAAAGGCGGGAAAAGAAAGGCTGTTCACTAAAATTATAAAAACTAATTTTATCCCTGCCCTAAACTCTAATCACAACCGCAGAACTAACCCTAAGCCATATTTAAAATTCTAATGCCTTAAGCTACATTTTAGTGTGCAGTTTCCCTTTTTTTCTCTTTTGATCATTTTAGTTTTCCTCGTCGGTGAGTGCAGTGTTAGCAGTCAAGATGGGATTTGAACCCGGAACCCAGTGATGATATCACATAAATGGTTCACCCCCTATAGTCACCGCTTCTATATATATTGTTCTATGACGTCATAATGACCAATATGACTTACCCTTGTGTCGGGATATCCTGGGTCTTAACGAATTGCTTGATTTCGGCTTTGTATTCGAAGACAAAGGAGTTTATGACGTACGTGGCGTGATCTGGACTGTTGTCGTAATAATTCGCCACGGCGAGAAAATGACGACCGGAAATGACGAAATGCTCCCAGTCTGTGGCGCAAAATGTCTGCAAAATTTAATGATTGTTTATTTATCGCAATTAGTTTCGATTCAACTATAGACTGTATGGCCTGTTATGTAATCGGTCACGTTAAACATTTGGCGACGCGACCGTTCATTGACTGATTAATTAACGCGGTTCAGTAAAGTTGTCTATAGTCAACCGGTTAACGAGACCGATAAATTAACTATTCTAAACAGAAACTGTCTTGGTGACGATCCCATTAAGGGTTCGAAACCTAGCTCGGTAAAAAAAAAACTAAGGTCGTAATATCAAAGCATTTCCCCGTGAATGTTCATACCAGGGAAACACCCAAATGAACTTGTATGTATTGGTCGAGTAGAAACGGACGTTGCTTATCAGTTATATTCAAGTCGATTTATATCATATTATAAGAAGATGTGTTGAATACGATCTCTGGTTATAATGACTACGATCCCTCAATAATACCCTTATAGCTGTCTTTCACTACTATGTAAGAGTATACCCAGTTGTATGTATTCGTTCACATTCTTTACCTCTATATATTGGAAGGCAACGAAGTTGGATTGTGTCCACCGGTAGATGACACTATGGAGCTTTGTCGTCACTCCGTTAAATGAGTTCGCAACAGCTAGAAAATGATCGGCCCCAATTCGAAAATATTGGAAGTCATAAGCTCCTATTGTTTGGATCGCCTACATCATAATGGTTAAGTATAACAATTACCTAAAATATAACTAATTTTAACTGGGCGCACTACTGTTCATCATGTCCAGGCAAAAAAATTAAGTCTTAATTGCACTTTTTAAATTAACACGTTTAAAATATTGTGTAAACAAATTTTCAATCTTAAATTTAATTTCGTGACATTGGTTATATGAAAGGACAACAAGATTAATAACAGGACCGGTAATAAGGTAGAAAGGTTAAAACCGAGCCAATACTTTGTTGTCCCACTTTAACACAAGGATAGACCAGTTTTTTTAAAACGTATTAAAGAAACAACAAAAATAGCAGGTATAACTGGTTCTTTCAAGTCTAAAATTATTTCAATAATAACAAAACAAGCTTTATGTGAGCAGTATTAGGCACCCGAATTAACGAAATGCAGCTGTACTATTTATAAGTGGAACAAGTAAAGTATTTGATATAAATATCAAAGTAGACTACAAAACAAAACAAAAAAGCAGCATTTTATAGAGTGCAAAAAAATAATTAAAATTTGAGTAATATCGGTAAACTGTAGTCACTCACCTGGTATTTAATAAAAGCTCTATGGTCGGGGTTCCACACATATACCCAACTGTTCTCTTTCTGTCCATTGTCTAAATTATTGTAACGTATTAATATAGGTTTGTTAATAGGCTCTGTAATATACGCCATAAACCAGGTGGTACTACGTTCGATCTTTAGTCTGACCACTATCTGCGCGCCTGTGCCCGTGGGAAAAAAACGACTAAACTAACATTTTCTTAACAATTGATTTCATGTTTATCAGTGTAGAATCGCCAGAATACTTTGTTCCTACAGTCCGCTTACTTGAGCTGTTTAATTGTGTTACATGAAAAAGATTACAAAGTTGTAGTACAACCCATTTATCCACTAGGCTCGTGCGAAGTTCACTAAGAGCGTTGCACAAGCACCCAGCTCTCTAGTCAGTGGCTAGTTTTGACCCACAATATTTCGGCTGTTTGCAAACCGTTAACTATTTTATCAATTGTAACTGGACACATCTACAAGTGCCTTGGCCAGCTTCTAGTGAAAGGCTTGTATTATTCTCGCAAACTTTCTTTTACTCGTATTACGCATTTTTAACTCAACATTACGGGTTTAATGATGTCATAACATGCAAAAATCGTACCTCCAGCGTGGTTAGCGACGACGATAAAATGTTTATCTTCGATTCGAAAACTTTCGAAACTTCGAGCTGCGAAAGTCCTGATGAACTGGTGAGGAACAAACTTCCGGCGATTATTATTCCACCGGTAGATGGCGCTCACCGCACCCGGAGCGTTCCCGACCTCGTGGATCGCTACCGCCAAAAAATGCTGCGAAATAATTGATGACGTAATCTGATAAAGTGTATGTGACGTCACCCACCTCGTATTCAATGGAAAAATACTTCCAATGTCGTGCGGTGTCGGTCTCGATATTCTGGTATGGTAAAAACCGCTTGGTATCGCTCCACTTGTATATCGTGGAGTCCATGTTCCTATCTCGCCCCTGATTGGCTGCGGCGAGGAAGAGACCTTGCGCGGGAATTTCGAAAATCTCGAAATCCAAACTTTTGCTTTGCGTCATCAAATCTCCGTGCTTTGTGACGTAATCCAACTTCGGGTGTGCTGAATTGGAATGTTGGTTATTCTACGTCACTACCACCATTGTCACGTCATACTTGATGCGATCTTCATCCATTCATTTCCTCCGCACATTGTCACATCGCCTTCCGTCTTCCGGTACATCAATTGTCCTTTGTTCTCGGCGCTGCATGTCATTGTGACGTCATTATTATCGCCGATATGGACCACTGTGTTTTTCGCTGGCTCTGTGACGTCATTAGACGTTTAAATAATTAAAAATAATTTATTTTGACGTCATACTTTTGCTGGTAAAAACTTGCACTCCGAACCAAGACGGAAATGGCGTCGTTGATGACGTAGGACATAGATGACGTGACACGTCGGTTCCCGCGATCAGTTTCACTTGTCGAAGCATTCCCTATTGTACGTCACAATAAATAATAAGTAACATTATGATATCACAGAACTTACAGTAAATCTCGCGCGTTTTCTACGTTTGCTTGCGATGTGGAATCTGGCTCCTCGTGCGGAGAGTTTGCGCGGGAAAGGTTTGCTTAAATCGCTGGAACGAAAACAATTTTGTTGTTAGGTGGAGGGAAAGATATGCCTCTCTTAAAACACAAGACGTGAACAATTTGAAAGCGCTTGCCCGGTGGTCCTTGTTTATTACGTAACAATCGTCAGGAAACTGCATCGTGACATCACAACACGCATAGTCGCTCAACAACACACAGTATGATGTAACAATCAACATTGGTTGATTGACAGCTCAAAACTTCCTAAAAAGACGCAAAATTCGACTCCGTCTCGAAATTCCTCGCACAATATAATGGCATAATGGAACACTATTGCCCGAGCTGTTATGCTTAGCAAGTATTGCCTTTGCTCTTATACTTTGATGTACAAGTGCTGTGTAAAGCGGTATATTTATAATATTTTACATTTTTCTCTGAGGGTAGAAAACTGCGTTATCGCATGGTCTCTCCTAAGATGCCCGTTGTCGGGTTATCGTAAAATATTGCAATGTGTTTTATAGGTTTCAGACGTTTTTACCGTGTTAGTAGACCCGTTAAACTACTGGCTCAGGCGACTTTCGCTAAGTGCCTAGCCGATGTATACAAAGCTAACCAGCAGGGGGTGGCGGTTATCGATCCCGCAACCTTTCAGCTGATTCGAGTACGTTCGAGTACGTAGGAAATAACACACTAAACACAACCTTCTTACGGCTACGATTTGAACACCAAAATTCCAAATTTATGATTTCAACTTTTGGGATGTGTTATTTATTTGTTTGGAGAATATTTAAGTTTTTAAAGGGAGACCCGCGGAATTGTTTATCACCTTTCGGTATAACATCATTCCTTCGAGAAAGGGTATTACGATCGCAAAAACAAACACAAAGTTTTAAAAAGTTTAAGAAAGTGGGGTATTTAAACTGAAATGGCTGTTTTATTAAAAAAGCTGTGAGCAAATCAGCTCTTTTCCGACGTGCATTGTATAACCGAGCCAGTAGATTTACAAACGATCCATCAGCTTATCTAAAGCCACGAGAAGCAGATGGACAGGTGGGGCGCTTATCAAAGTGGCTCTTGTGTACACAAGGCCGGCGACGCGGGGCTTCCTGCACAGTCTGGGAGGGACATGATGCCGTTCAGGAAACTTGAGGTCGTTTCCTCCGGATGTGAGGTCATTTGAAATCATCCGACCGTGGAAATTACTTTCCAATAGAAATATTATAAGCACTTCAAAGTCGCCTACGCGCCATTAAGTGAAAGTGACGTCACAATTGAGGGACTTATGACGTGTGTGGTCCGCGATAAAACGCCGCGCGAAGGAAATCGATTGTGACGTTGGTATTCCGCTTGTGACGACACAAAGTGGCGGTCGAATAAAATCTGTGGTTTTGATTTCAAGGCGGTTGTGTTTCAGCGATTAGTTCGGCGATGTAACACTCACTTGCCACCCTGAGATTGCCACGCAGTGTTGCCAATTATCGACCATTTGCACAAATGACCGATACACCACATTATGTTCAACTGTTGCTCAGCGTTGCGCATCACTGTTTTTTTACATTGCGCATCACTAAGCTCCGGTTTCAGGCGCCGTTTCAGGTGAAAGGTCAAGGATTGTTTGTGACGTAACAAGGAAGATCTATGATCAGATAATCCCGCTAATAGTTTGCGGTAAACACTGATCTAGTTTTCCTCCGGAAACACTGACTCCCGTTTAAGATAAGATGTCGCGACTATCAACCATTAAAACGTCATAAACAGGAAACAACGGAAGACAATGCCACGGTTTGTCTTTAATTCATTGTGACGTAGACAAAGGGAATTTGTTGATTGACATCAATTGATACATAACAATTAACTCGCGATTCCCGAATCCTGGTCTGTGGGTTCGTTATTTTACCGCATTTCCTAAGTCCCCGCCAAATTATCTATTTTTAGAAATTGTGAAATCGAATTCTGTAACAATAAGTGGTTTGTCGTCATAATAGCAGATGTTCTAGAACTTATGAAGCTTCAAACGAATGGGCTGCACGTGTTGTGCTCATCGGAGCGTGCAAACAGGGTTTATGACGAAACAAGCAACACCTGTGGGATCAAACGTGCGATATCGTTGTTTACGTCACAGAGGTGATTATCCAGAAACTCCAGTTCGACACTTGCGGCGACGACACACCGTTTTGGTGTTAAAGTTTGAACGGAATTGGGTTCGACAACTTTAACCTCCAACTCACACGGCGGCCATCTCATATAAAGAAACCATTTCAAACATGCAACGTGGGTCCAAATTTGCCCCCCGTGTCCACGAATCGTTAATACATTCTGATTAGAAAGTTTTTCTTCTTCGTCGTGTTTCTTGTATTAATGAGTTTACGCACCAACTGGGGTTTTAGTTTATCTTTAGCTTATGTTACATTCCATCTTTAAATCAAGAAAAAAAGTCCCCTTTTTAAGCCAGATCGAAAAAATGAAAATAAATTGAAGGTTGTTTTTCTAAGATCGTCTTCAAACAATGTAGACCGGACTTCGGTAATTCGCACTGTTAAATTTTAACGTTATGTCGTTATGTTATAATGGCTCTAATTTTGTATAATGTTTAAAATTTTGAGATATATAGCACTATTATCATATTACTATCGTTTTAAAGTAATCGCTTCCGTTATATCTCCAGCCGTTGTAAAAATTAGCCGCTAGCTGGTCGTTTGTGTCCTTGGGCAAGGCACTTAGCGTTGTCGCCTGAACCCAGTGAATTAATGGGGCGAACTGAAACTGTAGAAACGTCTCAATTGTACTGAACACACCAAAATAGTCCCGGTCACCCGACAGTGGGCACGTGTTATTTAGAAATTGTCTGTGTTAACCACATTCCCACCCCAGGGATAAAAATTAATAAACTATTCAGTAATTTCACTAACGCATACATTGCGGTAAACACTGATAAACATACATTTGCGGTAAACACTGGTAAACATCGATTTATAGAATTGGTATCTGCTGTGTTAATCATAATATTCTTTCCATTTGCGAAACTGGCCGTATACTTGTTAGAAAACGCCATAACCTGTAATTTCTCGTTTATGTTTATACTTTTTATTGTTTTGTTAATCACTTATCGGTGTCAGTACCTAAATATTCAAGCGAGGCTGGTTTTAAAATTAGACTCTGTTTTCATAGCGAGAACGCCTGCCTGCAAATGGGGAAGTTGTTTTCATAGAGATTCATTAATGTTTGAGAGATTTATGACCTTTTATAATTTGACGGGGGTTTGCGGGGGCTATAAAAATTTAATTCGCCCGCATTTTAAGCATGTCTTCCAATTTGGGGGCCAAATTATACAATACCTTATGAAATAAATAATTGGATTTTGAAAAAAACGTCATCGCCAATGTAACGTCACCGTTTACGTCACGCCATATTTTTATATAAATTTTCAAACGACGTCCCAACTTCATTTATATAAAATATTCGATAAAATATAAACCGAAATGTGGTTGGTTCGAAACCGTCAGCACTTACTTGTCGGTGGGTTCGTTATTTACAAGTTATTAAGCCGGCGTTGCTTGAAGCTGGTGTATTATTTTGCTGAATAAGACGTTAAAACTGCTTAATCATATTCAACACCCTGCAATGACCCGATGGTAGGCGCCAGGTAATCTGATGATTACCCGTGTGATAACACCTTGTGCTCTTTTCAAATTCATGGAGATAAAAATACGAATATCCTATCATATGGGGTTCTAGGACCGTGAAGTGAACCCATGTAATCCATTTTAAACAATGGTTTTACATGACACTGTACACTCCAAATGTTAAGCGATAAGTAAAACAATTGAAACGGTCGTGTCTAGTGGTTAGCGCAACCGATTCATGAACATAATTTTATATAAAAACGGTACTAATGACAGGTAGATCAATAGTTCGAAAATTATCCCGTTAGAAGATATTGCGCACCTTGTAAGCAACACACTACGAAATGAAACAAGCTTGTTTATATTGATTACAATTAACATACTTCGATTTAAATAGCATCGTCAAAAGTGTCTTATTATCGGAGATGCCATTTATCACTTTATAAAAAACACTCTGTTACTCACACTATTGTTGGGATCAAGCAGTCCAGCGTGAACTTGACATGTGACCCGGTCACTACCACCACTAGAGTGTGCCACTCCCCATCCGCCAACCGCATGTTCTTGAATGTAGCGGTTCTCCGCTGACCGGAAGTCCTCCCCACATAATCGAAGTTGAACGAATTCCGCTGGATCCGCAAACCGACCAGCACGGTTTGTAAGTCCTGTGTGACGAGTGTCAATCAAATGGTGTGACGGGTGTCAATCAAATGGTTGTGGGGAAATACTTGGACAGCTTTACGCCATCTTTAGGATAGTGATCTCATTACTGAATAGTTAATAACACTCGGTAGCTTACCCCAGGAGTCCCTGATAGTTTCCTGGCCCCGGCGCTACCGTGGACCCGCCCATACTATGTTATTGTATACCCCAGTATATTACACAGATAGTTAGACATTTCCTTGATGGGTGTCAATTAAATCAAAATTAAGTTTTTCTTAGGTCAGAACTACGAGGAAATGTGTAGGAATTTTGACTGTTGGTTCACATAAACGAAAAAACGGGATAAGTTTTATGATTGGCTATTGACCAATACCATTGTTTTATAGAACTCGGTAGTTTAATCGGTCGTGTCAACCATCCAGCCACACGACCGTTCGGGGATAAACAAAGAATCGAAGTTTTTAAACCGAAAGGTGGTGGTTTCAATCTCCACCTCGACCAATTTGCTGTGTTCATTGTTCAATAAAATCAAACGAATCTTCCATAGCAGAAATAGCAAAAGCTCAGGCAACCAGACTGTGTGCGTACGCTCTCTACGTCGTCACGTGTAATAATGGACCGTCCCTCACCTGTCCAATGAGTGTTATCAAGTATTCGTTCTCGTTGCGGGGGATTTCCCGACGAAATGTTACGACCAATGAGAATTCTCGGGGAAAGAAATGACATGACGTCATAACCTCTGAAGCGTCGACACCAAGTAACCTCGCCTCAGGATTAAATCTAAAGGTTAATGTAGGTTGAAACAGGGGTTAAATATAAAAATAACCACCCATAAACCATAATTAACAACCCAACCGACATAGCCAACCACAAAACCCTACTCGTAACTTATAGTTTTCATGTAGTTATATCCACTTGTGACTAACACAAACCCCTATATAACCCACAAACCCCTATATAAATGTTTATTTACCCATACAACCCACTATACTCTATAATTTACCCACCCATCGCCCATATTTAGCTTCACACCCCAAATAACCACCTGTAACCGGTAATTCCATCTTCCTTGATAATCTCAACCCCGGCAGGAAAGTTTGCTCCTTCACTCAGGGACATCGCTAGTAGATCCATTACTGCGTCATCTGTTACGTCATAAAAATTACATCATCATCATCTTTACGTCACGCACAAGAATAACGTGTCGTATTCGTTAGCGTTCTGTTACTTGGATATTTTACGTTTTGCATTTTGGTCGAAATTAATTATGCCGTCACAAAATTGATTGTGGTTCCTGGTCGCCATTGTGACGCAAGAACCGTAACTTCCTCTTCCACAAACGTTAATAATCGCGACTGTTCGAAATTAAGTCGCTTTTATTATTACGTATACACGACCAACAATAGCGTTTGTTTAACTCGTGTTTTGTTTTTGACGTAAGTGGCGCTTGTGACGTCATGGTCTGATGGACTTCCTCGTGTTTGTTTCGTCACAATTAAATATCGAATTTCAAAACAATTGCTTATTCTAGGATTTGTGCACTTGACCACGCTTCCAAGTTCTTACAAACTTGGCGGAAAAACGTGTCATCACTGACCCCGACTAACCCCAGGTGCAAATATCTATCTCGTGGAACAAAAATGTCGGATTCGTGAAAATCCACGATATTTTTCGCGTTCCCGTATCTCTAATGCATTTGTTACAATTGTTACGTCATATTGCTTTGCCTTGTCACATACTCTGTGACGAATGAATCCCTCAACAATAACAAAGATGTGGAATATCTTGCCACGCGCCTCCGTTACAAAGCCCCCTTGATACGTCACAAAGCGCGGCGGAATCTTTCTTATCTTCTAGAACAAACAAAGAGATTCCAGAACTTGAAATTAAATTATTGAAAATAATTAAATTACTGTGACGTAACAATTCACTCATTCTATAATTAGGAAACTTTTTGGTCTGCAAAAATTGCAGTGAAACAGCACTGTTACGTCACAAATGCTGCAATTCAAAATATTTTTTTTTATCTATGATGTCATAATCCCATGGATTTAGATAAAAACAAATGGAAAATTTCGATGTTTACATTATTTCGTCATTTGTACCATTGTGATGCGACATCTCGCACTTAAATTTTACACCCCTATGACATCACAATACTGATTTAAGGACGACACAGTCCCGATGTTTACAAAGCCACCGGTGGTCAAGATGTTACGTCACAAATGCAATTGTCACCTATATCATTGATCTTTAACGTAAACGTAAACAAAAGCTCTTGTGACGTAAACAATGCCATGTTTATTTCGGAAGCTTATCCGCGATTTGGGCGGAATATTCGCTAATAGACACCATTGTGACGTGGAACCATTAATTATGACATCATAAGCTTGGTCATGTTAAAAGTGACGAAACAATACAAAGTCTTGGCTCAAGTTTTCCCGCCAAATTGAATTGGCAACGTTAAAAGGGTGTTTGTGACATCACAACACCAGTGATAGTGAAACCAGAAATTCGATCTTATGACGAAACAATGGGGATTGTAGAAAGCTTCGCGATAAAGTGGTCGTCGTAAATTTTGATCGATTGTCCCATAAGTGGCCAGGAGTATTCGACGCGATTGCGCGATTTTCGGCGCCACAGATTTACCAAGTTCAGATTGTTCTTCAGATCGGTAACAACCAGTACTTGTGACGTCACAATGTTTATTAAAAATAATCGCGGATTTCGGAATTCAAATCGGTTGCCGGGTTACCCATGCGCGCTGCCGGAAACCGAGTTTCTATATTTTCCACGACAATTTATCCACGACTGAATCACTGTTTCGTCATAGACAAACTATTGTAGAAAGTTTCGCGAAATAAAGGGTATTATGACGTGACGCCCCAAATTCGCGAAATCGCGTTCGACAAGCTGGATTAAGGAGTGAATTCCACAACGATTGAACAATGGTTAATTTATACGTCACAAATAATAACTGCTATAATCGAACCATTCCACGAGCAATCGTGAGAGCATATTATGACACCACAGAGTTTATTATGTCATGACCCCGACTTGACCTATGTTTGAAGCCTGGTCACGTGGTAAAATTAAATTAAAGAATCTAACATCACGTCACAATCTATTTCGACTGTTGCACTATCGTGAAGTGACGTAACAAACAAACCTGTGCAAAGTCTTGGTAACGGCTTCGACGACGTCATTGTTGCTATGGCGATGCACGTCACTGTTGTCACCCATCTAAGTGACGTCACAAACATTATAAAGTTTGCATTTGTGACGTCAGAATACCCCTCACACTGCAAACATCTACGCAACAATCACCTAGTTGGAAATAGTACTGTGACATCACAATGAGCTGTCAGTAGCGGAAGTCGCATTATCGTCTCGAATTTCCATTGTAATTTCATCCACTAGCTACCATGGTAGTTTGGAATCGAAATTTCGCGAAAACTTCCATTTTCACGTTTTTTTTTATGAATACATACAATACACATACGTCAACAACTGTAGTCGCTCGCGTCTATCAATAAGCATTATCGGGTCATAATACCCCTATTGCATCTATGGCTTCTAACTTATGCATTCCGCAATGTGACATCTTTATACCACGTTTCTATTGATACGTCACAATGCAGGCTGTCTATTTCGGACTAAACCTCCCGAAATATCTCGCGGGGCTGAAATCACTGGGCCGAGATTCTTTGATCGGGGATTGTGCGAGAGACCGGGAGAGAAAAAGGCAGCGTGAGAATTCCCATTGTTTGTCATCAATCGGTCATTGTTGGATTTTGTTTCAATTTCCATCCCGAACTATACGAAATGATTATTTTGACGTAATAATGCATTCGGCTCGCATGAGCAGGTAGTAAGTAAATCATACGTTTTATGTCACATGACCCATAACATTAAGATAAAACAGCGTATAATTGTGACGTCGCATATTGCATTATAATAACATAGAGACTCACGATAAGCGAAGTTATCGCTGGATCTAAAGTGCTCCGCGTTCCCCACCTGCGACTTGCGGATGAATATTTGCTTAGATCGCTTGAACAGCTGCACAAT
>CH001689.1:119958-148858 GCA_000149265.1 Ciona savignyi | reverse complement strand
GATTCGAACCTGGTATACTAGTTCCAATATTACTTACTTGGAACCATGTATCGCTTGTTCCAAAAAGAGACAGGGATATGGCCAAGGGTCTTATTTTCAGGCCTGGTGGAGATTTAAACTCAGGATCAAAGACTTACACTTTTTATAATCGATGGCTTTGCTTTGTCTTCTTGTGACATCATCGGAGTACCCTCTGTTGACGTCATACGCTGACCTTTGAACTCAAGAGTGATGTCAGGAAATAGAAACCAATGAATCGTAACACCACATGTCATAATGAAGATAAACAAAGCAAGTATGACGTAAATAGATGCCACATTCTCCGGCACATACTGCTCTATGTTCTGTGACGTCAGGTTTGGATTCTGACAATCATTAGCCCCACAATACTGTAGGGGGTTTCCCTGGGTTAAATTTGACACGACGATACGTATTGTTGTCCTTTCCATCTTTGAAAATGTGGAGGACAACAAAAGGAGAATATATTCCCGATAACCTGCAACGTTGTTGTGTTTATATCGGAATAATAGTCATACCAGAAATCGAATCGGCCACCATCCGGCCACTATCGCTATGTGCAACCACTGGACCGCTCAACCATGTTTGCTGACTCACCTGGTTTAAACATAGCAACGCAAATAAAATGCCAGCCAATCCTGCAGACTTGCTCTCTTGTTGAAATTCGCGCCCGAAGTAACCTGGTATCATGCCGATAGGAATCCACAGAACCGCTTCTGCTACCCCGACCACAATACTAGCGATCATCATCAACCAACGCTCTGTGACGCAAGGTTGCTAGATGATGACGTAGTATCGACGTAACTTACTTGGATAAAAGTTGCAGGCGACGTAGAAGATATAACAAAACTCGCTGAGAATTGTCGCCTTTCTAACACCGACCAATCGTAGAAACATCGGCGTGAGTAGGAGTGAGAATAACAGACTTACTGTGTACGATATTGCCGCCGCTTCCGCCCCTGTGTGACGTCATTGTTACATCACGACGTTACGTCATGAACAAAAATCAACCCACCAAGTCCATTCTCGATCTTAATGCTCGATTGTAGGACGAACAATGAGATGTACCCGGTTAGAAGTAAAACCAAACCTCCCGCGATCCCGAAGAATCGAAGCCAGATCTTTCGCTCCGCTTTTTTATCCTTTGATTGCGTCATAATGTAGCCAATATCTTGCAACAATCGCCTATATCGCACATAAAATAGTCTGAGCACACTTGACTAAACTTGCTTGAAAATTAAAATAACTAAATCGGCTGTAAAGTTTTTAACACTAAGTCAAAACAAAGTATTTGAGTTTTTACTTGACGTGCGTTATCCCATTCACAGGGATAAATATAAAAATCCGATCCTATATACAGCAAGCAGAAATCGATCGTTAAAGTTACAATCGCCTACATTTGCCACACTTTCTTGTTTGCTCGTGTAAATCTCAAAATCAGTGGTTACCATTGTTTCTGTAATCGTTGGTTCTAGATGCATCTACTTTCAATCTGGCAACACTCAAACCGGAGTAAATATTTGAACAACTTGACGACCAGAAACTCAATTTTAGGTTCCCGCGAGATGGCACTAGTGGCCTAAGTATTTTTAAAGGTCGAGGTATCATAGAAATCATATATGTTTTGTAAAACCACAACAAAGCAACAAAATGTATAAGTTCAGAAGTAATAGGTTCGGTAACTCGGATTTTTTGTCACGGAGTATTTAAAAATAAGTGTAACTTTCGATACGTGATTTCTATACTGAATATCTGATCCAGAATCAGAAGTTTAGTAACAGCAGTAGGGGTATCACCAAAACTCGTTTTGTGGGGTAAAGCAATGGAAATCTTCTCGGTTTAACTGTTTGATTTTTTGAAAGCTTAAGCACAGCGTATATCCAAGAAAATATTTATTCAGCATTTATTGTTATACAAATTTTTATAAAAAAAGTATCCATAAATTTTAAAACAATTTCCTTCAATTTTTTATCTCAAATAACCAGCTGAACGTTTAAGAACTAAAGCAGCGTAAATAGCAAATAGAATATTAAATATCTCGATGAAAAGCAGTTCCAGTGTCAATTATGGTAAATCACTAATCCTCTGTGACGTAATAATCATCATAATGACGTCGTTGAATCGTGGCGAGTTGATCGACGTCGTTCGCGATTTCACTTCCAGCCCACCCTATATGTGTATTGTAATGTTAGGACTTTTTTTACCGAGAACTTTAAGTTTAGGCTGCATATCTAAGTTTCAGTTTTAAGTTGTGGAAAAACCTACGGTTTCCTATGGCAGGATATTGGGTAACAGCCTTTTTATGTAAGGTTTGTTTGCATTAAAAAAATATGGAGAATAATTGGTTAAAAGTCTTCTTAACAATCCTCATGTATAACCTACCTATGCATAGAGAGCCGACGCAAAGCAACGCGATGAGCACATATATCTTGTCCCGCACACATAGCAAAGCGCTGATGGCGAACTGCAGAGCGAAGCCAGCGGTGAAGGTAACGTTCCAAACGTTGAACGAAACCTCCTTGTTCTTATAGAACGCGTCCGAGTAACTCGCTGCGGAAAATACGTAAGTCGTCATAAAATGGTGGCATCTTTACCTAAAACGTAATTAAACTCTAAAAAAGAATGTTAGTTATGATGACATAACAAGGGTTTAACGCCAAACTTACATTGTACAATGATTGACCACATGCCGTTGGGAAGACCAGTCATTGCAAATGTGACGTAGACAACGTATGACGTACTTTCCGTTGGTTGCCACAGGAGAAACACAACAAAAATCGTAACATTAGTAAGGAAGGCGAAGATAATGGGATAAAGGCGACCAAATCTTCCTATTATCTTCCCATTGACGTAACAAACGACGCTTGTAACGCAAGAGAATATCACCATAGAGATCCCAACCTATCAGGATAACGCAACGAGCATTGTACCTTGACTAATATAATAATTCAAGTCATTTAAAATAGGATATTTGTATTTTATCCCCGTAAATGTGAAAGCGCAAGAAATGTATTCACACGCGTAATCGTAAAATTATTTACCGTCGTTTTGCTGGAGCTATTAGAGGTCTTTGTTTATAATTAACACGTTTCTTTAGTTTAGGTGCAACCCAATAATCTACGTATTTAGGAAATGTCTGCTAAGCGCCTCGACCAAGCCCACTACCAAATAGCATGCGCCCAGTTTCGAGCTTGTAACCATTTGGCTAAAAGTCAAATCTAGTCATTTCAGTTTTATATTACGCGTATGCAGCATAAGCATAGAGACCTTCTTATGTAAGAAATTACTTTTTTTTTAATTTTTCGTGCACAGTAAAGACTAACCATATACATAAATTGGCCCACCACGTAGAAATTAGTTATTTTATTTTATTTGTATAAATAAACATTTCTGTTTGTGTGGATTTCAAAATTATTAAAAACCTACAACTAGAGGAGCACTCATTATCTAGGACAAATCATTAAGCGGTGGTTTCATTGACCCAGTGTTTTATTTTGTTAAACAAATACTTAAAGCAGCACAGTTCGTTGTATTTAACACACATCTGTAGGTGTTATCGCCGGACAGTAGGCATAATAAGATTGTACGTGTTATAACTGCCCGGAGTTGTCCAATCTCCCGGGACAAATTATAATCACATTCTATCTACAGTAATTCATAATAAAACTTACAACTCACCTGTTGAACGCCAACCACACATGACACAAACGCTCTTGGAACGTCAGACAGAATGAATCCAAGGAACATTCCAATGTAGATGTTAATCGGAGTTATCAAGAGTTGTTTTCGGTTAATCAATTGATGTGCAGTGTCTTTTAAAGACCTTAAGCCAGTGTCTGCATACTGTAATAATACTTTTATACAGCCTGTAGCATCCTTAGTATTTCAACCTTGAGCTAAATTCGAATCACGAATCTCGTATTTCCAATATGACATGGACCAGAATCCTGTATCACTGTTATATAATCTGTCAAGGATTTGAACCCAGGATATCTGGTTCTTAACCCTGTAGTAATTTCAAACCCAGGATATCTCGTTCTTTAACTCTGTCAAGGATTCAAACTTAGGATTTTTGATTCTTTAACCCTTTCAAGAATTTAAACTTAGGATATCAGGTTCTTCAACCCTGTCAAGGATTCAAACTTAGAATATTTGATTCTTCAATCCTGTCAAGGATTCAAACTTAGAATATTTGATTCTTCAATCCTGTCAAGGATTCAAACTTAGGATATCTGGTTCTTTAACTCTGTCAAGGAATCAAACTTAGGAGATTTGATTCTTCAACCCTTTCAAGAATTTAAACTTAGGCTATCTGTTTTTTAACCCTGTCAAGGATTCAAACTCAGGATATCTGGTTCTCAACCCTGACATGGATTTAAACTCAGGATATCTGGTTCTTTGACCCTGTCAAGGATTCTAACTCAGGATGTCTGGTTCTCAACCTTGTCAAGGATTTAAACTAAGGATATCTGGTTTAACCCTGTCAAGGATTCAAACTCAGGATATCTGTTTTTTTAACCCTGCCAAGGATTCAAACTCAGGATATCTGGTTCTCAACCCTGTCATGGATTCAAACTGAGGATGTCTGGTTCTTCATCCCTTTTAAGGATTTAAACTCAGGAAATCTGCTCCATTAACCATGTCATGGATTCAAACTCAGGATATCTGGTTCTTAATTAAATGTCAAATATTTAAACAAAAGATCAAAGACTTACACTTTTTATAATCGATGGCTTTGCTTTGTCTTCTTGTGACATCATCGGAGTATCCTCTGTTGACGTCATACGCTGACCTTTAAACTCAAGAGTGATGTCAGGAAATAGAAACCAATGAATCGTAACACCACATGTCATAATAAAGATGAACAAAGCAAGTATGACGTAAATAGATGCTACATTCTCTGGCACATACTGCTCTATGTTCTGTGACGTCAGGTTTGGATTCTGACAATCATTAGCCCCACAATACTGTAGGGGGTTTCCCTGGGTTAGATTTGACACGACGAACGTATTGTTGTCCTTTCCATCTTTGAAAATGTGGAGGACAACAAACGAGAATATATTCCCGATAACCTGCAACATTGTTGTGTTTAAATCGGAATAATAGTCATACCAGAAATCGAATCGGCCACCATCCGGCCACTATCGCTATGTGCAACCACTGGACCGCTCAACCATGTTTGCTGACTTACCTGGTTTAAACATAGCAACGCAAATAAAATGCCAGCCAATCCTGCAGACTTGCTCTCTTGTTGAAATTCGCGCCCGAAGTAACCTGGTATCATGCCGATAGGAATCCACAGAACCGCTTCTGCTACCCCGACCACAATACTAGCGATCATCATCAACCAACGCTCTGTGACGCAAGGTTGCTAGATGATGACGTAGTAATGACGTAACTTACTTGGATAAAAGTTGCAGGCGACGTAGAAGATATAACAAAACTCGCTGAGAATTGTCGCCTTTCTAACACCGACCAATCGTAGAAACATCGGCGTGAGTAGGAGTGAGAATAACAGACTTACTGTGTACGATATTGCCGCCGCTTCCGCCCCTGTGTGACGTCATTGTTACATCACGACGTTACGTCATAACCACGAAACAACCCACCGAGTCCATTCTCGATCTTAATGCTCGATTGTAGGACGAACAATGAGATGTACCCGGTTAGAAGTAAAACTAAACCTCCCGCGATCCCAAAGAATCGAAGCCAGATCTTTCGCTCCGCTTTTTTATCTTTTGGTTGCGTCATAATGCAGCCACTAACTTGCAACAATTGCCTATATCGCACATACAATAGTCTGAGCACACTTCACTAAACTTGCTTGAAAATTAAAATAACTAAAATCAGCTGTAAAGTTTTTAAACACTCAGTCAAAACAAAGTATTTGCGTTTTTACTTGCCTTTTAACGTGCGTTGTTCACATTGATAAATATGAAAATCCGTTCCTATATAAAGCAAGCAGAAGTCGATCGTTAAAGTTACAATCGCCTACATTTGCCACACTTCCTTGTTTGCTCGTGTAAATCTCAAAATCAGTGGTTACCATTGTTTCTGTAATCGTTGCTTCTAGATGGATCTACTTTCTATCTGGCAACACTCGAACCGGAGTAAATATTTAAACAACTTGACGACCGGAAACTCAATTTTAGGTTTCCGCGAGATGGCACTAGTGGCCCAAGTATTATGAAAGGGCGAGGTATCATTGAAATCATATATGTTTTGTAAAACCACAACAAAGCAAACAAAATGTATGAGTTCAGAAGTAATAGGGTTGGTAAACTGGGGTTTTTGTCACGGATTATTTAAAACCGGTTAGTCTGTTGGTTTAGTGCGACGCCTTTCAACCAAAAGGTTTTATGTCCGAAACTGGTCGCTTGCTAGTCGGTTGTGTCCTTGGGCAAGGCACTTAACGGACATTGCCTTAACCAAGCGAATAAATGCGTTATTCTAAATTAAAGGCACCTGTGTATTATTTATACCATACTTCAATAGCTCCGGTAAGCCGATGGTGGGCGCGAGTTGATGTGACGGTTGCCCGTGTGATAACCCCCTTGGTTTTTCCATTCACGGAGATAAACATGAATATCCTATCCTACATCCTATTTAAATTAGAAGTATAGTAACAACAATGGGGGTATCACAAAAATCCGTTTTGTGGGGGAAAGCAATGGAAATCTAGGTTTAACTGTTCGGCTTTTGAAAGCACAAGCATAAGCGTGTAGCTAAGAAAGTATTTATTTAGCATTTGTTGTATTTTTGTTTTGAAAACGTTTTTATAAAAAAAGTTTCCATAATATTTTAAATCAATTTCCGTCAAATTTTTATTTTAAATAACCAGCTGAACGTATAAGAACTAAAGCTACGTAAAGAGCGAATAGGATATTAAACATCTTGATGAAAAGCAGTTCCAGTGTCAATTATGGTAAATCTCTAATCCTCTGTGACGTATTTATCTTCATAATGACGTTGTTGAATCGTGGCTAGTTGATCGACGTCGTCGCGATTTCACTTCCAGCCACCCTATGTGTATTGTAATGTTACGACTTTTTTACCGAGGACGTTAAGTTTAGGTTGCATATCTAAGTTTCAGTTTTAAGTTGTGGAAAAACCTACGGTTTCCTATGGCAGGATTTTGGGTAACAGCCTTTTTATGTAAGGTTTGTTTACATTTGAAAAATATGGAGAATAATTTGTTAAAAGTCTTTTTAACAATTCTCATATATAACCTACCTATGCATAGAGAGCCGACGCAAAGCAACGCGATGAGCACATATATCTTGTCCCGCACACACAGCAAAGCGCTGATGGCGAACTGCAGAGCGAAGCCAGCGGTGAAGGTAACGTTCCAAACGTTGAACGAAACCTCCTTGTTCTTATAGAACGCGTCTGAATAACTCGCTGCGGACAATATACAAGGCGTCATAAAATGGTGGCATTTTTACCTAAAACGTAATTAAACTCTAAAAAAAGAATGTTAGTTATGATGACATAACAAGGGTTTAACGCCAAACTTACATTGTACAATAACCCTGTCAAGGATTCAAACTCAGGGTATCTGATTCTTTAACGCTTTTTTATCCTTTGATTGCGTCATAATGTAGCCACTATTATGCAACAATCGCCGAAATCGCGCATACAGTCGAATAACCAACGACTGACTTGACTTGTAACTGAATCAGCTGTAAACTTTTCACCATTCAGTTAAAATAAACAATTTTAACGTGCGTTGTCCCATCCACAGTGATAAATATAAAAATCCGATCCTATTTGCATCAAGCAGAAGTCGATCGTTAAAGTTACTATCGCCTGCATTTTCCCCTAGCTTTGTTTGCTCGTATGATATTCGGCAGTCAGTGATTACCATTGTTTGTAAGGTCGGTGTTGCCATATGTATCTACTTTGTATACGGCAACACTCAAATCTGAGTAAATATTTGAACAAATTCACAATCAAAAGTTCTCTTTCTTTTTATCGCGAGGTGGCGCTCTTGCTCCACGCACTATGAAAGGGTGGAGTATCATAGAAATCGCATATTTCATGCAAATACAGTTAAACTTATCAGTTCAGACGTTATAGACCAGCAAAGTTTAATTTTTAGAAAGTAATGGAAAATATTTGTAACTTTTCGTCGTTGTAAAAGTTTATTATTGATATGACGTCATTTTGCAGGAAAAGCGACCGCTCGCGAGAAAGGAAAACGTGCATTGAATTGTGACGTCACACCGCACATTGGTGTGATTCACAACTAGCCGAGTAGGATGGTAGAAACAGTACAATCAAGCTGTGGCGGCTTTGTGCTATCGAAAGCAGGTTTATGGAAGTTCTTAGTGTTAGCATCAGGCTGTGCCACATTTGCATTGTACGCCGATAGCCGGATGTACTTAAACCCGGCAGCAAAAACTTATGTTTTGGCCGCTTTTATCATTTCGTGGGCGGTGTCCCTTCTGCTCTACTTCGCCCGAGTTACAGGTAAGCTGCACTATCAATTATTCATACATCACAATTTGCTTTATCCTATAGGATTATGGATCCATTGTTCTTTGTTCAATCCATTCGATTACTTCTGGTCGTGGATTTCTGCCGCGAATTACGTCACATCCTGTGTGATTTTGGCTTGCTACTTTTCCAATTGTGACCCTGGGTGCAATAATAGAGGGTACGTAGTCATAGTGACGTAATACATTACGTAATGATGTGAGGTCACAGGTTTTGCGCATGCGCGAAGCAGCTTACGTCATTATTTCTTGGATTCCTGACAGCAGTGTTTTACGTTCTGGAAGCACAGAATCTTCGGCTTTACGCGCCAGTGGGCACAGGTGAGATGTCGTCATATATAAATGGCATACCGGTGACGTATAGATGACGTATGTTAGGTTACGGCACAACGTGGGTCGGCATATGGAAGATGTTTATCCTGGTAGTCGGCGGGACAGCATTCGGCCTTCTGGTTGAAACAGGTTACCGATGCAGTTACAAACATGGGTGAGTTTATGACGTCATATATGACGTAATACCTTATAACATTATTACGTCAGGTGCACAGAAGCGCGAACGTTCGTTTTAGCAGCTTGGTGCACAGCATGGGCTGGAACCTGTATCATGTATTTGTTCCACATCCTAAACTTCAGCTCTAAAGTGGTGAGTTTATTTCTCATCGGTTCAGCAAGTTTCGTCGATTATTTATCATAATTAGAAGCGAGTCGTTTGACGGGGAAAACCTCCACGTACAGTGCAAAATACTATTTACCACGTTATATGGAGGATGGCTAACTAATACTGATCGTAAAACAATAAAACAAATCCACTACACCGGAAACATTGCAACAGTTTTGGCTTAACGCCTTTAATTCATTGGGTTAAGGCGATTCCGATAATTGGCTTTTTAAAAACGCAAACGACTGGATAGCGGTTTATTTTACCAAACCACCTTTTTGATTGACGAACTGGTGTATTATTATGAAAGCTTAAAGTTGGAGATGATATTAGTCGTTGGAGTTATTACAATCATCATAGAAATAAAATTGTTATCAAGCTAACACAACGAAAATATATAGACCGTTAAGCAGCGACAAAACTTCGGAACTGTTGAATTCTTTTGGTCCTCCTTCTCATGTTTGCTCTTCCTAATTGGTGCGTCGGTGTTGGCGGGTTACCTCGGGTGTACGAACTTCAACAGCTACATCTGCCGCTCCAGACTAGCAGGTGGACGGTTTGAATATTTTAACTAGAAGGCATTAACAACAGTGGTTGGTGTATCGTTAGAACAATTCTGCGTTCCTAAGTACGCTTTTGTTTGGATGATTTCTATAGGATAAAGCATAAAATACTCAACTTTATCCCAGGATTTTGAAAAAAGGAGTTAAAACAGTCAAACCCCACAATACCTCGTCCAGTGGGTTTAGGCAATGTTCGCTTAGTGCATTTTTCAAGAGCACAGCTAAGTAGCAACCAGTTAGTTTTAGTCCCAATTGCGCAAAAAATAAATGGTTATAGTTAAGCTACATTTAATTAAATTATTGTATTTTTACCTGACTAAGTTTTAAATCCATGTTGGCTTCATTATTAAGACCCCTTTCTATAAAAAAAGTGGTATATGATTGAATCGGTTGTGTTAACGATTCGGCCACGCAACGGTTTAATTTATAATATTTTTGTGGGTACAGCTGACATATGCGGATTCTCTAGCGCCATCTTGTACTTGGTGGATGCTTACAACCTGCGTTCACATCGACCCAATTGGCACTCCGCACCGCCACCCAACAGATAAATGTTTTGCATAATTTGTTTATTGTGGTCAGTTATACAGTGTTTTATTTAAAAATGAAGTTTTTATGTTTGTTTTCGACTACTCTGCGGTGTTAAGTGTGAGGGCTTATCAAACGTACAGCCTGATAATATTGTATAGTTGTATTTTACGTTATTTTTGCCTATAGTTTACGTTACTTTTGCATTTTCTTTTCAATTTAAACAGTCAATAAAGATGATTACATGTGAATGTGTGATTTAAATAAATAAGATAATCATGTTTATCCACATGGGTAATAATATTGTAATATGTTGTATAATTAAAGCCACTGCAACAGTGTTAATCTATCGAACCACTTCGTTTAGAAAACAGTACCATGTCCAAGAACAAACCTGCTGATTATAGTTATAGGTCCCATTTGAAAAAAATGGGACACATTTTGTTTTTTGTAGACACATATTCTCCTGGGACTTTCTAAAAAATGGATTTTTTAGACATAGCGCTTGAACGGCTGCTCCAATTTTATAATATTATTTAGATTTGGTGGAATGTAAGTGCATTACTCACTGATTTAACAATTGGAAGAAATAAATAACCCTGCGAAATACCCTAAAATATAAGAAGTCTTTGTTCTCAAATCATAATTGTGACATGCATGCCATCTCGCCCCGACATCTACTAAAAGGATTAACGAAATCGTAATGAACTTTGTCATTTGATAGACAACATTGTCTTGATATACAGAAACCAGAAGTTTTGGCGATTAATCTAGGGGAATTCCACTGGACATTAAAAACCAAAACGGTATTTTTTTTCTAAAAATGTAGCTTTATAAGGCATGACGCTTGAACCTCTTCTCCAATTTTAGTCAGATTTGGTGGAGTGATAGTGAATTAGTCACTACTTTACCACTTAGAAGTAATTAAAGAATTACCCAGGGAAATACGCTAAAAATATGATTTGTTCCTAAATCCTGAATGTGACAGACATGACATATCGTCCGACATCTTTAACAAGGAGTCGTCAAATCGGATTAAAACTTTAAGAATTGTTAGATAAAATAACCCAGATATGTAAAAAAGAAATGTATCTATACTAAACCCAAGGAGCTTCCCCGAATTCATGAAAAAACTTAATCGGGCTGTTCATTTCACTACAGCGCTTGACAAAAGGCTTTAACTTAAAACATTTGTGGTGAAATGTCTGTAATTCTAACACGATTAGTCTATTCTTTTTTTACACACACGGAAAAGAAGTTTGGTTCAGGATAAGGGTAGGATAAGAATAAGATATTCATGTTTATCCCCTTGAATGGGACAACCAAGGGGGTTAACACACGGGCAATCGTCAAATAACATCACGCCCATTGTCGGGTTACCGGATCTATTTCAGTGTGTTGTATATGAGAGACACATTCCTTCAAATTGGTTTAGAACCCATTAATCCGCTGGGTCCAGGCAATGTCCGTAAAGTGCCATGCCCAAGGACACGACTGACTAGCTAGCGACCAGCTAGCGACTAGTTTCGCACTTGCAACCTTTCGATTGAAAGGCGACGCACTAAACCGCCAGACCAACCGACCAAATGGACCTGGCGTGCACATATCTGACAATAACATATATTGTGTATAATGAACATGGATAACAAGATCGGATTGTTATCATAGGGACCCATGCGTTTATGCTTGCATAAACAAACTACATACTCGGTTTATAAATTACAATTTGTGGTTAGGGACCCTGCTAGCATTAATATATACAGCATACAAAATGTATTTTACAAATAGCGGTGGTTAAACACGTGGTTGACACTCGTCTCTAGTTTAAGCTTGTTTCGAAGTAAAACATCTTGTAAGAAAGGATAACTGAGTTTAATCCTGGATTTCTTGTTGTAATTGTAGTATGTCACAATTTGAAGAACTGTATATGATTTACAACAAAGAACAGAAGACAGTAGACAAAATAAGGTTGTTTATCAAATGTAATTTTTAACAGAGATTTTATAAAAAACTTTACTTAAGTTTTTTTTCCGCTTGAAAATTAAAGGCCCTGTCTAACTAAATAAAACATATTGTGAGTAGGAGTAAATAATTGTATTCCTGTATTTTTCATGTAATATCTCACGTTTTGCCTATGATTTACAATACAGAACAATGGGCAGTAAAAAAAACAAGGGCGTTTATTTAATAAATTAGAATAGGTATTTGTTATTAAAATCGTATTTACAGTGATAAAACGCCAAAGAAAAATGTGATCATCTTTGCAGTTTGGAAATTAAAGAAATCAAAGTTGTTAGTTAAGCCGATTCACGTACGTCAACCGTTACGCGTCCGTCGGCAAACGTATGTCGCATTTAAACACTGTTGTAGCTTATAGCTGACAATTCCGCTACCATAACACTTATTGTGCGTTGTTAATTAAACACCACAAAAAAAAAACACGCAACCACGTATGCGGAAAAGCGTAAGCCACACAGGACTAGATGAAATGTAACCAATTGCTTTTAAACCGTCAAAAACGTAATAAACATCAACAAAATTAAGCTCTGAATGCTTTAAACGGTTGTACGACTTAGCAAGGTTAGAGGATGCTATGTCGATTATTATTTTGTTTTGCAAAATTATTTGGACATTAAATACCTTTTAATCTAAAAAAAATTCTAAAAATCTTTTAAAAAATGCTTGCATGGTGTTAGGTTTTGTCTCTGTTTCTGCCTGTTTTAGGAAACGAATAGGGAGGGTATAACCATGTTTTATGACCTCGAGTAAAATAGGTAGTAGGTTTTCAAGATGCAACTTTCATATATTGACCGTGTGTTATTAAATTCGAAGGAGTGCAATTTGGATTAATGTTAAATATCAGTGTAACATGTATTATGAAGAACGCTGATTCACTAAGGAACACGAACGAAACTTCACAAGAACTTACCCACATTGACTTTCCAGTAATCCTAAGTCAATTCGATGAAGCAATCCAAAATGGAGAAAATTGTGAAAACGCTTCAGGAGTAATGGAAGCCAACACAGACATTCAATATATACAGAACAGGAATTCGTCTGACTCACGGTGGACGGTTAGAAGAGAGGTCCGTTGTCTACGTAAAAGAAGATTCGGAGTTTTTCTAATTGGCATCGGTTTACTTTCGGTATCTGCTTCCGTCGTTTTATTAATTTTCTCAATGTTGGGAGCTGCGGTCGGGATCCTTTTGTTTGTGGCATTGCCTTGTCTGGTGGTTGGGGTTAACCTTCGGACTAATACAGGTATTTTTTTATCGTTTATAAAGTTGTGCAGAACTCGGTATATGTATCGCATTATAACCGTCCAGTTACACGACCGATAAGTGCTTCATGCCGGCTTCCAGCAGACGGGTAAGCTATGTGGCTACCAGTTCCGCAGCTATAACCTATATAGGCCTATCCTATCGAACCAATCAGCTACACACGACCTTTCAGTAAACAGGAACATGTTATTACTTTTTACCGAACTATATTTAGACCCATAATTGGCTTGTTATAACCGTAATTATATATGGAGCGATTTATAACACGATCGTGTTAACCATTCGGCCACACAAGGTTTAGCAAATAGGAAAAAAATATAGGACATTTAAATTTTCCTCTATGGCGGCTTCTAGTGGTCGAAAAAATATGTGGCTACCAATTCCACAGCACCCTTATATATCCTATCAAAAAAGTTTATTTTTCAGGGGCACCTCTGGATCGACTAATCGAGCAATACGCGATGCGAGAAACACCTGGACAATACCCCCCTCGACGAACAATTCACATTCCCGAGAGAAATGTGTATTCCGATAACCCTCCGACCTATAAAAACCTCATAAAGAATCCAACCCTACCAACACCTTCATCCAGGGTCTATGAGATCACAAACACCAGTGATGCGTTTGGAAATATTGAAAAGGAAGAATTGCCTAGCTACCAGGCAGCGATTGGAAGTTCTTGAAGACGAGGGGGTGATAAAAACGATTTAAAAATGTTACTTCTGTGTGATATTTTACTTGAAAAATTTTGCTTTATGGAATAGGCCTACATGATGTGCAATTATCCAATTGGTATAACAGATCTATTTGTAAAATCATTTGAAGATGCACACATTAATGGATTTTGCAATCTGGAATTTAGTCGGTTTTACTCATAATTAAATACAATGTGGTTGTAAATACTAAATGGAATTTATGACCGAACTAGAGCCTTCAAGAAAATTTATTTTCCAGCTACGTGCGACCATTTGATTACGCTCACTTTGGAGACTTGAGCCAATTATCAGCACTTTGATAGGCGAATTGTAAGCCGCTCTGCAGGATGTTGCCAGCAGCATGGGTGATACTACAACTTATCAATGACTATCGGGGCTTATCACACATATGGTTTCAGTTTGTGTGTTTACACCACAGCGGTAAAGGTGCGATATTATCCGGGTAAAAGCGCTGTCTAGGCTATATAACGTTCAAGAAAAACATTTAAACTATCCGATTCGATCAAATAGTACAAAGAACACAGCTATATAACGCAATGAAACTGTGGATACTTAACCGTGAGGCTGAGGACGTCATCAATACTTCAATGTTTGAGAGTGACGCTTACTTTGAGTATAGGAATCGAGTTTACGATGATTTAATTAAGAATCATGTGAATGAACAACGACTAAAATTTGAAAAAATTGAAAACTCAACGACGAACCGTGTAAACAGTTGCGAGAACGTAACTGGAAAAGACGATTTCAACGATTTGGGAAGCGATTTATTGCGCGGAAATGCTCAGAAGGTACAGCAATCGAAAAGAAGTTACCTTTGTCAAAATGCAACGAACTCTTCGAAATCATGTAGAGAAGACGCCATAATATGCGGCGAAAGTATAACTTCCCTTGCAGCGGGGAAAAGTCTAAAACAACTTCGAAAGTTACTAGAGACCCTGCAAGAGGAAAACGAAAGAACGAACCAAACTTTGGTGGAACTTTTATTACAGCGGGAAGAATTAAAAAACGATAAAAATGAAAAATTAATTGACATTGGAACGATAAAAAGTGCGATTGAAATTATTGGTCCTGAAAGTACCATCTAACATTGTGTTTTATCACATTTATAGGCTATAAGTTCCCAAATACATATACAATGTGAACTTCTATCGTTTTTTTCTTTTCGTCAAAGGCATGATATACATGGCGTATCGCCCGACACTTACCAGAAGAAATAATGGAATCGTAAAACAAATTTTTCCATTGTTAGACACAAATTTTGGATGATAAATCAAGGGAAATTCCTTGGTACATTTAAAACAAAAACGGCATTTTTTCTAAAAAATAGCTTTTGGGGGACATAGCGCTTGAACGGCTGCTTCAATTTTATTCAGATCTAGTGGAATGTAAGTGAATTAGCCACTGATTAAACAAGAAATAAAATAATTACTTAGGAAAATACCCTAAAAGGAATTTTTCTTCAAATCTTGATTGTGACAGCCATGGGATGTCGCCTCGACATCTACCAGGAGTAATGTAATCGCAATGAAACTTTGTCAGACTACATGGTTTAGATATGCAGAAACTATAAATTTGGGTGATAAACATAGGGAAACACCCCTGAGACGTTAAAAACCAAAACCGATTTTATTTTATTTTGATTTTTTGAGCATAACATTCGAACAGATGCCTCAATTGTGATCAGATTTGGTAAATGTTAGTGTGTACCAATGAGAAAAAATAAATAAAATACCTTTTAGGAAAATACCCTAAAAATAAAAAGATTTGTTCCTAAATCATGATTATGACAAGCATGCCATATTGCCCAGACATCTTCACAAGGATTCGTCGAATCGGATTAGAACTTAAGAATAGTAAGAAAACATGACCCAGATGTACTAAACTTAGGGCAATTCCTTAAAGTAATAAATAACTAAATCGAACTGTTTTCAAGTTAAGCTTCATTATACTACAGCGCTTGACAAGAGGCTTGAGTTTAAAACTTTGTGGTAAAATGTTTGTAAATCTAACTCGATTATTCTTTTTTTAACTACACATGGAAAAGAAGTCTGGTTTAATAACTATGGGACCCATGCGTTAGGCCTATATGCCTGCAGAAACAAAACTATGGCAGTCCGGTTAAAACTTTCTGGAATGTTGGATAACATGGACCTATTGTTTACTAATTACAATAGCATATATTTTGTAATGAAAATGAATAACAAGATTTGATTGTTGCCTCAGGGACCCATGCCTTCCTGGTTAGTCCGGCCCGTTGGTCTAACGGTTAAGTGCGTCGCCTTTCAATCGAAAGGTTGCAGGTGCGAAACTGAACGCTAGCTAGTCGGTTGTGTCCTTGGGCAAGGCACTTTACGGACATTGCCTGAACCCAGCGGTTTAATGGGTTCTACTAAATTGAAGGAACGTTTCTATCATTTACAACACACTGCAATAGCTCCAGTAACCCGACGATGGGCGCGAGGTGATCTGACGATTGCCCGTGTGTTAACCCTCTTGGTTTTCCCATTCACGGGGATAAAGATGAAAATCCTATCCTATCCTATCCTATCCTATCCTATCCTATCCTATCCTATCCTATCCTATCCTATCCTTGCAGATACAAACTACATACTCGGTATATAAAATACAGTGGAACCCCGCTTGACGACCACCTCGATAACACGACCACCTCATTATCAGGACCACTTTAGTACGGTCCCAAATAATTTACTATGGTAATGCATTGCATTCTGTTTCAATAAAGCGACCACCCCGATTTCCAGACCACGACCGCCATATTTTGGTCCAAAACTTCAAATTTAACTCCGCTTAGGTGACCAAACGTGCTAAATAATAAGCCTTTGTCACCAAAATAATAAGGTTAAATTTATTTTATGATAAAAACAATAAGAAAATTGTGGCAAACAGAACTGACTTTTACAAGAGAAATTTCAGTACTAACAGTTATTTAAATTTATTCTGCAGTATTTAATAAAAATAATGGCATTTGGTGAAAATTTAGTAAAAATGCAGACGTTTAAGCTGCATATGACGACAACTTGCTGCAAATCAAAATTCACTAACACGACCACCCCGATAACGCGACCGCTTGATAACGGTCCCGTAGGTGGTCAGGTAAGCGTGGTTCCACTGTACACAAAATGTGGTTAGGGACCCTGCTCGCAAAAATATATAGCATATAAATTTTGTTTTAAAAATAGTGGTGGTTAAACACGTGGTTGTCACTCTCTTGTTAGACGCTGTTTTTGTTCTCCAACCTTTTAACAGTTTAACGAGCTACCGGGCTGGTTATTAGTTGATGTAGGTGTCAATGACGCTATACATGACGTGTACTTAGTATGTAATTAACACGAGTGTAAGGGGTACTTTAAATTTAATGTTTTTACCGGTATTAATAATAGGTCATTACGTAATTGTTACGTAATATTTCATATAGCTCCACCTATTGATAACAAAACAAAACAAAGATGACGAAATACTTAAACTACTACCCAAGTGACAGAGGTAGGATTTGTAAATATTTAAATGATTGTTAAGTGTATACTCAGTGAAAACGTTAGTTTTTTTATATTTGGATAATGGTTAATAGACCATAAAGTTTGAATATTGTATAGTTTACTTAATAAAAAAAATTAAATCGATAAAATGTTGTACATTTTAAAAATATATACCTCTGCGACTAGGTTTATTAAGTTAATCGAACGAATGCATTTTAGTTTATACAGTGGTAGTTGTAGTTGGTGGAAGGTTGTTGAATAATGCATTCGTTGCGTTTGAGTACGTCTTGTGCTTGTGCCCGATTTGCGCATCCAATTCGTTTGAAAAGTACATCTGGTCGTAAAACTGCGATTTCTGAAGGCCCCGGGCTAGAAGACTTTATTTCCGGCGAAGTTTCTGACACAGACAAGTGGTCGAATTATTCCGGCGAGTTGGTGAAACAAAAGGGAGTGAAAAGGTGAATGTCGTGAAAGTGTGTGAAAAGTATAGAGCTCATAGTGTGTTGTAATTTAGAGTTTGTTGGAAATCTTTTTTGATCACTCTACTGTCCATTGTAAGAAGTATGCTGTATCTCATAGAAATCTTTCTTGTTCATTACCCCGTAATAGTTGCACAAATACCAAGAAATTTACCTTGATTGTGAATACGGATAAATTATGACATGTTCCACTGTCTTTCCAATGTTTATTCATAATAACAAAAAATCTGTGGTATATTTAACAGATACGACTAGGGACAGAACGGTAGTCTGATTTTTCTCTGCTGGGTGACGCTATTTATTTTTTTGGAATTATCTGGGGAGTGACTATTTTCTATATTAATGTTAGAGTTGGGGTTAAAGTTAGTTCTGGGGTTGAGATTAGTGTTTGGGACAAGGTTGGAATTACTTTCCATAGCAATCTAAGTGATCCAAGCGGTCCTGTAGTATTTAGAGGCACCCGCGACTGAGTGGTCTTATACTAGTTTTGCACTTTCTAATCATATTCCTCGTTAGTATAGTGGTAAGCGTTGCACCTGTCACGCGGGAGACTGTGGTTCGATTCCCCGACGGGGAGATTTTTTTCGGCTTTTTAACTCTTTTGTTTCTTAGTTATAAACAAACTCATCATAACGCCGCATTCAGCTTGTCTGAGCATTTTTGGAATTTGTCCAAGCATTGGCTAAAGGAATCGATCTTATAACATTAAAGCTCATTGCAGTTTTTTGATTGTAAACACTATTTACTTAAAATGCGTAAATGGTGTAATAAACATGGGGCTAGAGTTAGTGTTAGTGTTGCGGTTGAGTTTAGTGTTCAGGAATGGGTTAAAATTAGTGTCCGTAATTTTAGTTAGTAGTTTCCCTCGTCCCCGCTTTAGTACAGCTGATAAATATCGCCATCCAGCAGAAAAAAATCAGACTACCGTTCTGTCTCTAGCCGCATGTATATTTAACATGCTTTTTTGACTCATTGTATGTCTATTTTACTAGGAAAACTAAAACAAAGAAATAATTAAAGTTGGAAGAGGGAATGAGGAAAACCGCACACTTAAACAAAGATTAGGGTGGTAGGGTTAATGTTAGAGCTGTAGGTCAAATTTAAGTTAGTTTTAAATAAATTTTAGTGTTTAGGGACAGGGTTAGAATTCATTTCCGTACTTCTAGTCAGCCATTTACTTCCTTTCCTCTCTCCCCCTTCCCAACAATCCACCTTAAACGCTTCTACCATCCATCCTCCTTACAGGTTGCGGTTGCCTCCATGGCTCAAGACTAACTTCCCGAAGGGGGAAAACTATCAACGGATCAAATCTAACCTTCGGAAGTTGAACTTGAACACAGTTTGCGAGGAGGCCAAGTGTCCGAACATCGGGGAATGTTGGGGAGGAGGCGAGAATCGGACCGCTACTGCTACCATCATGGTGGGTTAGTGGGATTTGAAAGTGAATTTACTTGTTTGTGGATTTATTGAAATCTAGCCAATTTGGAATGATTAAGATTTAGATCCCTTTAGCCGGTTAGCTTGTAGGCAGCGCGTCGAACTCACCTGACAGGTGGTGTAAACGACTACTCATTGAATCCATAGACAAGGTATTAAGCATAAGTTAAATTGTAAATTGGTTTTAACAAAAGCTGTATTAATGCTTCCATTGTATATCTAAAATCTTATTCCAACATGAACTAGAATATATTTATTGTTTCTTTGTACTTGGCACTTAACAAACATTGCCCTTTACTAGTTAAATGATGGGTTGTACCAAATTGAAGCAGCGTCTGAATCATACACAACACACTGCAATAGCTCTCGTAACACGGTGTGGGGTCCGAGATGATCTGACCGTTGCCCATGAGTTAATTAATACCTATTGCGTTTCAAATTCATGGGGATAAACATGAATATTCTATCCCAACCTACCCTATTGCTCATACACAATTTTACTTCAAATGCCAAGCTTGTTTCGCATTATTTTTATTAATCAATTATTATTAAGATTAAAATTACGGCGAAGCCTTTAGTTCAGTGGTTCCCAACCTTTTTGTCTTGGTGACCCTCTGAAAAATTATCAAAAACTCGTGACCCACACTTATATTCTTTCCTAAATGCAAAATAAGAAAGTTAGCACAACAATGTTTTACTTGCATTTATTAACAAATTAGTGCGATGGTTGACCTTGTAGGTCTGCAGTTAAACAGGTACGATGCTCCCCTTAACATTTTACCAAAAGTCTTGACTGATTTCTGTTGTATAATATACTGTACTAAGCTTTTTTCCTAATAGAGTTTCAATTTGCAGCTATTGCACGTTTACAGTCATGTGGTCATAGTTTAATGCATCACAGTGGACGATATGACATCACAGTGGACGCATACTGATGCAATAATATTGTGCTACAAAGCAGTCCGAATGAAATGTCTCAATGAAATGTTATACACAAGATAGCACATGCTACGAGCGCACCGGTGCACCCAGTTCTATTGACATTTACCCTTGTTCTTACATTAGCAACAGCTTCGCGACCCCCTTTAACATGCTTTGCGACCCCTTTGGGGGTCGCAACCCCCAGGTTGGGAACCACTGCTTTAGTTGATGGTTGGACTGCCTCACATATAAATTGTCGACCCTTCCTATGCCCACACCAGTCTAGCATTGCAGGGATATTACTCGTTATCCAATATGCCAATGCTAATTATTAACCTTATCGACAGTTAATGGGTGACACTTGCACTAGGGGTTGTCGCTTTTGCTCCGTAAAGACAGCACGCAAACCTCCAGCATTGGACCCTGATGAACCAGTTAACACTGCTCGTGCGATCGTGGAATGGGGGCTGGATTATATCGTTCTAACCTCTGTGGACAGAGATGGTGAGATAAGGCTCACTTGAATCTGCATTAAAACCACCATGGTTGACTGTGAAAAAAACACAATCTATATACTAAAAAAAACACAACGTATAAAATATATATATTGAATAGGCTATATAGCTAAAGTAACCTGAATGAGACCTAAATGGTAAAAGAGTGATAAAAAACTGAGATTTTGCTGAAATATTGAAGTTGTATCCAACTGTCCATTAGTAACTTTGTGTAATTATTGTGAGTCATTGAGTTTAGGTATTTCGATGAAACTTTCCATCATTTATTAGTAAGGTTTGGCGGCCGCGTCTGCTTTATTTATTAAATTATATCTCTTTTTTTTAATGACGTGTTTTAACGACTGTTCGTTTTGCCGTCTTTTCCCGTTCCTGTATCGTGATTATATTCGTTTGCCATTTTAAAAACTGGGGCAAAAAATGAATAAACTAAACTAAACTAATTATACTAAACAAGCTCCCCCCAGATTTACCCGACGGTGGAGCAAACCACTTTGCCGCCACAGTCCGTCATCTCAAAAAGGAGGCTCCTGAACTGCTCGTCGAGTGTTTGACCCCTGACTTCCTGGGGGATGTCTCTTCTATAGAAATCTTGGCAAAGTCTGGTCTTGATGTTTACTCGCATAACGTCGAGTGTGTTCGAGATTTTTCGTGGTGAGTTTATGACATCATAGGTTATAACAATTACTACTACAAAGTTATTACATTACTACTACATTAGCCTGACTACTATTGTCTAATTATAACTTTATATTTAAACTTGGTTATGAAACTACAAAGTTAGTTTAATTTATATATTAATACTAATACTATTTAGGCGGGAAGGCCTAGTTCTATGTTTGTAGTAGTTAAGGGAATTAAATAATTCAAAATATTCATTCTGAATTCTAAAACCTAGCATCAACATAGAAATATTTCAGGCACCCAAACCCACCCCATTTTATTCATTGTTAAATCGTTTACCCATTATGACACCACACAGGCTCGTACGAGATCCTCGTGCAAATTTCGACCAATCATTGTCAGTGTTGCGCAGCGCAAAACTTGCCAATCCGTCAGTGTTGACCAAATCTTCAATTATGCTTGGATTTGGCGAAACAGATGAGCAAGTAAAACAAACATTGCAAGGTTAGTGGGGGGGGGTGAATTTTAATATTGCTATTTACTCTAAAGAGGCTCTTTTCGGTCGTTTCACGAAGGTTTTTTAAAAAAAACATTTAATTTGCTCAAGCCTTATTGTCAATTTAAACAAAGATGGGGATTTTCACTGGAGCTAAGAAGTAATAAGCTGGTGGTAGTTTACCATAGTTACACCCATAAATGGATTTTCTTTTTATTGGTATCCAGTGTTAGTGAATTTCTATGTAAAACTTGTTCTTGTGTAACCTGTGCTGTGTTCTCATTAACATATTATTCTGTTGTCATCACCTCATCGTTGATGTCTATTAAGTTATATTGAGAAACATGAATTTCATTCTTTAATTGTTTTCGCATTCATTAGCCTTCCTAGCTTATTATGAAACATAATGTTGACACTATTGAACTCTGCATATTCCAAAGAAGTTCTGGAAAATAGTTTCAATTGTACAATTTTTTTCCCAATAGTCTGGCCTGCCTCTGTTTGAGCTAACTAGACACCCAAGTGACCCAAGTATATTATTTCCAATATCCTATTGCCTCCAAAATGTTTTATTTGTACATAAGGTAATAATACATATTCCTGTGTTTCCTGATTGTTATTTTGATTTGCAGAGTTGAGAGACGCAGATGTGGATTGTGTAACACTGGGACAATATATGCAACCAACCAAACGTCATATGAAGGTGGGTTTAACGTTTAAGGAAGTAATGTCCAGAGTCAAGTGGCTGAAGCTATTACAGTGTGTGGATTAGGGCTGCGAAATAACGGTTAATTTAAAAAACGGTTAACTGATTTAAAAATATTCGGTTAACCGTTAACCGATTTTCTTTAAACTACCATTAAATCGGCACCGTTTTTGGCAAAAAAAGTTCAGACAGCCGTAAAGGGCAGCAAAGAAATAACGCGCGTGATTACCGGCATTATCGGGTCTTATTTATGCGTTACTTTATAGTTTTTAAACGTCACATTAAGACACATAATGTAACTTTGATTGTAATGCGTAATATTGAGTTAAAAATCAAACAATCAGCGTCTGAATGGTTGCTTATATTACGTTGACAATCAAACAATCGACGTGTGAATGGTGCGTATATTATGTTGACAATCAAACAATCGACGTGTGAATGGTTGCTTATATTACGTTAATAATAAAACAATCAACGTGTGAATGGAGTATATATTTGAAGATTAAAATTACGCTCAATTAAATGTGGGCGGTAAACATTTTTTACTGTTGTCAGTCAGGTATTTCATGTCACGAAAGCGTGCGTTTTACCAACGAACGAACAGATAAACAGTTCAAAAAAAGAGTTGTTAAAAAACGGTTAAACGGTTAAAATTTGACGTGACGGTTAACCGTGGTTAACCGTTAATTTTTCGCAGCCCTAGTGTGGATAATTATACATCACTTAGTTTGGTCAATTTATTAGATATCACTGGGTTGAAGCAATGTAAAGTGGCTTACTCAGGTGCACAATAATACCCCATGTCCACAGTCGAGTTGCTAAAGCTATTTCAGTGTGTGGATAATCATACATGACAATTTGGTCGATTTATTAGATTTCACTGGGTTGGAGCAATGTAAAGTGGGTTGCATAGGTGCACAGTAATACACTTCATGCATGTGGATAACTATCCTGCTTTTTATATAAATATATGATTAAGAAGTTCTTATTATTTTAGTTCCAGCTCATTAAAATACACCCCCTAATTTCAAATAACCATCTCCAACTTATCAGGTCCACGAATTCGTGACTCCAGCTAAATTTAAACATTGGGAGACGGTCGGTCAACAACTCGGCTTCTTGTACGTGGCCAGTGGTCCCCTGGTGCGATCTTCGTATAAAGCCGGCGAATATTTTATCCGAAATGTTCTTCAAAAACGTAACAAATCCGCCTGAAGTAATACTAAAATGGTCAAACATGAAACTGGAAACTAAAGCGCTCTAAAATATCTAAAAACAAATGTCGTTAAGGGAATTTTAGAATTAGTAATAATTTTCCTTTCCCCGATGTTTTAACAAAATTATATATGTATAAGTATAAGGATGGGGGGAGACAGTAAAAGAAGGAAAAGGGGAAATGTTATAAACTGCTCACTAAGACAACTGAATCTCATTTCACTTATATTAACCCCAGATGTAAAACCTAACTCCGTCTTTAACCATAACGCCCCAAAGTGTGCAGTTTTTTCCTTCCTTTTTCCCTCCTTTTAGGTTTACCTGGTTGTTTAACTGATATTGTGTAACACTTCATAAAATATCACGTTTGGCTTTTATTTGCACCTGTTAATAAAAAGGGTAACACGTGTAAAACGTTTAAAAGATAAAAGAAGAATGAAAATTTTATTGCCTGCCTTCCTAATGCTGTGAAGTTGTTTATATTGTTTCTATGTATCTCGTGACTTTGTATACGTTTTTTGAATTGGTTTTATTCATTTACCTGGTTGCAATAAACACGCTTCAGTGACTTCTTGCTTTAGTTGTTTTTTAAGGATAAAGTAAACTTAACAGATTTTTTTGTCTTTTTCGTCACTGATTAGCTTGCTCTGTTTTAACCAAATGCCAAAACGACAGCATTATCGCAGTGAATGGAAAATGGAAGGGGCGTTTAAACATGATCGATCGTCAGATTAGCTTATACCCACTATCGTGTCGCTTAGCTATTGCCGTGTGTTATATTATTTAGACATTGCTTTAGTTTTAAAACAAAGCGTCAAGTCCAGTTTTTACATGCGACGTCCACTAAGTGCACTGCACAAGCAGACATCCGTTTAGCCAAATGCTATGTTTGATACCGTAATCATCTGGCTTGGGCTGTGCGGACCGTCGAGGCCCTTTACAATTGAACTACCCGACCGGAGGTGTGAAGGAAAGATTGTCGGTAAAACAGGTTATCGCCGGATTGTCTAGTTCCAACGACCGGATGCAGTATTTACGGTTAAGTACAGTGCAGACATTTTTTAACCTGTCAATTAACTTCAGTCTATTGGGTTCGTCAGTCTACAAACAACCACCATTAAGCGTTTTGTTCAAGACATGACTGATTACCACGGTTTTATCGAAAACGTTTTGCTAAATTTGCCATGCAGTAATAATGAGCAAGGCCGCCGCCCAACAATTTAGGAACGAAACCAAGGCCGTCAGACAGTCTAAGACATTTAATAAAACAAGAACTGAATTACACATTTTTTTACTTTTTTTTATCGGGTTTGGTTTTAAACATCTAATGTTTTTTTTATAGAACACATTGTGACTACATATTTATAATGCTTCTATGTAACAGCTGAGCTGGATATGGTGTAAAAACGCTCCAAGGATGAAAAGAGAAACCATTGTTTGTTTCATTATGACGTATTATCACGCCACTCTCATGCTACAATCTCATTGGTCTATATAGATCGCCTCATTCGTAGTAAGATCGCATGGGAATAAATCAACAAATTATTTTTTTGGTATTTTGTTTTTACTTTTCAAAGTTTTACGAATTTTTCGTTAACATTTGAGAGTTACTTTGTATACTTACAATCCTAGGTTAGTTTTAAACTTTATATTCGTTGTTAAACTGTGATGAATGGGTTAACCTTGAAAGTTAGAACCATAATTTATTAAATTTGTTTAAAACGTTGACTTTGTTCTTGATATCTATAAGTTTATTCGGGTTCGAAAAGATTAATGAGTTAACCATCTATAATAGAACGCGAGGTGGAGTAATAAACTGCTTATTTCTTAACAGGATTTTAAATTGTACCAGTAGTGTTTGTGAATTAAGATGGAACTACCATCTTTAAATCTAGATCAGTTTACCGATGCGTTAATGGCCGATGGAGATGAAATATTACAGAATAACTGGATGGCTGATATTGACGGTATTTTTCATTGTTTTGTGATCGAATATTTTTATTCTATCCTGACAGGTTCCTCATCTAGTCATATTCTCGGGTGCCTCTAATTACTATAAGGTTGCTTGGACCACTTGGATCTCCAGGAGCGCTTTAAAACCCTAATCATTCAAGCGATCCTATAGTAATTAGAAGTACCAATTATTTTAATTGCAATTATTATTTAGTGGCACCAGTCTCGATAACCACATGGTTTTTTGGTGTCCCGCAGTTAAGCTTGTGAGCAACTCAAGTTTTAATTATTTTCTTTTAAAAAATCAATTTGATTGATGGATTGAAAGTATGGCATGTGTGTTCGAAAAATCATGTAAACCATTATAAATGCCTCTGAATTCAGTTGTAAAAATGTAATTCCATAATTTATGAAGTAACGACTTATATTATCAGAAAAAAGTCACCCGGAGTGTATTTTTTTTGAAACTGTATAAACGTAGATCTTTTGATGTCTGCATGAGATCTCATTAAGACTTCCATACTTTTCAGATTTGGTCATGATTAACTAACTTTTTTTCATCTTTTTCATATTTTTCTATTTAAATTTTGTTAAAAATAATAACAGTGAAACATTAGTGACCAATATTATATTTTAACATGTGTTGTAAAAGTCCTCATTTAGTCTACCACAAAAAAGATTATGCAAAATGTCTAAAAATTTAGTGTCAAAAATTGATTTTTAAGTGGAATATATTGTATTTTCTACAGTTTAAACAAAAGTTCACCCTGACTAATTAGTGTTATAACAGTAATAGCAGTAGGTATTGTGAGGTTTGATCTAGAATTCTTATTTTCATAATTATTAATTTTATTAACCATAATTGTGACTGTTACACCAGGCTTGGTGTAGAAACAAACCCTTCAAATTACTAACAAACATTCAAAAATAATATTAAAACATTAAAAAGTTATACTAAAAATGTTTAATATAATATTAAAAACAGGTAAAATAATTCTAAATCATTCAAAAATAACAAATGCAACATTCAAAAATAACTAGTAAAACATCAAAGAATAACTACTGAAAACCACCAACAGAGATATTGCAAGGCATGGCCAATGAGAAACAAGCTGAGCTAGAACTTGGAAATTCTGAGGTCTCGACGTCGGTGGGGCCGTCAATCCCTCCACGATTTGCTAAACGCACCAGTCAAGCCAACGTTGGTGACGGAGCGATTGTCATGTCATAATGCAACACATAACGAACATAAGTTTTCCTTCCCCATCCCTGCGTCGCCACCTGATGTCAAACCAACGTTCCACAAAGATATTCCAGGGAAAAAAATCGTCAAGGTTCGTTACTTTACATTAATACCACAGACAGCTTTAGTCGATATTGGGTGAAAATTTGACAGTGTTATTTGTTTGGCACCAAAATTACAAAACATGAGGGACTTATTTTCGTAAAAAGTCAATTTTACCACCACACTAAAGCTAACAATGTTTGATATATTGGTAAATCTTGATACATAAAGGTAGAACTATACTTCTACCACATTGAATATTCCTTGTGGGCTATTCAGACAGTATAAAGTATAACTTTTCTTCATTATTATGTCGATAAATATGGTTTTAGTACAAAACCACCGATAAATACCTGAAGTTTAATCGATTTTTAATAATTGTGTGGAAGACCTTTGATTTTTATGTATAACCCCCGGATACCCATAACCCCTTACTCAAAACCCCACTAACCCCCTCACACGTACCACCGCAGGTCAATGTACCAAAGGCCACAGTATCTCCCTTCATCTGCCAGACCTCGATCCAACAGAGCGTTTCACCCACCCCACAACTTGCACAGGTGAGACTGGTTATGTCTGCTGTATGTTAGTTGTTTATTCAATCTGTAATATTGACCACCGGTACCACCAATGCAAAAAAAATAATGTAGGTGTAGCAAGTCCACATAGTTCAAAACAGTTATCAAAAAAAGTTTTAGTATTTTAATATCACCATAATATTTTTCCCCTTCATTAACTCATTTGTTTTTATTCTGTAGTAGTTATATGTGAAGTGGCCATTTATGCCATTTAGGGGACGTTTTTTACTTTTTTATTCTTTTTTTTGCATTCTATAAGTGACTTCTACCATGCTACCATCTTTCACCAGAACTAGATATCACATATCATCATACTAGTTCCATCAGCCCTTACTTGTTTGCGTTTGCCAGGGTGATATCTGTCTGTCATCGTACTAAATTCTAAATGTTAATTGTTTGATTTTCAATTTAAACTTTTATGTTTAATTTACATTAAGTGAGATTTTAGTTCACATACCAAGGGTCCCAGTCACATGCATACATTGTACTGGGTGTCACATACCAACCAATGATAATATAACGTTACATTGCGTATTTTGACAGAACATGTCCACTTCTCCAACCCAGACGCACCAAATGACCATTCAAAATCAAATTGTCACCCCGTTTCAGACGTCCCCTCAACTCTCACCACAGCAGGTAACGATTTAATCGGGAACAAAATTTGTAGGCGTTTTAAAAGCAGAAATGTCAATCACTGTATGGGTGAATACTAAAATTACACAGAATTTAGTTATTCTCCATTTATTGGCTTATTCAAAAGTATTTGATAAATATTCAGAGAACAATTAGGTTTTGGTTTATTTTTTACTTCTTAACAGTATTAATGTGAAAAAATAAAAATAATAAGTAGATAAAAAATTTTCTGTGTCATAATTTTACCATGTGATATTCCATTCGATTCAACGAATATCCTATCCTTTAACTATTTATCG
>CH001689.1:85489-115752 GCA_000149265.1 Ciona savignyi | reverse complement strand
ATCACATTTAGTATAAAGTTCCCATGTTCAATGTATAAAACAAAGAAATTTACATGAAACCTTAAACTTTATCAGCTGTCCCATACATTGAATAAAGCACATAGTACTAGCGTGACGTGGGGATGGGAACAGGAAATATTCTTTTATGAGTGGAATTTGAACCCATAATTTCAGGCTTTATGTGTCCTACATTCTGTATAAACTGTTTTAAATCAAGTTAAACAGTTGATTAAAAAGTAGTTTTGGGTGTAATGAACATCTTTTGCTTGGTGATTGATCCAACTGGTTACCATTTCAATATTCATTAAACTAATTAGTAGCTTGTTGCACATATTTCACGGATATGAATTACTTCAGATTAATTAACTTAGCACTTCCACCACCTGCAGTCATCCAAAGCTTTTTACAGTAAATCATTTTGAATGAGTTTCTATATAATTTCTAACCCACCAAACCACTTCCTCCCATACCCACCTACAAGTGTGTCGGCAACCACTGTGCAACCCAGGTCACATCAAGCGAGGAAGATTACACGGGATGTACTACACACTGAGCGCGATCAACATGTGCGAGGTGGCTGGATGGGAGACAACCCCTCCAAGCACTGCGTCAAGGATCTATCTCATGGCTTCTATGCGCTTTAAGCTTCTCGCCAAACCTCCACTGAGATGGCTGCATGTAAGTGTTGAATAGAATGTGATCGCATAGTATGACGTCACATGGTATGGCGTCACATGGTATGATGACGTGACATGGTATGATGACGTGACATGGTATGATGACGTGACATGGTATGATGACGTGACATGGTATGATGACGTGACATGGTATGATGACATCACATGGTATGATGTCACATTTTATGATTTAACATAGCTATTATTATGTCATCACTTATATTTTGATATTATAGAAATACTTTCTGAGCAAATGCTGCCAAGTGATAACGGCTCACGAGAAGGACCCCCTCAAGTGGATAACCACGGAGCATGGAAGAAGATTCCTCGTCAACGAGGCGACGATCAAACCTCAACTCAATGATGACATCAACTTCATGATGGTGGTCAACAAAAGTAAGCAGAATGTGCTTTTCGGTTGTAGAATGGTTTATTCACGTTTATCCCCGTGGGTGGGTAAACGCAAGGGGCATTTTAACACACTTTATTATAGCTGGAAGTCTATCTGTTGAATTTTGCATTGTCTTTATCCTGCTACCTAGAGTTCATATCACAGAGTTTTATGACTTTATAGGTTATATTATGACATCACCGACTGGTCATTTTAGGATGTAAACTACATTATCGAAGGTGGTTTCTCTTTTGGCAACGTCTGTTTTGTCTTTATGTTTCCTTCATGCTACCTAGTGTTTCATCATAAAGGGTGGTGTGACATCATGGTTTATATTATGACATCACAGATGACCCCATATCCTGGGTATCTCTGGGCTTCCGAATGAAGATGTTGCATGAAGCGTTGTTCACCCTGATCGACCCCCTGGATGAGTTGACCCAACCCCCCACCCAGGAAGCTCTCGAATATCTCCAACTTATCGGGGACTGCAACGAAGATGTGACCCACCTTGACCCCAGGTTTGACCCCCACTGCAAGTTCTGGTCCTCTGTTGCCATGGTTGCCGCTCACTGGATGGTTGCTGACGACGACGCTCAACTATCGCAGTTCATCGAACGTCTGCCATCTATGATATCATCAAAGTAAGCACTATGATGTCATTACAGTAAACATATTTTATGATGTCATTAAAATAACTATTATGGATACAATAACAACCCTCGTTTTTAGGAACGTGCTCTCTCGTGCACTCATGTGGTCGTACATAGCTAAACGAGATTTCATTGTTGCTCAAGATGAGGAGGTATTCACCCCTTCATATGGCGCCCTCGTGGGCCGGTGCAACCAAGCTTCCAAACTGCTCAAGGAGAGTTTGCTCTGTTGCCGTGGTGACGGTGACATCGTTTCAGTAAGTATTCTTCTGTTACATCACAATAGCGGTTCTCCAGGGTGCATTGTAGTTGCATTGCACTGTCATAATGTGCAATGTTACATCAGTGCAATATGGATTTCCGCACAGTCATCGATTTTCTGCACAGCCATTTGATTTCACCGTTCAGGTACACTTATGCTCACAGTCGAGGCATTACACTGCGTGGATTATCAGACATGTCTATTAATTTGGATGAAACATTAGATAGAACTGTGTTGAAGCAGTATAAAGTGGATTGCTCGGGTCCACAGTAAAACACATGCCCACGGTCAAGCACACTGGATTATCATAAACTATATCGATGTGTCATAATAAAGTACGACATAGGCTTTTCAACTGCTCGCTTGTGATTGGTTGCTGGAGACGAGAACAAAGATTTGGGAACAAAACAATGGTGATGTCACAAAGATGGCGACAAAGGAAGAACTGACGTCATTCGAGGACGATGTGAACCTGCTACGAGCTGTTGCTAAGCAACTACCTTCTGCTCGCTCGAAGGTTTGGTGTGTTTCATGACATCATAATAGTGCTTATTACAATAAAAAAATAGTACTAGATTTAGAAAATGTTAATCGAAAAAATCTCGAGATTTTTAAATAACGCAAGTAGGTAAAAAAAATTAAAAAGGATGCCCGATAAGCTAACATTGATCGTGAAATCCACTCAGTTATTTTCACCAAAGGATGAACGTAATCGACAAATCCTCACAGGTCCAACTATACGAGAGCACACTTCGTGTAATGGCCGGTGCGAACCCAACAAAAACCCAGTTCATGCTCGGCGAGACGCTCACCAAACGAGTTGCACGAAATGGTTTGTTCTACTGTGATATTATTGTTCTAGAAAAAGTAAAAGTTGGTGTTCTTTTGTTAGGAAAGCTTTTGTTTACTCTTGGCAATGGGAAAGTACAGTTCGGGTTGCTAGGAATATTACAATATCGTTTATAACGTCTGTTTATGAATCTATTTGATTCCACTGGAGTGAGGAAATGTTTGTTAAATGACTTTGATGGTGTACAACTACACAGAAATGGATAGGAATAAAGATAGTCTGGTTTTGACTGTTTAATGGCGAAAGTGATTGACCCTCGCTAAATAGACTTTAATAGACACTTCACAGTATTGTAACATTGCCCATTATCAGGCGACTGGGGTGATACAAAGGCGACTGGGGCAAGAGAACGAGCTGCTGCGACGATGATTGCGTGCCGCCATCTTCCACACCCAATGTTAGCCACCCCTGGGGTGAAAGAAGGGATGCTTAATGACGCAATAAGTGACATGACCCAGCTTGGTGACAAACGTGGTGTCGACGCGGCACAGAGGATGTTAATTCAAATCGGCTCTTCTGTTGCCACTTCGTGATTTTGTAAATAAAACTTGTCCGTGTAAATTATATGCGTGTTGCAGATTAAAATAATTGTTAAATAGAGCATTGGTGTCGGCCTAGAGCTACGTTTAGTATGTAAAATTAGTTAATTGTCTCGGTGTAGTTGGTAACGAATATGGAAACAGTACAGTTAATTATTTAATAGTTTTTATTTAAAAAGGAATGGGTAATTGACACAAATTTTACAGTAATTTTTTTTATACCAACGGAGTAATTCTTTAGCTCAGCGGTTCCCAAACTTTTTTGTTGGCGGCGCCTTTTAAAAACTTATTAAACCTTGCGGCTCCCTCATAAAGCCAAAATTTTTAAACTGCAAGTATTGTTTATTGTACATCGGTATATCCAGACTAGCACCCATTTGAATAACCCATCAAACTCTTCAAAACCATTCACTAAAGTGACGAACAGTCAATTAATGCAAAGCAGTTATTTGACAAACTATTATTCGAAAACAATGCCACGTTAGTCAGCAAATAGTGGGAGATAACACCGAACAATGGATTTTTAACAAGTAAAACGAATACTGTATGGGGTTGCACACTAGGCGCATACATCTTCAATTAACGTTCTACTGGTGTAACGCACATGCACTGTATTTTTTGTGAGGCAAGCAATAAATGCAGCAACTTCCGCATGCTTTCGTGGCGCCCCTGGCAAAGTCTCGCAGTTTGGGAACCGCTGCGTTAGCTGATTAGCTCTTAGATTTAGGTGGATAAATAATTATTACGAAGGGCATGTTTATAGCTTCAAGTGTAAACCAATTTAAACAAATGCCCCCACATTAAACATAAACTAAATTATGTAGAAAATGTCTATGCTGATATTAAAAAAACACGATAACCCAGTTCGATTAGTTTATTTCTATGTTGGTATAAATCTTGTGTTTCTTTCTAAAACACAACATCTTCAGGTTAAATATTGGCGACATGTTTAACATTCAAAAGACGTATTTAACTTACCAGGAGTCAAAGAAAAGTTTTAAATTCTCGCCTGCATAGACCATGTTCCAATGGTAAAGTAAATAATCTAGAATGCATGATAAAAAACACCAAAGTTCTTTTACCTAGAAATATAAAACGCGGAAAAAACGGAAGACGGAAGTGAAAAGTTAAACCCCTTAACAAGGGGCTACGGTCCTAAAAATTACAGAATTTGTTAATTGAACCGTGCTCTTTCGAATGATAATTTTTGATTTGAAAAAAAATGTAAAATATTAATATCGAATATGAATATTATTAATATTCACGCATTTATAGAGTTTTCGCCAGTTATTCCTTTGGATATGTTGTAGCCCTTGCCAATACCTTCAAATTGATATATAAATTATATACAATATCCGCGGGGGGCTATATGCACGAAGCGTCTGAATATTCATAACTCGTTATTTAGGGATGCTGCGGTTTTCATATCCAGATGAACATTTATAGAGTTTTTGCCAAAAAATCCTTTGTATATGTTGTAGCCCTTATAAATACCTTCAATTTAATGTATAGTTTATATAGAATAACCGCAAGAAACTATATGCACGAAGTGTCTGAATATTCATAACTCGCTTTACAGAGGAGTGCATTGGAAGATGCTGAAGTTTTGTTATCCAGATGGACATTTATAGAGTTTTCGCCAATTATTCCTTTGAATATGTTGTAGCCCTTTCCAATACCTTCAAATTGATATATACATTATATACAATAACCGCGGGAAACTATATGCACGAAGCGTCTGAACATTCATAACTCGTCATCAAGGGATGCATTGGAAGATGCTACGGTTTTCTTATCCAGATGAACATTTATAGAGTTTTTGCCAAAAAATCCTTTGTATATGTTGTAGCCCTTATAAATACCTTCAATTTAATGTATAGTTTATATAGAATAACCGCAAGAAACTATATGCACGAAGTGTCTGAATATTCATAACTCTTCATCAAGGGATGTATCGGAAGATGCTGCAGTTTTTTTATCTAGATGGATATTTATAGAGTTTTCGCCAATTATTCCTTTGGATATGTTGTAGCCCTTATAAATACCTTTAATTTAATGTAAAGTTTATATACGATAACCGCGGGAAGCTATATGCACGAAGCGTCTGAATATTCATAACTCGCTTTACAGAGGAGTGCATTGGAAGATGCTGAAGTTTTGTTATCCAGATGGACATTTATATAGTTTTCGCCAATTATTCCTTTGAATATGTTGTAGCCCTTTCCAATACCTTCAAATTGATATATACATTACATACAATAACCGCGGGAAACTATATGCACGAAGCGTCTGAACATTCATAACTCGTCATCAAGGGATGCATTGGAAGATGCTACGGTTTTCTTATCCAGATGAACATTTATAAAGTTTTCGCCAATTATTCCTTTGGATATGTTGTAGCCCTTATAAATACCTTCAATTTAATGTATAGTTTATATACGATAACCGCGGGAAGCTATATGCACGAAGCGTCTGAATAATTATAACTCGCTTTACAGGGGGTGCACTGGAAGATGCTGCGGTTTTCTTATCCAGATGGACATTTATAGAGTTTTCGCCAATTATTCCTTTGAATATGTTGTAGCCCTTTCCAATACCTTTAAATTGATATATAGATTATATACAATAACCGCGGGAAACTATATGCACGAAGCGTCTGAACATTCATAACTCGCTTTACAGGGGGGTGCACTAGAAGATGCTGCGGTTTTCTTATCCAGATGGACATTTATAGAGTTTTCGCCAATTATTCCTTTGGATATGTTGTAGCCCTTATAAATAACTTCAATTAAATGTAAAGTTTATATACGATAACCGCGGGAAGCTATATGCACGAAGCGTCTGAATATTCATAACTCGCTTTACAGGGGGTGCACTGGAAGATGCTGCGGTTTTCTTATCCAGATGGACATTTATAGAGTTTTCGCCAATTATTCCTTTGGATATGTTGTAGCCCTTATAAATACCTTCAATTTAAGGTATAGTTTATATACGATAACCGCGGGAAGCTATATGCACAAAGCGTCTGAATATTCATAACCCGTTATACAGAAGCTGATTTGATGAAAGATGTTAGGATTTTTTATTTAAATGGATGGCTTTTTGCCAACTTATGTAATAAATTTGTGCTTGTATTTTTGTTGTTGTAAATTGTTTGCACAAACATGTTGTTGTTTACCTGCAATTGACTTGTTTGGCTCGAGCGATATCTACATGGTGCGAAAGAACATGTTATCGGCCCCGGTTGATGGTGCGACATGTTTTTAATCGGCGTCGGTGACGCTTTAATCACTTTATCAAACCTCATTATCGAAAGTTGTATATATTCTGTAGTTTTCATGACATTGTTCCAGTTCATTAGAACACTGTTACTCTGCCAGTTGAATCCTTGAGCTATTTAGAAATCGTTTGTACGAAATCGTTGGAAGAGAATCTATAAGAGAAAAAATGTGGACAACCAAGGTAATATTATGTTTGATTTATTTATTAACAATACATATTTTTAACCTTTTGTTATTGTTAATGTAAATTGTATAAACCGTTTTATATATTTTAGAATCATCGAGGTCGAAATTCATTTCGCCGAGGTTCAAGGATGCCCGCCATTAGATATCCCAAGGGGATATCTGGCAAACAAACAGCTCGAATTATTCCCGAGTCGAAGTGGGAGAATAAGATCCTCTACCTGGCGAACAGCAATGCTCGAGATCTAGTGTCTCCCTGTGTAGTTCGTCCATCAGAAAACCTGAAATATAACTTCTGCCCCATTTCCATTCCAGGTGGGAAATTCACACATGGGGATATGGAGCTGCAGAACTCCAGCACGAAATTAAATAACGTGACTGCAGTAGTGATTGCACTCGGAACAAACGACGTGCTCGGATTTCAAGAATGGGAGGTCTAAAGTGTGTTGAACACTACATGGTGTCAGAAGTGAGATGTCGTTTCAAATAGCTCCACCGGAAGTATTCGACTTCAGTTTTCCAGAAGCATGGTCTGCATGGATAAGAAGATTCGAGAGGTACCGGGAAGCATCGGGACTGTTGGACGAATCACAGTCCAAGCAAGTAAATACCTTAATGTACTTATTAGGCAATAAGGGGGAAGACATCCTATGCTCGTTTAATTTAACGCAAGCGGAAAGAGGAAGGTATGAAGCCCGTAAAAACTAAGTTTACGGCGCACTTCAATGTCCCATCAAAATGTAATATTTGAAAGGGCAAAGTTTAATCGACGCTCGCAACAGGCTGGGGAGCCTATAGATGATTTTATTACATCACTCTATAAAATGTCGGAAAACTGCAACTATGGGACGCTCAGAGACGAAATGTTAAGAGATAGAATAGTCGTGGGGATTAGCGACGATTCACTGTCTGAACGGTTACAGATGATCGGCGATTTAACCCTCGAAAGAGCGATAAACATGGTTAGGAATACCGAAGTTGTAAAGCGACAACAGATTACGTTAAAAGAGGAACGAAATCAATCGTTGAATGCTGTGCACGCCAGTAGAAAAGCATCTACAAGGACAAGCGTGGCACGGGGAAGCAATCAATGCCGACGTAAACCAAATAACTGCCAATGGTGTGGCGGCTCATCATCGCACAGAAGAGCAAGTTGTCCTGCTAGAAGCGCAGCATGTTTTTCTTGTGATAAACGTGGTCACTTTAAAACTGTTTGTAAATCGAAGCATCGATTGCAACCGTTGATCACTCCGGAAGAATCAGATGCCTACCTAGAAAGGATTTCAACCTATTCCGATGATAAGGTCACAAAAATCAAGAAAGGTCAAATCCTGACCGAATGCGTGCCCGTACCGAGCTCGGAGCATGTTGCAGAAATTGTTGGTAGACGAGGATGCAAGATCAAAGCGCTCCGGGCGAAGACGAACACTTACATTAAAACCCCGATGCGTGGGGAGGAGCCAGTGTTTGTGGTTACCGGCCGAAAGGAGGACGTCGAAATGGCTCGCAGAGAGGTTCAATCCGCTGCTGAACATTTCACACAAATTCGCGCAACTCGTAATAAGCACGCGAAAAGGAACGGTCCAACTAGCGTATCTTCCGACGATAATCGTTCAACCGGAACCATCGCCGTGAAAGTTCGAGTCCCTTACCGAATCGTAGGGTTGGTGGTGGGGTCCAAAAGGGGCGACCATTAAACGAATTCAGAAGCAGACCCACACGTACATAGCGACACCGTGTCGCGATAAAGAGCCAGTGTTCAAAGTAACGGGTCTTCCCGAGAACGTGGAGAAGGCAAAAGCGGAAATTAAGGCCTGCATCGCCACGAGGACCGGCACTCCAAAACAGAACACTGACAATGAATTTAAGAATAACGGTTTCCGGATGGAGACGTGTTATGCCTTTTTATTACTGTTTGTTATTGATATAGTACCTAAATTTCTGGTCTCATTATTTTCATTATCCTTTAAAGGGGGATGTAGTGATATTTAAGATCTCTATGTTATGCCGGCTATATAAGCCTGAGGCATCTCTCTCGTCAGTCTCTTTCCATCTCGACACACGTATAATAAAGGACGTATTATACCTAACGTGTGTTAAACACTACAGCGAATACCCCGAGTATGTTGTAAGAACCATTGTTTCGAGAGCGCAAAAGATAATCAGAACGGCCAAGTCGGTATATCCTGAAGCGAAGGTAAGTATTTGTTAGATTTGAAAATTAGGTAATAACTGTTAACACTTTTAGATGTACTTCAACGCAGTCCTGCCCCAAGTGGCTGGCCAGGGAAAGATCGTTCCGCTGTTAAACGATGCGCTGGCACCGGCGGTTGTTTCAGCTGGCGCCATGTTTTTGGGATTCGTCATGCCAGACACACCAGAACTATGGTATGACAACATCCACTTGTCGGTTGACGGAGTGCGTTTGTTGCTCTGTCAATTGGAGGAGTGGTTGGCAGAAGCGGGCAAAGCCGACATGGTAGAACGTGCTCAGGAGATACCGGTGGTGTGTCCTTTATCTAACGTAAATGAGGAGGTTAGATCAAGGGATACTAAAAAAGAGCGAGGGCAAACGTGGGTTCAGCGAGGGCGAACGTGGGTTCAGCGAGGGCGAACGTGGGTTCAGCCAAGGCGAACGGGGAAGGAGCAACGGCGAACGTGGGTGTAGCGAGCGCAAGCGAGTTTGGATCGAGGCCAAACAGTCAGAAAGCGACCTTGTATGGGGGCGGTCGAGCTAAAATCAGACAACGTGATTCGAAATCGGTTTTACAGGCAATTCATTCGATGGAGCATTTTGATAGTTCGTCCTTTCATAGTTGGGAACTTCTGTCAGACAAGCTGTGCAAACGAAACCTCTCCAAAATTAAGAGAAAGAATGACATTAAAAGTCTTAAATATTGATATCAAAAGTATAAAGATGAAAATAATTTACATTTGTGTGGGTCCCACACGATGAAAAACATGAAAAAAACTTAGTGGGTTGGTAAGATTTCGGCGTCAAGAGAGTTGGAACTTTTTGTCTCAAAATATTAAAAGAGAAACGAAGATGGACGAGTCCTTCTTTTCCGTTGACGATGATGACATCGGCGACCAAGAAGGTGTTAAAAAGATGAACTTGTTTGTCGAAATGAGATAACGCAAATACCTATTCGTCTTAATTAGACAACTGCAGCATCTTCCAATGCACCCCTCTGTATACAGAGTTATGAATATTCAGACGCTTCGTGCATATAGCTTCCCGCGGTTATCGTATATAAACTATACCTTAAATTGAAGGTATTTATAAGGGATACAACATATCCAAAAGAATATTTGGCGAAAACTCTATAAATGTCCATCTGGATAACAAAACTTCAGCATCTTCCAATGCACTCCTCTGTAAAGCGAGTTATGAATATTCAGACGCTTCGTGCATATAGCTTCCCGCGGTTATCGTATATAAACTTTACATTAAATTGAAGGTATTTATAAGGGCTACAACATATCCAAAGGAATAATTGGCGAAAACTCTATAAATATCCATCTAGATAAAAAAAACTGCAGCATCTTCCGATACATCTCTTGATGAAGAGTTATGAATATTCAGACACTTCGTGCATATAGTTTCTTGCGGTTATTCTATATAAACTATACATTAAATTGAAGGTATTTATAAGGGCTACAACATATACAAAGGATTTTTTGGCAAAAACTCTATAAATGTTCATCTGGATATGAAAACCGCAGCATCCCTAAATAACGAGTTATGAATATTCAGACGCTTCGTGCATATAGCCCCCCGCGGATATTGTATATAATTTATATATCAATTTGAAGGTATTGGCAAGGGCTACAACATATCCAAAGAAATAACTAGCGAAAACTCTATAAATGCGTGAATATTAATAATATTCATATTCGATATTAATATTTTACATTTTTTTTCAAATCAAAAATTATCATTCGAAAGAGCACGGTTCAATTAACAAATTCTGTAATTTTTAGGAGCAGCCCCTTGTTAAGGGGTTTAACTTTTCACTTCCGTCTTCCGTTTTTCCGCGTTTTATATTTCTAGGTAAAAGAACTTTGGTATAAAAAACGGTATAGGATAGGATAGGATATTCATGTTTATCCCCGTGAATGGGAAAACCAAGGAGGTTAACACACGGGCAATCGTCAGATCACCTCGCGCCCATCGTCGGGTTACCGGAGCTATTGCATTGTGTTATGTATAGTTCACACGTTCCTTCAATTTAGTACAACCCATTAATCCGCTGGGTTCAGGCAATGTCCGTAAAGTGCCTTGCCCAAGGACACAACCGACTAGCTAGCGACCAGTTTCGCACCTGCAACCTTTCGATTGAAAGGCGGCGCACTTAACCGTTATACCAACGGGCCGGACAAAGTATATTTAGTTAAATCAATATTTTATGCAAAATTTTCCTCGTACTTTTGTACCACGTTTTTTTCGGATTACCTCGTGACCACCGTCGATAAGTTGGTAAAAATGCTGACTAAATGGAAACAAGCTTACAGAAAATCTGATTTAACACCAAGTTTAATAATAATGCAACATCGAAAACACATTAACTATTTATGAGATTGAGATACACATGTAATACATTTAGTGCAATAAAATATTCATTTTGTGTTAAACTTTCTGTGTTAAATTAACCACTTTTTACTAAGTGCACAGTTGAGGTACAGGCGTGCCTTATTTATAAACTCACAATACTTAGAATGCTTAATTTATTAATCCTCGTGCATAATAAAATTTACAATATGAAAATTGATCAGTAACTCTGTTAATTTATGGTATTTCTTTTGCAAGCAATTAACTAGACAACTGCAAATTACAGAAATTTTAATGTCACATTATTGTAATATGATGACAGTGTGGCTTAATCTTAGGTTAGAAGTGAAGGTTAAATTTGTTTTTTTTGTCCAGAATCCCATTTACCATTGTTCTTAAATAGTCTTGTTTATTTTTCAGTACATTTTGTAATTCAATTGTTGCTCCTTAATACAAATTATGGTTAATTTAAAAATCCGTGTTTGCACTTGGAATGTGGCTGGCACTGATCCTCTAAACGAAGTGGATATTAAAACTTTGTTCGGTTGGCAACAAGACAGTTCATGTGATGTCTATGTGGTCGGATTGCAAGAGATACCAACAGGAGCAGTTGAAACGGCAATAAGTTTTATCTCCCATGACCCATGGGCCAAGGAGTTCATGGAGTTTTTCTCGAAGCACGGATTCTACTTGGTGGAGAGCGTTAGACTACAAGGAATGTCGCTTTGTTTGTTTGCTCGTCTCGATCATCTTCCGTTTATCCGGTTCGTTAGGAGCAGTTATGAACGGACTGGGTTTAGTGGAAACTGGGGCAACAAGGGTGGGGTGGCCGTGTCTTTGTGGTTGTATGGGGAGAAAGTATCCTTCCTTAACACCCATCTTCACGCAAACCTTGAAGTTTGCGCGAAACGAGTTGAGGACTTCGAGCAAATCATCCGGGGAATTGATTTTAACGAGACCGCTGATCTTCTCAGCCACGACGTGGTGGTGTGGCTCGGCGATACCAACTTCAGGATCGATGACATAGATCGAAGTGAGGTCATCAAACTTGTGGGGGAGGGAAAGCTGGCGGAGGTGATGAAGAAAGATCAGCTGAAGATGATGCAGAAGAAACACGAGCTTCTTGCCGAGTTTGTGGAAGGCGAGATAGACTTTCCACCGACGTATAAATTCGATCCGGGGACAGATACGTACGATACAAGTGCTAAACAACGGAAACCAGCATGGACCGACCGAGTTTTGATTCGCGCTCATCCAGACGTCTCTGTCCGTCAACTTCAAGTTTGCCAGAAATCTACGAAATACTTTGATTATACCGAAGGGTCGTATAAATCTATTGTTGAATTGAAGATGAGCGACCATCGTCCTGTTTGCTCGGACTTTGACGCCAGATTCACCAACCATGTTTCTCCACTAGTGGGGGTCAAAGTGATGGATACTACAGAGGACAGAGTTGATATTGAAGTGACATTTGAACCAGGGGTTTTGGTTGACCCAATAGATTACCTTGCACTGTACAATGGCCAGTTCACAGATTTCCGATCTTATACATCGTGGGTGTACATTTCTGGGGTGAAGGGTAATCCCCGTGTTCAACGGACTGTTACATGCAACCTTCCTATACCCGAAAGGAATGTCATAAAGGAGTACAGAGTTGGTTATTACAGCACAAAGATGAGTTGTTTGCTTTGTATCTCTAAAGTTTTTAAAAACAAACCAACAGATGTCTACAAAACCCTCGGCACACAACAATGAACAAATGAACAAATATATTTTATATCATCGTCATGCAATTAATGTTTTGTATTTTATTGTTCATAGTTAAAGTAAACATGTGCAATTATTAGTTTTAATAATTAATCTGTGATGATTAGTCGTCTGTACATGTTTACATCTTACATGTTTATTTCTCATGGTGTATTGTCATTATACCATTTGTAATGTTGTTTTATATAGTTATTTTTGAATCATACTATGCATTCTAGATATGGCTGGTATTCGTAGGAGAAGACCTGTTGTCGGGAGCCAGGATTTATCCGAAGGTGAATCACAATCGGAGCAATTATCGTCGGCTTCTCATTCAGTATGTGCTTTTTGCCATTAATACAATAGAATAAAATATTCATATAAATCCATATGAATGGAAAAATGCAAAGAGTCGTTAACACAATGTAATCGTCAAATTACATCGCGCCCACCGTCGGGTTACGAGAGCTACTGCAGTATGTAGTGTGTGATGGAGTTGTTCCTTTATTTTGGTAAACCTATCATTCCACTGGGTATAAGCAATGTCTGTGCTTTTCCCAGGGACGCAACCGACTATTTAGTGACCAGTTTGAACCTGCGAGGCAATAGTCAAAAGCTAACCAGCCATCAAGCTAACCAGTCAGATAATACAACTATAACGACCAACGTACACGTTGTAATTCTTATAAATATATATTTTTTATATTATCTCGGTTTCACAACAATTATTTTACAGTAATTCAAGTCTGTTGATAATTGGATAATATCTTATAACCATTGTGATGTCACAGGAGGATTCTGCTGATGAATTCATTGAATTGTCCGAATATGAAAGTGCTGATGAAGTCATAGAGGTAACATTGTCATCATAATGATGTCATAGAGGTAACATTGTCATCATGATGATGTCATAGAGGTAACATTGTCATCATGATGATGTCATAGAGGTAACATTGTTATCATGATGATGTCATAGAGGTAACATTGTTATCATGATGATGTCATAGAGGTAACATTGTCATCATGATGATGTCATCCAATCCCAGTATAATCTACCAAATGTTTCTTGTGTTGAAAATCACCCTGATGTTAAAATTCTGCATAAAATCACCTGAAGAGCCATTTTTATTCAGGAAAAAGTCCAACTAGAAGAAAGCAACCAATCAAAATCGGAAGCAAGTGTTCATTCGAGTCCAAAATCGGTAAAGCGTGAACGTGGTGATGGAAAGGTAGGTTTATGATGTCATGATAAATAGATGGTTAACCATGATTATGCAGGAAGAATCGGATGTTGAACTAGATGGAGTGCTGCCACCCGGTGACAAAGAAAGTCCAAGTTTTATCCCCACAAGAGGGAGCTTCTTCCAACATGATCAACGAAGTATGGATACCAGAGGCAGGTGGGTGACCATATTATTATAACATCACAACTACTATTATGTTTTCATGATGAAATCACTATTAGTTTTAATGATTGTTGTGATAATGACTTCACATTTATTATGATGTCATTAATAAATTTTGATTTTGACATCACTTTTATGATATTGACATCACTTTTATAATAATGACATCACTTTTATGACAATGACATCACTTTTATGACAATGGCATCACTTTTATAATATTGACATCACTTTTATGATAATGACATCACTTTTATGATATTGACATCACTTTTATAATAATGACATCACTTTTATGATAATGACATCACTTTTATGATAATGACATCACTTTTATAATAATGACATCACTTTTATGATAATGACATCACTTTTATGATAATGACATCACTTTTATGATAATGACATCACTTTTATAATAATGACATCACTTTTATGACAATGACATCACTTTTATGATAATGACATCACTTTTATAATAATGACATCACTTTTATGATAATGACGTCACTTTTATGATAATGACATCACTATTATAATAATCACCATTTTGATGTTGACAAAGAGGGCAAAACCGAGCTTACCGAAGCAAACCCGACACCACACGATGGCAGCATGATAAGTACGACGAGGCGGACCAAACCCCCAAATCTCGCTCCGAGTTGATTGAGGAGTACGGCTTCGATATCCGCTCCTTCCAATATGGGGAGGTTCCTTCTAGGAGGTGGGTGTGTGTGTGTTTGTAGGTGGTTGTTTGTTATCTATGACATCACAGCCGCCGAGGACGACCGAATCGAGGGCGGTTCAACAAACCGGAACGATCGAGGTTTCCACGGCGACAAGAAGAAGATTGGAATGAGGTTTGCTCTTGTGAAAATATTTCAGGATGATAGATGTTTTTTTTGTAGAATAAAGTGTGTTCTTTTTGTGAAAAGAAAGTGTTCTTTTGTAGAATTAACCCTGTTAAACTACCCAGCCCCCATCGAAACCCCCCACAGCCATCAGAACCCAGGATTTCCGGGCCAAGCGCAGGGAAGGTTAGTTAATTGAAATTCCATGTTTAACAAATAATCAACTTGGGTTTTGTGCAGATTCTAGAGATGTTCAACAACCAGCACCTGTGAGTATGCTCTTTCTATGGTGGTTGAGATTTCTATGGTGATTAAGGTTTCTATGGTGGTTAAGGTTTCTATGGTGGTTGAGAATTTTATGGTGGTTAAGGTTTTTATGGTGGTTAAGATATCCATTAAAAAGGAAATTAAGGGTGCTTAATTTATTTTAAATAAAATTAATTTTCCATAAACAAAAGAATGCCATGTGACACCAACACAGAAGTTTTTTTTCCCTGAAATTAATATCGATTTTTATGATAAACATTTAGCAGAAAACGAATATGGATGACGTACTAAATGTGATTAATGACCGTGAAAGCAAACGAGGAAGTAAAGGATATTCAAACCAAAGGTAAATCATTGGGAGGTTTAATCTATGGTCAACTTATAAATTCAACGAAAATGAAATGCTCATTTTTATTTTTTTACTGATTAAAAAGATACTTACAATCGTTCTGGAAAATGATTGATATGTCTGTTTGGTTATAACCATTGCACTTAATTTCTACCCATGACTCCCACCGTTACTTCTATATTACTTCCACTGTTACCCCTTTACAGCACACTGCTGGCAAGAATATAAACCTGATCCCAGTTTCCAACAATCACTGTCAATATTCGTTCATTATCAATTGATTTTTGCCCGAAGTTAGATTTGTTTTTTTACAATAAAGAAATTAGATTGCATCATGAATAATTTTACAACAAAAATCATGGTGGTATTACCTAAACACAACAGGAAAAATAAAACACCATTCATATTAAATATGTCTGTAAAATCAATAGATTAAATTGACAAAAAAAATAATATTAAGAGCATTTATTGCTTGAGTGTAAGCAATAACTTGGTTTGCAGACCCACCAAAAGAGAGGATTACCCTGATAGAGCGCGGGAACCTCCCCGAAACCCCTCTCGGAACTCTCCAAGAGACTCACCCCGAAATGACCCCCAAAACCAGCCCCGGGAGCCGCCTCGAAGATATTCAACTCAACGACAACGAAATGTTGATTCCCCCCATGGGGAATTCCCCCGGCCTACTCGTAGTAACCCCAGACAACCATCTTCTAGTAACCCCAATAAGTTGACCTCGAATAACCCTACAACGACTCCAAGTAACCCAGTCACAACTCAGAGTAATGTTATAGTGACACCAAGAAATCTGACCCCAAGTGACCCCAGCACAACCCTCCCTATGACCCAAGTTAACCCTAATATGACACCGGGTAACCTTCCACCTCCTCCAGCTCAGTGGATCAGTGGAGAACTACAAAGTAAAATGAGATTTTTTTAAAATAAATTACAAAAAATTATATATTTATCTCCTTTTAGACCTGAGGCTTGATGACTACTCAAGTGAGACCTCCAGTGGTCAATTCGATTCTGTCTCGGACGATGCCAACATCGGTATTTATGATGTCATAACATGATATACTGATATTATATGTCATGTTGTTACAGTTGGGCTGCAGAACCAGATCCTGAGCCACATGAAGCCCGATCATGGAGCTGTGGATCAGATGCAACAGTTTGAAGGTTGGCGTGTTCATCTTAGGGCTGGGGGTAGTAAGGGAAGAGTGTGCGGCATGTGGTGTTAACGTTTGTGATGGGGGTAGTAAGGGGAGGGTGTGCGGCATGGGGTGTTAACGTTTGAACAAAGTTAAAATTTCAATTGAGTGATAATTCGGATAAAATGCTCATTTTTATTTTTTACTGGATGAAGAGATATTGACAACTGTTCTGGGGGTGATTAATATGTCTGTTTAGTTATAACCATTGCACTTAATGAGGGGATGGATAATTACGGGAGGGGACAGCATGGGTAAAGAAGCATGTAAGGGGTACCTAATGGGGACAAGACTCATCGGAGGGTGCTTGTTTCCATAATGCGACTGGCAAGAAAGTATAGTGATGTTTAGTCAGTTGTCATATTACTTTTTTTAAGGGTATTGGGGCTATTGCAATGTGTTTATTGGGATTGTTCTTTCTGGTATTCAAACACCACATACTGGTATCCATAAGATTGCCTATAAGCATGCTTGAATTGATGAGACCATTATGTTTGGCAAAAATGGTTTAGATTGTGGTTATCGTAATGTTTATGACTGCCATGCTTCGACCTCCAAGCACATCGAATTTTTTTTTCTTGACCCAATCGATGTCCGTTATGTTTGGTTTTTACAGTTGACACCATTTATATATTTTTCCCCCTTGCCTTTTGCTATATTTCTAGTGTGTGTTCCTTTAATTATTGTTTTTAAAAAAAGGAAATACAAAAAATCTTCCAAATCTAATTATTTTATTGTATTTTTGTTTTAAATTCTTATTATGACACATCAATGCAGCTTACCAACAATGGCAGCAAGTGATGATTGCGCAATCTTTACTCAACCCACAGTTTCCGTTGCCTCAGCAACCCTCACCACTGCCTCCGCTGGCCACCGAACAGGTGACAAAGGCATCTTGCACTCGATTATAGAAATCTTATTTACAATTTTTTGCAGGCATTACTTTCTGTTTCTGAATCACCGGGGAATCCCCAGGCAATTGACATCAACCAGAGTAAGAATATTTTAGTTTATGTATTAACTCTAGCATTAGGATAGGATGTTCATGTTTATCCCCGTGAATAGGAAGTGCAGTGTGTTGCGTATAATAGACCCGACTAGTTAGTGACCAGTTTCGAACCAGCAACCTTTCGGTTGAAAGGCGTCGCACTAAACCAGTAGACTAGCCGTTCGGACCAATTGCTTTAAACACAGTTACAAGTTGACTGAGAGCTATAAAAACAAAACTGTCATTTTACAATATTTTCTTGTTCCTTGGATATATCACTACGTTTCCCATAATAAAACCCTTTTAATAATGTAACTTGTATCCTCACAGACAGTGGATCAGTTGGTTCGATGGCTTTCCCTCCTCCTAACTTTCCCAACAATTATATGCCAGCAAATCTGATGCCAGATCGCACCATGGTACAAAGCCCCATGTTACCCCCGCAAATCCCCCCACTGCCTGGGTTATTAGCTCAGCAAGTTCGTGGGGTTACATATTATACTCCACCTGGGATGCAAGGCAACAATCTAATGGGGTCTCCTCTTCGAAGGCCCACTAATGCTATTCCAATCCGACATCCTATGCTGCAGTGATGCGCAATACATTTTGCAATAATGCACAATGTATTTCGGAGGGATGCACAATTTATTTTTGAAATGTTGCATAATTTATTGTGCTGTGGTTCACAATATATTGTGCAGTGTTCGCATTGTTTTTCACCATTATTTCTGCCAACTCACAATGCGATGTTTCAAACAATTTGTACAAGTGTTGCGCAATCACAGTGTCTTTTAAAACCGAGCGATCGTCGCCGTTATAATTTCAATAAAACATTGCTTTGCGAATATTTTATGTTGTCCGAAAAATAATTAAATGAGATATGATAACCAATATTATATCTATTGCTTGTCTTCACTAGGCTATAAGGTTTCCATCGCGGGAAATTTTAACAAAAGTGGAAAAGTCAATAAACCCGAGTAGGATTTGGGAATTTTAAAGGGTTAAAAACAGAGAATAAAGCATTTTATTGTTTTTGAAAACAACCCAGACTAAAAAATACGACGGTACAGTGGTATAAAAGGAAAATTTAGTGAACCGACCGATACTTAAAAATCCTGTTCCGGCGACTCGGGTTAAAGTGTTGTGGGATTATATGTAAAGTGTTGTGTTGTGAGACTTGGTGGGTATCACTTTTTTTCTTAGAAATTTACTTTATAAAGTTGTTAAATCGAAGTAGAAAAGGTGGTGCTATGCTGGTCAGTGAGTGTAATCCATATTAGCAACACCAAATCAAGGCAAGGAGAAAACCAGGGAAACTGAAAACTAATTCTAACCCTGCACTCAGCAACAAGTCCAACAACCTGAACCACAGAAATTACTTTAACCCCAGCAGTAACTGTAATCCCCTAATCTTCCTTTTATTGGGAAATATCCCAACTTTTTCTTCTTTATTTTTCTACAGAATTCGGTACAAGCTGTGCAGTTTCTCTATCTCCCCTTTCTTTTGCTTTGTTTTCAAACATGCCCCAGTATCGTGGAATTAATTTCACATGTATTATTCTTACTATACTTATATAGTTAGTTTAGCAAAATAGCCTGAATAATGGCTGATGCACTCAGCATTCTGCGTGATTATAATATCAGCAAGAAACCCATCGACGAACAGGAAGGACATGTCATTTTTGGAGATTTCTCCTGGCCCAAGGATGTAAAGACCAACTACATTATATGGGGGTAAATTATATTAGGTGTTTGAATTAGAATTTAACTGGCATAAGGTTTAATATGGTGTTTATTTGAGATTTTTATTTTCCTGGATTGACCTGAATTAACGACCATTAACAGTTTTACAAGTTGTCCATGAAAATAAAATTCCTAATTTAACTCATTACTTTTTTATTACAGTTTTTTAAGGAATACTGGGCCAGTCCCTCTTTAGTTATGTTTTAAATTTTCATAAAACCCTATCAATTTTGCTTGTAATTATGAAATCCCAACAGGACAGGGAAAGACGGAACATCAAAGGAATACTACACACTTGAGTCGATATTGTTCTTAATCAAGAATGTGAAACTCTCTCACCCTCTCTATGTCCGGCACGCGGCTGCGGAAGAGATTCCAGTCGTGAGGAGACCAGACAGGAAGGATCTTCTCGCTTATCTTAATGGGGAGATTGGTGGGTTCAATTTTAAAACTTGCCAGATTTTTCGGAATTCTTTGTTTTGTTGTGATTTGCATTGTGCTGAGAGTAAGGTCGTTTGGGGATTCAGATGCAGCGCTTTCTGCATTCAAAATCCAAAATTTTATATTGAATCTTTAGGATTAAAATTAAACGTATTGTAAAGTTTTAAAGCCCGACATTATTTTTCTACAGGAACTATGGTTAGTTGATTTTATACCTATAATGATTGAGATTCAAATACACAATTTCCTTCATTTTTTATATATATATTTTTTTTTATAAAAAAATACATCAGCATTGCCAATTAGCATGCCAGTAGTTTAATTATCTAATTATTAATTAATACCAATCCAACCCAGCCACGTCAAACAATGTCGACAAAAGTGCCCCCCTCGACATTACCCTTCAACGACCGAGTAAAGTGAAACGTGTCACAACCACCAATGATGATGTCACAAACACAATGGAACCACTGTCGAAACGATCTCGATTGGAGGACGCTCAGTTGGCTATGAGGAATAAGGTTGGTTATGATGTTACAATGCAGCAATGTTTATTAATGCTTTTATTTGAACAGCATAAGGTTAGGGTGACTTTTCCTTCCAGTGCACAAAATAAAAACTTAAACCATGTTGAATATAACAAAAGCATAATACCATGATTGCTTGGTTTTGCAAAAACCAAAACCTTTTTTTTATTGAAGTTTTTCCTCTTCCTCCCCCGAAAATATTTTTTGCACCCCATTGGCAAAAAATCAACATCTGCTTATGACATCACAATAACAGAGGTTAGCTGAACGCCTGGATCGAGGAGACAAATCCGTCACCACGGAAACGATAAAATCACTGTCGGATTCAATCTCCGCTGAGAAGATCGCTGCCATGAAAGCGAAATTTGTCGCTCGGAAGCGAAAAACTATCCAGGAAGTCGACGACCCCACTGAAGGATTTGGTATTATGACATCATTGTTATATGTGTGATGTAGAATGTTAGATGTGTTTTGTTTTTTTGATATAAAGAAGTTAAAGCAAGTACTATTATTTAGAAACAGACGATAATAATACTTTAGTTAATAAAACATGTCAGTGTATAATTACTCAGATTTTGTTGGCAAATGCAAAACATGTGTGCTAATGATGCAATAGTAATCATAGTATTTTTCCTCTTAGATGGTAAGGGTGACTCCGCAAAATACGGTGATGACGCAGCGGAAAGATTTGACATCACGTCGGAAGTTTTATCACGCGAGAGAAACTGGAGAACCCGATCAACTGTGCTCCAAAGCGCCGGAAAGAACTTTAGCAAAAACGTTTTCGCCATTTTATCGTCGATTAAAGCGAAGGAGGAGGGAAAGTCCCAAGAGAAGGATTCCAGTTCAGTCACCGCATTGCTTCCAACTAAATCAAACCCGGCGGTAAGTTTAGATTTTTATCTGTATTTTAGTCCGACCGAATAGCTAGCTACTTATGCCCTTAAACATTGTTTGTGCCCTTAGATGTAACGGGTTTACCAGTCAATGGCCATAAGGTAATCTGACATGTACGTTTACCCATTCAAAGGGAGAAACATGAATATATCCTATTTATTAAAAACTGGTCATTTGTTGTGAAACCTATTAGCAACTACTTGTAGATGAATTTTTATTTTAAAGCACAGTTGCTTTCATAACACCGAGATCTTAAAAGTTTTAGAGTCAGTCGCATTATTGGTCAGAAAAATGTATTTTACATCTAACATCTTTAAATTTATTTTATTCATTATTTTTTAGTTTTTCAGAATAATTTGAACATTCCTTGCAGGGGGTAAAGAAGTCAGCCCCACAAGCGGGGTACAGCCGTTATGACCAGGAGAGGTTTAGGGGGAAAGAGGAAACACTTGGGTTCAGGATTGACACGATGGGGTCGTATCATGATATGAGCTTGAAATCCGTCATGGTAAGAACTAAGAAGTGAAAGTGGTGGATCGTGCATAGAGTTTTGCTTTATAATTGCTTTAGGGTTATCAATTTCAAATTATTTTTTATGGTTTTTCAGTATAAATGTATGTATGATTACCTGATACTTAATGTCACAAAATTGCTGGTAAAATATTCCACTTGTCTCTCTCACATAGGAAGGGGCAGCTGCCAGGAAAACTCATCCCAATCCCAAGCCTCGTACTAAGGCCCCAGTACCTGTAGCCCCAGCCCCCCAAAAACCATTGAAACGTGTGTCAAGGACGCCGATAATCCTCATCCCAGCTGCAACTACTTCCCTCATCACCCTTTACAATGCGAAAGACGTTCTGCAAGACCTAAAGGTAACACCCAACTACACTGTCGAGCATGGGGTGTTTTATTTACAATCGACTGTTGGCATAGGATGTTTTACTTACAATCGACTGTGGGCATTAGGTCTCTTACGATTTGGATAAATCCTTGCTTTCCACCCATGAGAATATAAAAGAACCAAACCATCCATAATTTGAAATAACTCAAATAACTTGACAACAGGCATGTGATGTTACAATACCCATTTCTCCCCGATTTAGACCACCCTAGTAGAATTTACCCACTCCTCCTTCACCGCCTTAAACACAAACCCACCATGTAGTTCATATCCACTGCGCAAAAGAAGTCTGAAGGAATGCGTCGAGATAACGAGGTTCTTATTCAACGTCGAAAAGGTGATGCCACCGTTCCATACAGAGTCATCGATAATATCTCCAAACTGCTGTCTCATGATGACTGGTGAGTCGCTGTGTCATAATTCTGGAATTGTGATGTCAAGTGTCTTCATACCTTGGTTGTGACCCCAAATTGCTGTTGTAACGACGTCATAATACTGTAGTTGTGACCATAAACTGCTGTTGTCATAACGTCATAATACTGTAGTTGTGATGTCAAACTGCTGTAGTTGTGATGTCAAACTGCTGTAGTTGTAATGTCAAACTGCTGTTGTTACTTTATACTGTAGTTTTGACGTAACACAGCTGTAATCCTGACGTCATAGAACTCCTAACTCATCAATACTTCCAGGGACAGAGTGGTAGGAGTGTTCGTACAGGGTCCATCATGGCAGTTCAAAGGATGGCCATGGTTGCTTCAGGACGGATCTCCGGTAGATATCTTTGCTAAAAGTGAGTTCCTCATGATATGTGGGGTTTGCAGTTTATCTTTTTACCATTTGTTGGTGTTGTGTGTTTAAAAAAGTTTTTTTACATTGCAATTTTTCTCACTAACAATAAGGTATATTATATCTATGTTCAAAATCAAATAACTTATTTCGAAGTTCATTGCCCAATTTATTATTTCTGATCAACACCAAAATATTATTCTTATGTTAGTACTCAATTTTTTATTTCTATATTCAACATCCAATATACTATTTCTATATTTAACACTCAATATATTATTTCTATATTCAACATCCAATATATTTTTTTTATATTCAACATCCTATATACTATTTCTGTGATCAACATCCAATATACTATTTCTATAGTCCAGGCATTCCACTTAAAGTTCGTGGAACAGAAGTTGGAGACGAACATCTCGAAATGGAACGTCCATGTCCTGCAACTCAGTGAGACGAAGAGACATATGGATCGGGCAGCCTTGCTTAAGTTTTGGGAGGTTTTGGACAAGTGGGTTGTTTGTGTGGGGTTGTTACTCGCGCAATTCTGTACAAGTGGCATATAGCTGTGAGATTCGGTACCTCTAAATACTACAGGATCGCTTATATCGCTTGGATTGCTCACTATACATGGTAATTACAAAAGCCGTGATATTAATGTTAGGGTTGGGGTTAAAGTTAGCTCTGGGGTTAAGATTAGTGTTTGGGACAGGGTTAGAATTACTTTCTATAGCAATCTAAGTGATTTAAGCGGTCCCGTAGTATTTAGAGGCACCTGTAAGATTTGTGTCGTTTAGCGAGGCACTCACTGCGTCACGTATCTGAGCCCAGTAAATTAAAGGTTTGAAATAAAGTCATTGCAACCTCTCCATAGTATATAACGAACTGCAATAACCCCAGTAACCCGACAGGAGGGCTTGGGGTAATCTAATGGTGGCACTTTTATAGCACCTCTTGCTCTTTTCCATTTATGGAAATTCCAATTATGTCGTTGTGTGACCGAATGGTTAACGCCACCGGTCTATTCACCAATTTCTATTTAAAACACGGTATTGGTTATAATTCCAGCTGTGTTTAAAGCCTATCTCGGTAAAAAAGAAGGTCGTATCCTATCCAGTACATAGTACAACTGTTGTACATTTTTGTCCCTGAATTTTCGGGGTCAAAACCCACCACAATCACCGACTATGAAGGATAACTCTGACTCCTAACTCCAGGTACATGACCAAGCACAAAAGTCATCTGAGGTTTTGAGCGTCGCCGATGGAGATTTACCGCACAAACTTTGTTTATTACGTCACTATTACAATCGAGTTGCCTTCGCGTACGTCATAATGGCTCGAAGTTGGGAAACGATTTTGGGCAGATCGACCAGGTCGATGACGTGGATAAACCTCTGTTGCGTCACAATCGCATCATTGTCGTTTCTACAAACAATAAAAATAACGAATTTACGAACGAAATTCGTCTAACCATCGACGATTCAGGGAAACCATCTGTAACCGTCAATCCTTTATGCTTGGAAGATAAGAGTGATAAGATATTCATTTATAAACGTCAATGGAGAAATGCAGGGGTGTCTATCACACTGGCAATGGTCAGATTACCTCGCGCCAAGTTTGGATTAGCCTGAAACTCCTTTCCCGTGAATGAAGAAACGCAATAGGCGTTAAGCACAAGAAATAGTCGGATGACTGGAGCTATTGCATGGTGATGTATATGCTAGTGTTTAATTCGGGTGCAGAGTGAAATCAGCGATTGACAAATTTGCGTGCTACCAAGTTGGTAAACGGTGATTTCATCCGTCTATTGTGGGTTAGTACTTTGCCTTTCAACGAAAGAGTTACATAATTCATAGTGGTTGGTCGCATGTGTTTTTGTTAAAGACACAGTGCACATTCACTGGACCCAGTGTATTAACAATTTATACGAAAATACTCGTACCCCAAATACATTGCAATAGCCGTAGTAAACCGCTGGTGGGTGTTGGTAATCTGAGAATTGCCCGTGTGATTTTGCTTCTTGAGTTTTCCCACTTATCGCGATAAAACATGAATATATCCTACATCACTGACTTTTCGCGCCAAATTTTGAACAACTTCAACAATCGATGGCGGTAGCTTATATCGGTTTCTGACGTCACGTTGCTTACGTCATCAGCGGTTAGCTTGAATTTAAGGCAAATTCTTTCAAAATCGTCTTCTGTGCACTTGGTGGCAGTATAGTTCATCAATTTATTCAAAATGAATTCTAAAATAATATCAAAGTCATGGATATGACGTCATCGATGGGAAGTTTCCGGTTAACCCGTGAGGTGAATCCACATTGAAGGCTTTTAACCACGGTTATTGTTAGCTAATTTTGACGCTATAATGATGAAAACCCACATTGAACCACGAATATTGTAATTCGCAACACAACGTAGAAAACGTCTGTGTATTAATTATGGCTCTACAATACCTTGTCGTTCTTGGTCATTGTTGGCGAATCTGCAGTTCAATTTGTTTCGAAATGTTTGCTTTTGACTTGTTGGCGGCATTTTGGATTTTGTTTATTTTTTATCAATTTATGCCGAGTTTAAATGATATGATAATGTGGTTTATTGTGTCACAACTCTATTAAATAAACTACCACATTCCACATAGTAACTCAACTGTTGTATTCTATTAATAGGATATGTAATCTGTTATATTCATGTTTACCGGGGGGAAATATGCAGCGAAGTTATGACATGAGCACTCGTCAGATTACTTCGTGCCCTTTCGGGTCACCTGGGCTATTGCAATGATTGTATATAATAAAGTGCTAGAAAGTCAGTTGAACCTTTTTTTTCTGTTAACTGAAATAACTGACAGTGAATATTAAATTGCTATACTGTATTTAAAATTTAATAGATCAACGTATTTTTACAGGGTAATTCGGCGGTTCTCGCCCATCTCACGTAAAGAAATGTAAGGTTGATAGACAGTTCTTTACGTTTTTTCTGTTCATGCCAGATAATAACCTCAAATTTATAACTAATTTAGCAATACAAAGCACCACACATCAAGTATCTTCTTGCTCTTAATGCGAACTGTTAATTCTGAAGCGACACTGCTGCAAATTTGCACTGATAAACAAGACAACTCATTTCCAAATATGATGTGTTCACTTTATATTTTATATAGAATATTCATGTTTATCCCCGTGAATGGGAAAAGCAAGTAGGTTAACACACGGGAAATCAAATTACCTCGCGCCCACCGTCGGGTTACCGTAACTATTGCAATGTGTTGTATATGATTACACACTAACACACGTTTTCTTCACTTTGGTTAACATGTGATAGATTTTACAAGTCGGCTGTGCAAATAACAGTGTACACAGCCTTTAACCCAGTGAAATAATGGGTTAATAAAAAAGCAATATAATCAGCATCATGTCATATAAATCTTTGTGGGATTTTCAGTGCTAGATGACACTTTCTTGCGATTTCTAATAAGTACTAAAGTGATCCAGATACCAACAGGTCACAAAGTCTACAATTTAGCAACAATTCAATAAATCTTTTACATGACTGATAAGATTTTGTTAAATTAAAATTATTCATGTGTAATTTAAAATAAATTTAATATAAAAACTACGATGTAAAGATATTTATTGGACATACAGCATACACATTTACATGTTGCAACAGAATATTGTAATTGCCTTGAGATTTTTAGAATTTGGGTTACTGGGTTGTTATAGTTTGATTGTAAAAAAATGTTAAGTTAATGGTTCCATTCAGTGCCAAGATATACCCTAACAAACAAACAATATAAGCACTGAAGCCAATTTTGGTTAAGTTGGAAACTCCATGTTTGGTTTGATTTGCCCCTGAATCCCACCAAACACATAAAATATAATTGATAACATCACTGAAAGAATTTAAATCCTTTATGCTAATAAAGGTTAAAAATACCAGATAAAACGTTAGAGAAGAAATATTTTAAAGTGATGAAAACAACATGTTGACAATTTTTCATGACACCCCTGAGCAGATTCTGAATTATACCTATGGGGTGAAAACACTGCTTGAAAGCATTTGTTGGAATTATTATAAACCTTATAGCCATATAACAGAAGAAATCATTGTAAAGATGTACTGTTATGAGATGACCAAATTTTGTTTTGCATGGGCCCGAAGGCTGCAGCACATTATAGTATGCATATTAATAAAATTTGCATCTTTTAACCAGATTAATATGAATTATAGCTTAAATAAGTGGTGTGGTATCGTAGGTGTAATTTACTTACTAAAGGTAAAAACTGCACCTTGGGTCCATAAATATTACTCATATAATTCGAATTGTTGTTTTTGAGCTAGAAAAGGTTTTAGTTAGACCAAATCAAGTCATGGTGCAATGCACAAGCAAACGAACGGCACAACACTGATTATGTCTTATCGTCAAACATGCAAAAATAACAATGTAAATAAATAAATTCAAACAAAAAATACTGAGATAATTAATAAAATATTTAGGAAAAATATTTGATAAAAACATGGTATTGGTTTCAATAGAAACTAAAAAAAAATATTTCCATTTCTTATACTGGTCCAATGGGAGTTACAACATGGTCGGTTTAATCAAATTTCTTCTTGGTAGCTGTGTACCGCTCCATGTATTTATCATATCCAGCAACGCTCTGAAAATCTTTCTCTGTGAATAAGTTCCGTTCGTGTGCCAGAAGCGATACTTTTGAGTTTGTGACAAGTGCAGTTGATACTCCACTTAGCGCAACGCAATTGTCCGTGAAGCGCAGCACTTTTAACCGGGGGCAAGCAGCAAGGGAATCTGGGATCTCATTTATTTGGTTATGATTTAAGTTCAATTCTAAAACATGCAGGCTGCCAATAGAATCTGGAATTTTCTTTATATTGTTGTTGGACAAATCCAAAGCGTCCAAATGCTTCAATTTAGCCAATTGCTCAGGAAATACTGTTAGTCTATTGCTCGATAAGATAACTGTTTTCAATGACGCACATTGATTAATTTCACGAGGTATTGTTGTTAAAAGGTTGTTGTTTGAGGTGAGCGTTTCAAGCTTTCTTAGCTTACAAATGCCATCACACAACAATGCTAAACGGTTATAGCTGACGTTTAAACTCTTCAGCACAGAAAAGTTGCCCAATGCATCAGGTAATGCTTTGAGTTTGTTGTGAGATAAATCCAGGGTTCTCAGGTTCTTGGTTAGTTTTAACAATGGGGACGGGAATTCAGCCACCGCCATGTTGGAAAGTTGACATACTCCTGTCTTTTCTGCATGTTCGATATGTCCATTTATTGCATTGCCCATATCTCACCAACAGAAGTGTATTCCTTATACTTAGCAGCAGTATATTTTAAAATATAAACAGCACTAAACTGGTAACAGTCTTGGAACTGTGTAAATAAGTTAATATAGGATTTGATTTCTTAAATTTATGTATTTGGAAATTTTCATTGTTATTGTAAGATAACATTTCCAACTGTAAATTTTGGCAACTATTTCTTAACTAAGTAAAACTCTGCAAATTCAATCCTATGCATGTTAAATTGCCAAATGATACTGTAAGTGTTACCATTTATTTACGTTTTTATTTATTTGGAGGATTGGAGCGCTTGGTTGGATCACTTAGATGGGTGCCTCTAAATACTACAGGACCGCTTGGAGCGCTTGGATCACTTAGATTGCTATGGAAAGTAATTCTAACCCTGTCCCAAACACTAATCTCAACCCCAGAACTAACTTTAACCCCAACCCTAACATTAATATCATGGCTTTTGTAATTACTAAGTATAGTAAGCGATCCAAGCGATTTAAGCACTCCATGCGCTCCAAGCGGTCCAAGCGCTCCTGTAGTATTTAGAGGTACCGCACTTAGATTGGTATGGAAAGTAATTTTAAAATCTTAACCTTAACCCCAGAACTAACTTTAACCCCAACACTAACATTAATATCATGACTTTTGTAATTACGAAGTATAGTAAGCGATCCTGTAGTATTAGGAGGTACCGTTATGTCCGGCCGATTGTTTCAGCGTTTAAGTGCGTCGGCTTTCAATCGAAAGGTTGCAGGTGCGAAACTGGTCGCTGGCTAGTCGGTTGTGTCCTTGGGCAAGGCACTTTACGGACATTGCCTGAACCCAGCGGATTAATGGGTTCCACCAAATTGAAGTAACGTGTCTATCATATACAACACACTGCAATAGCTCCGGTAACCCGACGGTGGGCGCGAGGTGATCTGACGATTGCCCGTGTGTTAACCCCCTTGGTTTTGGCATTTACGGGGATAAACATGAATATCATATCCAATCGCCAACTACGCGATACGCCTACGACTCACTGGCTTTTATTTGTTTGTATTTGTGATTTTGTGACTGCTTTCTATAGCCACTTAATTTGCCATACTGCAGAACCAATGAATATAATGTTGATTTATAAATTTATTATCACATTTATATACGGTCAAAACGTACACAAATTGTGATTTTCGAATTCATCTAGTACTATACTTACTCCACGACAAGACCCATTTTTGTTGGTTCCACGAACAAAATACTGATACTGAATTCTCGTGGATACGATGGCTAAACCAACATTATTCTATATTGATTCTGTGATGAAATAGCTCTGGTTAGTGTTCCTTAATAGTTAGTGTTCCTTAATGTTCATTAAGGGACACTAGCTCCGGTAACCCGAGTCCCGACGGTGGGCGCAAGGAAAAGGATAAGACCAATGAGGGTTAACACAAGGGCAG
>CH001689.1:71907-85389 GCA_000149265.1 Ciona savignyi | reverse complement strand
TTCTAATCCGCTGGGTTCAGGCAATGTCCGTAAAGTGCCTTGCCCAAGGACACAACCTACTAGCTATGTCCAGCCCGTTGGTCTAACGGTTAAGTGCGTCGCCTTTTAATCGAAAGGTTGCAGGTGCGAAACTAGTCGCTAGCTAGTCGGTTGTGTCCTTGGGCAAGGCACTTTACGGACATTGCCTGAACCCAGCGGATTAATGGGTTCTACCAAATTGAAGGAACGTGTCTATCACATACAACACACTGCAATAGGTCCGGTAACCCGACGATGGGCGCGAGGTGATCTGACGATTGCCCGTGTGTTGACCCCCTTGGTTTTCCCATTCACGGGGATAAAGATGAATATCCTATCCTAGCGACCTCTTCCGTACCTGCAACCTTGAAAAGCAACGCACTACCACCCGACTAATCGGTGGGACATCTCGTTTTCATGGATGTAGTTTTCTGTCGTGTTGAAGTCGCTTGCAGCCAATTGCAGCTTGGTTTGCATTTGCCAGCAAGGTGACCGAAATGTTCGTGGAACCAACAAATCTTTTCTTGCAGTATTGTAGACATCGGACGGTTGCCTAAATGAATATTGAAACCTCGCCATAGAGCTAAATAACTATACCGGGCGAGCCATGCATTAAGCAAGCGTCGCGACTTTCAACTCAAAAGGACACCTAATTTAATAGTAGCCACTTGCCGAATACATGCTTTGTTAGAGAGTCAGCATCATGTTAAGTATATTAGTTGGTTTGTTCACGTACAGGTACAACATGTCAAAAGACAACTAAATAACCAAGCCGTGACGCTGTCGTTTAACAGGTTTAACGGCTACTCTACAAATTGTATGCAATGCATTGCTGTATAAGTTGTGTTTTTCATCCAAATAATTGAATAACACAAAATAAAATTTACTTAACTTCAGTTTCGCGAAAGTGACATCTACATTCTGGCCGATTGAGCTAAATGCCCAGTCTGCTAACACAAACCAACCGGAGTATGCTGTGGTAAATATCAAATTGATGTCTCACACAAATTATACAAGGATAAATATTTTTTCTGGAGTGGGAAATCGCAGGGGCCTTTTAAACACAGGCAATCCTAACCCTAATTTTCTCCAAGCTATTGGAACTGAACATATATAATAATTATTTAAATGTATTACTCCACGGGGTGCCACTGAATGTTTTCGATTTTCGATGTTAATTGGAGGCGATTTAAAAAAAAAAAAAAATTAAGGTGATTACCATTGGTAAATTGTTAAGGTCATTTTATTGTCACAAATAGATAATATTTTAATTTAGAAATGTATACATACAAAACATCTATAGGTACGGATTATTTCAAATATATTGCATATAAAACAAGGAATTGCATAATCGTAAATTAACAGTAGAGTCAATAGAAACAAAAGCCACTAACCGTCCAGAGTTAACTATAATACATCTTAATTGTTCTATTGTATGCAAACAAATCATTTTACTGATGTTTAACAATAAATACCATGATGTAATCTTCTTTATTCAGGATCTTAGACAAAAAAACATAACGAACATTTTTGAATGATAAGTTCAGAAGTAATAAAATAAGACATGAGGATTATAGGTTTGAAAGAGATTCGAGGTAGATAATTACATATACTTGGCTAGATGCTCCCTTCCTATTATAAGTCTCTGAATTTGAGCCGTTCCTTCATAAATCTAAAAATTGGTTATTTCAAAGTTAACAATGACAGTTTAAATGTATCTGTTTTAATACAATACATTATAAAATGTGAAATACTACATTTTTGATTATGTCTGTGCCTCTGTGGTCTTTGTGTAGTAAACGGCGGGCTTTGACCCCACCACTATCCAGCTGACACTCAGCTGACACTAACACCGAGTCTGGCCAGCTTTCAATCGAAAGGTTGCAGGTGCGAAACTGGTCGCTAGCTAGTCGGTTGTGTCCTTGGGCAAGGCACTTTACGGATATTGCGTGAACCCAGCGGATTAATAGGTTCCACCAAATAGGAGCGTGTCTATCATACAGTCTAACACACTGCAACAGCACCGGTAACCCGACGGTGGGCGCAAGGTGATCTGACGGTTGCCCGTAAGTCAACCCTCTTTTCATGGAAATAAACATGAATATTCTATTCGTATATCCTATATATATTGCCCAGATATATATTTAAATTCACTACCCGAACACATTACACCACCTGACCTGATATATCTTTGCATCCCTCATAAGTTTTTCCACTGGATATTCCGTGTTAAATCCATTTCCTCCAAATATCTGCACAGCATCTGTGGCGCACTTGTTGGCGATATCAGAACAGTATGCCTGTTGTTTGTGCCATAGCTTAGTTAATTAGCAGTGTCGGATCCACAGTGACACACCAGGACCAGGAATGTGATTATCATGAGCTGCAGATCTTTAATAATCCAGGACAGACACCTTTTTGTAAGCCCTGGTTTGTTTCTCATGCACTAGCTTGTAGTATAAAGAAATAGACAATATCCCTTATGATCATGTGTGACAGTGTGGAGTTGGCCAGTGACGCAAAATGGCCAGAAAACGAGGATAGGATGGGATAATAACGTTTTATACCTGTGAATGGGTAATTGTCAGTTTACCCCCACTCAACATTGAGTTACCAAAAATAGTCTAGTGGTTGGTAAGATTTTTTTTCAGTTTCAGCATTACACATTAATCCACTGGGTTTAGACAATATTTGCCTTGTTCAAGGGCACAACCACTTAGCTAGGGATCAGTTTTGTTTCTTCAATATTTCATCTGAAAGGCAATGTACTAAGAAAACAACCTACTTGTCAAACCAAAACCAGACAACTTTATAAAGAAACATAAAACTACACGATAAAGCTGAACCTTAGCGATGGAGGCGTAATAAGTGTTCCGTATTCCCTTGTCGATTGTCCATGCTGCTCTCCACACAGACATTCTGCCAACTTCAATCGACATCGCCATCTCTGCCAGCATGAACATTACTGCTTGATGCTGTGATTGTTTATTTTATGTTAGTGACTTGACTGGGAAATTGGTTCATGGTGGTATCATTGAATAAAGCCTGGCTTTAAACTCACAAAACGAATTAACCAACCATACACAGATTTTAATCGCTTTAGAAAACCGATTGCAGGTACAAGGTGCCGCACATTATTGCAGATACAAGGTGCCACACAATATTTGTAAGCAAGGGAGATCAGAGATAGGTACGGCAACCCACCTTAGCAATAGGTACACCCATGGTCTTCCTTTCCATTGAATACTTTGAAGCTTCATCCAGAGCACGCTGGGCGAGGCCAATAGCTCCAGCTCCAATTGCTGATCGAGTTCTGTTGAGAAATATGGTGATTGAAGATTTATCTACATGTGATAGCTACTTATAATCAAACAATGTTACAAAATTGGGTAACCTAAACCAAAGTGTGATGTTGAAACAGACACTAAAACAGCTATTTAAAATAAATGTGAACATGCAATTGTCCTGGTTTAGGTGGTCTAACCGGCTAGTAAGTTAAGTCAGTTAAACCACTTAGATCAAAACCAACTGCTGACTGTCATCATTAAGCAAGAGATTTGTGGAGGTTGCCTGAACCATGTGGATTAATTTCCTAAGCAAAACGCAAAATATCTTAATCGTATACAACACATTGCAAGAGCCTTACAAAGTGGACTGCGGAAAAGTTATCTCATGATAACTAATTGATAAATCCTTCTGAAACAAAGATTTTCCTCAAAAGGTATTATGACCCAATCCATTAAAGTGGATTGCGCCAGCACATAGTATACAACTGACTACTGAGCATCCATATCTTAGCAACTTGGCAATAGACATGCAATTCTTCAGCCAGCAATATAAACAAAATTATCAATTTTTGATTTGATGATACTTACTTATCAAAGGCTCCCATTGCAATTTTAAAGCCAGCCCCTTCCTGGCCGAGCACATTAGATGCGGGAACCACTACGTCTTCGAAGGTCACTCCTCGGGTGTCAGAGCATCTTTGCCCCATATTGATTTCCTGGGATTAAAATGGCGGATGTTAAACAGTGTCACTTGATCTTCAGGTGATATTAAAAATGCTCATTACACTAATATAGCTCGGGTGGGTGGTGGTTAAGGATTAACTTTGTTGGAACGGCTGCTGTTATCCAATTTTGGGTTTTTTAACATACAGTGTCTACAATGTTTTATACTTTATATAACTTAGCAGAATATTTCATTTCATTGGTTCTCTGTTGGGATGCCATGCTCATGGACACAACCATGTAAAAAGGTTGTCAGGGTGAAAGATCGAACCAAGCAGCTGTCTGGTCCAACAGAAACCCCTTGACTCCACAGTCTGACTAGAAAACTATTAAACCCTTTTTACTTGCTTTTAATGTCAAAAAAGTAATATCACCTTTTTCCCTCTGACAATGCCTGGGGAATCCCCATCCACAATGAACCCAGTGAGGGACTTGGAAGCAGGGCTTCCACCATCAGATGAGGTCCGTGCTAGGACGAAAAACCTGGACATATATTCAAATCATACTTTGTGATAACATTAACAATACACTGCAATAGTGCAAAAGCATCAAAAACCAAACTGTAGGCATGTGATATATCAAAACCAAGACCGTTGGCATGTGGTATGGTGTTTTGACGATTGTCAGTGTTATAACACTTGCACATTAAGCCGTTGGTTCTACCATAACTGCTGAATTACCTGGTTTTATACCCAGTCGTTTAATGGGTTAAACAAAAACTACAGAAATATCTGCATTGTACTGAGCACACTGTGATAGCTGTGTTAACTCGACAATGGGGCTAGAAAAGAAATAAACCAATAATTGCCCATGTTTTAATCCCCTTTAATCTTCTAACCTAAGTATTAGTATCCAATAAAAATTTGTGAAAACACATTACCAGTCTGCAATTCCAGCATTAGTTATCCACATCTTCTGTCCATTGATGACGTATTCATATCCTTTCTTCACAGCTTTTGTCTGGATGCTGGCAACATCTGACCCAGCCCCCGGCTCTGTCACCCCATATGCCTTCGTAAGTGGGTTCGATTAAGCGTGAGTGGGTTCGAAAATTTTGATGTCACTTGGAGAAAAGTATATAAAAAACAACATCATTTTTTACATCCTAGCTATATTCTACACGCTGTATAGCTCTAGTGGCCAAATGTAAGCAATAGGTAAATCTGATAATATTGGCATCAGAAATTCATTATTAACACCGGCCGCAAGCCCGCAACAACATCAACTCACGCAAGCAAGTGGTTCTTCAATCATTCTTCCCAAATATTTCTTCCGTTGTTCTTTATTCCCAGCATAAATCACTGGCGCTTGCTGGATTAAAGGAAGTAAATACATAGGACGACGATATCTAAAATGTATTCATGTCTACATAGCCTATGACTTTTTAAATGGTTAAACATTCAAAAAGATAAAACTATTTATGTCTACATAGACTACGACTGTTTTAATGGTTAAACAATCAAAAATATCAAACTAAAATATCCTATTTGAATAATCCAAAACATGAAATTACCGCAAGGTCATTAGCAAGCACAGCTGTAGAGATGCCACTACATCCATATGCAAGTTCCTCAGCTATCAAGCATCCCTCCATTGAACCAAAGTCCATTCCACCTGTGAGTGGGTCGGGTATTTATAGCGCGGTGTTTCTCAAATTGTGTGCCGCAAGGGTTAGCTAGGTGCGCCACACTTGTATTCGTAAATCAAAAGGTGCATAGATCATAAACTACTAAATTATTTGTGTCTAGTTCGTTCTTTTTTCATTGTAACGTTTTGAGTACTAAGCATATTGTTTTGACTTCACATGCAAGGTGCGCCCATTCGCATTTGTAATTGGTATCGGGTGCGCCATGAGGTCAAAAAGATTGAGAACCACTGCTACAGCGCAATGCATGGTGTCGTGGGATAACCAAACCATATTTGTCCGAGTGGTTAGTTATTATTGTTGAATAGTCAGCTGAAATTTAAAAGTACAAAACCAACAGAGTTTCATTATGTTGCCCATAATAAATTTGTCATTTTCCTTTGACCTGCTAAATCGGCTACAGCATCGGCCGTCTGTTAAAAGGTTGTTGGATCACAAACACAACCACCTAGTTAGCGACCAGTTTCGAACCTCAAACCTTTCGGTTAAAAGGCATTGCACCAAACCACCAGATTAACCAGTCGGATGATTATAATCAAATATCACAATTATTTCATCACACCACTATGCAATATTATTTTTCTAAATCAATCCAGAATAAAAAATGTTTTTTTGCTTACTATTCAAGTATATTTGAAATCACTTCAAAATTTTTTATATATTCGTGAGATAATCTGGCAATTAACAATGTAATTGTGCTCCCTACAAATTGGTGAGAGTAAATAAAAAATACCTGTTTGAAAACTTAAAATAAAACGAATATCTAATCCTACCTTAGTGTGCAATTTATCAGTTAGAAACCCATTACATGATGTACAATTAAACTAAATAACCTTACCATTTATTGATTTTGTAACTATATAATTTAAAAACAAACCCAAACAAAACGGAAACCCACCACAAAATTGCGGAACGTGTAGATTCATAAATCCAAGGCCCCATGCCTTCTTTATCAAATCCCAAGGAAATTTCCCCAGTTTTATCATGATGCGCTGCTACTGGGAGGATTTCTTCCCTAGCAAACCTCTGTGCACTTTCCTGGATGCTTCGTTGGTCGTCGGAAAGCTCTGGGGAACATATTTATGTGCTGTCTCACCAGGTGTCTCAAAACAATTCTGACTTCTATCCCAAGTGTGAAACAAAATGAGTATGTATCAGGAATAAGGATAGGATATTTATTTTTATCTCCTTGAATTTGAAAGCGCAAGGGGCGTAAACACACAGGTAATCGTTAGATCATCTTGCGCGTAACCATCGGGTTACTTGAGCTATTGTAGTGACTGTAGTGTGTTGTGCATGATCGGGACGTTCTTTCAATTTAGTAAAATCTAATAATCCACTGGGTTCATGCAATGTCCGTTAAGTGCCTTGCCCATTGACATTACCGACTAGCTAGTGATAAGAACAAACAAAAAACATTTTAATAGTTGACAACTCAAGTACTTAACTGTAGGCACAGATAGTTTGACAATTACTTGTGAAATAATGTCTGTTCTTATTTTCGATGGTTAGTTCAATTAAGTATTAATTAGCAGTTAATTAAAAAGTAACCTGTCCTATCCTTACCGAATGAAACACCAGATTTCTGCAACTTGCCTTGAGCAGTGAATAATGATCGGATGGTGAATGATATTCCATCAGCATTTGGAGGTTTTAAAATCTATAATTAGAACTCATAGTTTATAATAAAATATATAAGCATAGAACTGAAAAACCTCTGTCCTTATCCCCTAAGACAGGAGAGACAATTAACTTTTCTGAGTGGACCAATTATAGTTAATAAACTAGGTAATTGGGCCGAGGGAACAACCCTTAACATGAAACTAAGATTGGTCAAACAAGTTGTATACACCTAGTAAAAGATATACCTTATGTGATGAGGTAACCAACAAGCCCAATCGTTTATGCATGCAGAAACATATAGCATACATTAAAAATGGGTTTTAAAAATAGTGGTTAAACAAAACATGGTTGACACTCTCTGGTTTACGAGAATTGATGTAGCCTCAAGTGTGCCAGATAAAACACTGCAGCATGCCATAAAAATAGCTAGATCCTAATTTCTGATCATTAATGTCAAAAAACGGTTTAAAGTCATTAATGAAATACCATTAAAATTAAAAAAGAATACCTGGAAATTCTTTAAATATCTTGCCATGATGTCCTAGCGTCGATTGGGTTCTCACTATTCTGCTGCAACGACTAGTATTGTTGTTTGTCGATAAACGGCTTTAACTTAAGCCAAGATATAACAACCTCGCTGTGTAAATATTTACACAGTCAGGTTTGCAAACTTACAGCAGTAATATTCGAAATGCGTATTTCGCACCTCTAAAACAGTGGTTCTTAAACTTTTTCAGTCGCGCCCCCCTTGAGATTTGTGATTCATGCTTACGCCTCACCTACTCAAAAATCAAATTTATGAAAAATAGAACAATAATTTATTTGCCAATACCCTGCTTAGTGTGAAGGATGCAAGGAATCGCGAATCGCGAACCATTTTTTAAAGTTCGCGAATTACAAAATTTAACAAAATACCGTTGCTGATTTCGCGCACTTTTAATAATAAATCATCAACACAATATAATATAACATATTTTGCCTTCAACATAACATTAAACAATGAAATTACTATTACATTTATTTACCTTGCTTTTACTTTGCATTATTGACGCATAATAAGCATTTCTATCACAACGCAACAATAGCCATTATGCGTTCATATATACCACGATTCCTTTATTTATGATTGGCGGAGATGCGACACACCCCTTTATAATAAAGTTATATGGTGTTTTGAGTAAGTAAGATTACTCGTTTCAAAGGCTTCGTTTCGTCGATATTCGACCTATCCTACACGCATTAACTCACGATACGTGTATTGTAGTTTATCATTACTACTTAATAACGGTACTGTTTGCTTAATGAATTATCTTTCTGGCTTTAAAGATTAGTTTGAGAGGTTCCGAAACCGCATTCTAAGGCAATTTAACATAGCTAAAGCGCGAAAACAATTTTCTCGTATCCCACGCATTTCGCGAATCGTTTCAAAATCGTTAATTCGAACCCTGCAATATGTCACTGTCATGCTCGCGCCCCCCTTGAGAAGCTTCCACGCCCCCCAAGGGGGGGCGCGCCCCCCAGTTTAAGAACCCCTGCTCTAAAATAAGTGGCACAGTGGTTTTACGTTATCCTGGTCATTGCCAGTTTATTATGGTTCACTGCGAATTGATTTGATTGTTCATTCTTATTGCAATGGGAAATCCCCTAAAATAAAAAATCTCACGTATATACTCATTCATAATAAATTATTACCACGGGATTTAAAACCAACTTATATCGAAAGAGAATTTTAGCACGAACGGGAAATGAGGACAGAGCCAAAATAAAAACCCGTTTTAACAGTTTAGGAGTGGATTTTCTTGTATGGATAGGATATACATGTTTATCCCCGTGAATGGGAAAACCAAGGGGTTATCACACGGGCAATCGTGAGATCACCTCGTGCCCATCGTCGGGTTACTGGAGCTATTGCAGTGTGTTGTATATGATAGACACGTTCCTTCAATTTGGTAGAACCATTTATCCGCTGGGTTCAGGCAATGTCCGTAAAGTGCCTTGCCCAAGGACACAACCGACTAGCTAGCGACCAGTTTCGCACCTGCAACCTTTCGATTGAAAGGCGACGCAATTAACCGCTAGACCAGCCGGCAGGCCGGACAAGTATATAGTTACACGATTTGTGTTGAAAAGATGTGGAATTCCTGGCAACGCATATTGCAAGTACGGGAGTTATGCGTGAGAAAAAACCCTAAACAAAACATATTTTATTCGTTACATTTAGGATAATGTTCAAGGACATTATCACACAGCCAAATTACCTCACCCGGCTTTATTGGAACCCAATAATCTACTAGATTCAGGCTGATTAAATGACTATATACCTTAAATATCTTGTTTAAAAGGGCAAAACTATCACTATCAAACAGTAAATAATTTTTCATTGAGAGTAAGCATGCTTATGCTCCAAATAATAGAATTATCAAGTATTTTAATATAATTAATTCGTCATAGTATTAAAGTACCATAATTAAATGGTTGAGGATACGGATACCCTAATTTACATCAGATATATTGAATGAAATTAATGTACAAGGATTTAGTACTTTATACAACTAAGTGTAAATTACTTGTACAATCATGCATCCAATTGATTTATGAAAACTGCTGTGACTCTTCACACCTGATCAGTTTAATGAAGTCTTTATAGTTAGATGAAAACAGGAAAAAATCCTTTTGAGAATAAAATTTGAATTCACAATGTCGTGCTAAGAATTATACAGGCAGAGAGAAAAACCACATGCAGCACTACACTTTAATAACAAGCAAAAGATCTTAGACTTGCAAGAAACAGACGTTATACCATAAAACTTTCAGGGATATAGCACAATTACAAGAAACCATTTACTTCTAGTACAACACACAGTAACATGGCACAACTTTAAAACAATTAATTATATTATTACAAAAGAAAATCTAGTTACATAATAGATTTCACTACAAAAAGAAGTACATTTGGGATCACTAATTAGGTATAAGTGCATTCCAATTAAAATAACTTTAAATGCAATCCAGTACAAAAGGTGACTCAAATTAGAGAGGAATTATGGCAAATTACTAAACTTCAATTTTTAATTGTTTTGTAAAAAATGTATTGGTTTGTACAACATGCATTACAGGATCTGTTCGACCGGACGTATTATTATTTCATTGATATTCACATGAGCGGGTGCCCCTACCGCATATATCACTGCATCAGCAATATCATCACTCTGCAAGCACTTTACATTGGCCAGTAATCTCTCAATACGTTCTGGGTCGTCTGGGTAAATTCTGCAAAACGTAAATTCAATTTAAGTTTATTACACAGATTTCAAACCTACTTATGAAATATGGGGGTTTCCACATAGCCAGGTGATATAGAGGTGGTTCGCATATGAGTCTTTGCTTCACGTAACTCCCTTCTCAAGCCCTCAGTAAGTGCAGTGACTGCATGTTTTGATGCTCCATACATTGGTTTGTCCACTATACGATGCCCAGCAACACTATTAATGTTGACAAAGTGGCCATCATCAATCTCAAAATTCTTCATAAGCTGGTAAGCTTCCCGGGTACAGATGCTGAGACCAAGAACATTGGTCTCCAAAGTTCTTTTCCATTTCTATACAAAGAAATTTGTTTCCAATTCATAACTTTTATATCATATTTTTTTAAATGCCACGTATACAAAATTTACTAATATACATAAAAATAAAAGAATCAATTCTGACCTGAGAATCTCCACTAGAAACGGGAGAATCGTAAGCTACACCAGCATTATTAACCATAAGGTGAAGTGCTCCTAGATTTTCCTTCACATATTTAAACATCTCTAGGATATTTTCTTCATTGGTGACATCACATTTGAAAGGAAACATTTCACCAGCACCCTTTCCATTGATTTCCGATGCAATTTTCTTCAATATTTCCTCATTTCTTGCACAACCAACCACTTTCATTCCATGACCAACCAACTTTTTAACAATCGCTTCACCGATACCACTTGATGCCCCAGTCACAATAGCCACTCTTCCTATCCACCTATCCATTTCTATTTTATATACTATAAATATATAATATTCGATTAGCAGTTGAGCATCTGAAATTTAGATTTTTTTATGTGACCTTGATTTGTGCCAATGTTCACATGACATAAAGGTTATAAAGACAAATGGGGGATTAAATCTGAAGATAACACTAATTAGGGTCATGCGGATCTGTTAGACTGTTGGAAGGGCGGTTTAAGCAGCAGAATATGAATAAAAATGAGCCATTATTTGTCATATCTAGTGATGTAAACTGCTTTTCCAAAAAAATATTTTTGGCAAATTAAAATCCTATTTTATTGATTGCCTAAACTTTATTAGTAGCAATATATATACTAATACTATTTAAGGTATACAAATTTACTGTCCGTATGTGTATTAGTATACTGTATATAGTTAATAAAATTATTAAATTAATTAATAAACTAAATAAGTAATTACCCAGACACTAGACAGGAAGGCTTAACATAATAAATCTATTTGCAATATTTTACTTTTGATTTTCTATTTTATTTATCACTTATAATATCCTAATGTACTTTTTACTTTTATTAAACCACACGAAGAGCGTTGGTAGCAACCGATAAATTTGTAAACCATATTTCTTGTGTTGTCCTTAATTTCATTGAGGCATGACATGTCGGCCCACACAGTTACGTTTACCATAGACATTTTCCATCCATTAAACTAAAGGTATTTGTAAGGGCTGTAACATATAGGATGGGATAAGATAGGAAAGAATGTGACATTCATGTTTATTCCCGTGAATGGGAAAAACAAGGGGATTATTACATGGGCAATAGTCAGATCACCTGGCGTCCACCGTCGGGTTACCGGAGCCATTGCAGTGTGTTGTGTATGATTCACACGTTTTTTTTAATTTGGTAGAACCCACTAATCCGCTGGTTTCAGGCAATACTCGTTAAGTGCCTTATCCAAGAACACGTGTTCCGGGACAAGTAGTTTGGTTTCCAATATCCAGAGATAAAAATAATGTTCTATCTGTGTTACCAAAGAATAACATTATGTACTTACAACTCGCCAAATGGTTTAGGATATAGGATAGGAATAGGATATTCATGTTTATCCCCGTGAATGGGAAAACCTAGGGGGTTATCACACGGGCAATCGTCAGATCACCTCGCGCCCACCGTCGGGTTACCGGAGCTATTGCAGTGGGTTCTGTTTGATTCAGTTTTAGTAGAACTGTTTCCCATTTATAAACTACGTAGCCGGTTATGCTTATGCATTATTGTAATTGTACCTTTGCGCTTATCGGAGTCAAATATTAATAATAAAGTAAAACTGCTACCGTCTACCGTGTAAAGTCCAAATTAATTATATATTAAATAAGCAGCCGCTACAACTATAACAATTAGTTTTGTGAAGAGTGAACTTATAAAATTTTCCGCTGCGCAGCTCGCAAAGAAAAGCGAGCCCACACACATATTGCAATCGCTCAGATAATTCGGACCGTATGGACGCGATGTAATCTGACGGTTAGCGATGTGATAACACCACTTGCGTCTTTCCATTTACGGGATAAGCATGAATATCTTATTCTCTACCATTATTTTAAGTGTGATTTTCCTCCGGACTTCTTCAACGATAACTGTGGATAAATCTTTTAATGTAAATTTTCATTATGATTTATCCCACAATAACCGTGAATACATCCTTAAATGTCGATCTACTTTACGAGCTATACGACAATTACAGTGGTTATTTTTTTTGCAACTTGAGATTATAATATGAGGATAGGATATTCATCTTTATCCCCGTGAATGGGAAAACCGAGGGGGTTAACACACGGGCAGTCGTCAGACCACCTCGCGCCTATCGTCGGTTTACCGGATCTATTGCAGTGTGTTGTATATGATAGACAGGTTTCTTCAATTTGGTAGAAACCACTAATCCGCTGGGTTCAGGCAATGTCCGTAAAGTGCCTTGCCCAAGAACACAACCGACTAGCTAGCGACCAGTTTCGCACCTGCAACCTTTTGATTGAAAGGCGACGCACTTAACCGTTAGACCAACGGGCCGGACGAATATCAACGCAATCATTGGCTGGGGAATTTATTTTCAAAAGCAACTTCAATACTTAAACACACCTCAAATGGAGTTAATTATTAATCTTTCCCATAAAAAGCTTTAACATAGGACA
>CH001689.1:57531-71807 GCA_000149265.1 Ciona savignyi | reverse complement strand
ATCCAAGAACACGTGTTCCGGGACAAGTAGTTTGGTTTCCAATATCCAGAGATAAAAATGTTCTATCTGTGTTACCAAAGAATAACATTATGTACTTACAACTCGCCAAATGGTTTAGGATATAGGATAGGAATAGGATATTCATGTTTATCCCCGTGAATGGGAAAACCTAGGGGGTTATCACACGGGCAATCGTCAGATCACCTCGCGCCCACCGTCGGGTTACCGGAGCTATTGCAGTGGGTTGTGTTTGATTCAGTTTTAGTAGAACTGTTTCCCATTTATAAACTACGTAGCCGGTTATGCTTATGCATTATTGTAATTGTACCTTTGCGCTTATCGGAGTCAAATAATAATAATAAAGTAAAACTGCTACCGTCTACCGTGTAAAGTCCAAATTAATTATATATTAAATAAGCAGCCGCTACAACTATAACAATTAGTTTTGTGAAGAGTGAACTTATAAAATTTTCCGCTGCGCAGCTCGCAAAGAAAAGCGAGCCCACACACATATTGCAATCGCTCAGATAATTCGGACCGTATGGACGCGATGTAATCTGACGGTTAGCGATGTGATAACACCACTTGCGTCTTTCCATTTACAGGATAAGCATGAATATCTTATTCTCTCCAATTATTTTAAGTGTGATTTTCCTCCGGACTTCTTCAACGATAACTGTGGATAAATCTTTTAATGTGAATTTCCATTATGATTTATCCCACGATAACCGTGAATACATCCTCATATGTCGATCTACTTTATGAGCTATACGACAATTACAGTGGTTATTTTTTTGCAACTTGAGATTTTAATATCAGGATAGGATAGGATATTCATCTTTATCCCCGTGAATGGGAAAACCGAGGGGGTTAACACACGGGCAATCGTCAGACCATAGAGTACTAATATATTAGTACTCTATGGTCAGACCACCTCGCGCCCATCGTCGGTTTACCGGATCTATTGCAGTGTGTTGTATATGATAGACAGGTTTCTTCAATTTGGTAGAAACCACTAATCCGCTGGGTTCAGGCAATGTCCGTAAAGTGCCTTGCCCAAGGACACAACCGACTAGCTAGCGACCAGTTTCGCACCTGCAACCTTTTGATTGAAAGGCGACGCACTTAACCGTTAGACCAACGGGCCGGACGAATATCAACGCAATCATTGGATAAGGAATTTATTTTCAAAAGCAACTTCAATACTTAAACACACCTCAAATGGAGTTAATTATTAACCTTTCCCATAAAAAGCTTTAACATAGGACAAGTTTTGTAGCGGACAGATTAACGCAATCACTGTTCCAAACTATTTTGTCTCATTTTAAATGAGAATTACCCGAGTATCAATATTAAGTTTAACAGAAATGCAATAGTGGTCAGTTCACACAGTATATGGTGCATATTTCCTCACATTGTAGTTGGAATTATATGTAGATATTTTCAAATTATGCTAGATTTCTTAAGCCCCCCCCCCCCAATTTCATGGTACCATATATTGAACCATATTGCACAGCAATGAATTAATACTAGACAAGTTTTAACCAACTATTTGTAAAAAAATAAACACACCCATGATTTTCAATTGCATACAAATCAAAAGGTTAACATAAAGAAATCGAATTTATAATTTTGGGGTAGCAGATAGCAATATATCCTTCATTCTGTTCATTGACGTTACCAATTCATTCCTGAAACTCTTGGAGTCATATTCAGGATTTGCATCAAATGAAGATATCGAAACCAAGATGTTATCTTTCTTCGGGTTGTAACACACACCGTAACCATCCTCTACAGCTGGTCCGAATGCCATGCACAAATCCGCTTGGCATGGAACTTGGCTTGTGGACAGATTAAAGCTCATGGCTTTCTTGTAGGTTGGGTCGATGTAGATTTCTGGGGTTCCAAGACCAGATTTGTTAGCGATTAACCGCAGCCCCAGCATGTGACGGATCGATCCCGTTTCCGGAGACCGCGCTGATGGTGTATGAACGATGATCTTCAACCGCATCACGCAACATCTGGACGAGCTCATGGACTGACGATCTGTTCTCCACCATCGCTTCAGTGAACTTGTGGGAGGTGCTTGAACATGAACGAATTGTATCAGTTCTCCCGAGTCTGTATCTCCGAAGCGAAGCACTCTCATACGTAGCGGGTGGCTTGCGATGAAGACTGTAATAAGTCAGTTGAAGAGCAATTTGAAAAAATGAATCAGGACTCATCTTTTGCGATTTAATAAAATCTTTTCCAAAATCAGTGAAATTTAAAACTTCAATGTCGATAGTTTTAATCAAGCTGTCAATTTTTCTAGAAGCTTCCTCAATATCCTTTCGAGTTGAACCCTGGATGTTAAATGGTAGGAACTTTGGGTGTGGTAGTGAGAGGATGGATGATCTTCGCTGTGGTACAGGCGCCTCGCAGAACTTATACACATGATCAAGAAGTGCGGCAACAGGAGGTCCCTCAGCAGGGGAGTGCTCGTAAATAAGCCCAACTCCACCATCTTGGTCAACTATAAGCTGAACTGTCTTGTCAAACCACCGATTACCAGTGTTGTACTGCTTTCCACCTCCGTGTAGACACCGACTGGCCATATCGCTTCTCCATTTATCCTTCGGAACCTCCGGGGCAGGGTCATCAAGACAAAGAGCGAATATGGACCTTTGGATGGATCGTAGAGCTGCTTGATTTTTGTCATTCTCCATTAAGGTGTGGTATGCAGATCCCCATGCATTTCGATCTTCGGATGTAAGTATTCCGATTGCATCCGATTTCGGCATCCTGTTCGATGTTGCGACGATTCTGCTTAGCTGACTTTCCAGTTGCTTTATCGTTAATGGTGTTCGATCACGGTTGTATACTTCAAGCTCGTAAAAATTATTTTTATGTATGACAGTGATATGTCTTGGGGGACGCCATGACCGTGCGTAACAGCGGGAACCATCCTTCTCAACACCTGGGATTCTACATGAAGACAAAATGCGGTAATACTGATCCATGCAGAGCGGCTTACCACCTAACCGTTCAACCGATAAAGTTTCATTATCAATGTCGATTTTATAATCGAGTACAGATGCTATAACCTTGGCAGCTTGATTGATTTGACCTTCAACCCCGTAAAAGTTATACTTTGGAAAGGAAACTGAAGGGCTGCAATGGACGACGACACTTGCACGAGATTTTAAATAAGCTTCTTCTAGCCACCAGTCTGACAGCCAGTTTTCCTTCTGTTCTGCATGCTCGAGCAATTTTTCTTGCAGTTTTTCGCCGAGACCATTTGCTTTGCCAAACTCATGAACTAATTTCGCAGTATGTTTAAACTCTGCGTCATTAACCAGAGGCGTGATGGTCTTTAGATATTTATCGAGAGTCTGTTGAAGAGAAGGAACAGGCAGATTCGGAAGAGATTCTTGATGGCTGTAAAACCTAGACGAAGGCACTGATATCACGCCATGGTTTTTGGGATCAACTGGCCATGTAAACTAACTAAGGGAATGTCGTACCAAATGGGGCCTAAGTTTCGAGTAAATCATTTTGCCTGTAATGAAATACGACCAAGTATTAATAAATACTGGTAGATTGTTTCATTTTTGTATTAGCGGGTCAGGAAATCCACATTGAATATAATGTTATCGCCAGTTAATGCACAAGGGAAATCGTGTTTAGAAAACTTATTACTAAAGTCATTGGTTATAGTCTATTCAGTCAATCATATTTTTTGTTATAAGCGCACAGAAAAAAAGATTATCAAAAAAAATAATTAAAGCTTCAGTTTACTAGAAAACACCAACAAACCATAGGTATATCGATGCAGTTGCCATCTAATAATATTTGCAAATGAAACTATGAAATAAAATAAATAATAAGAACGGAACTATGAAAACTTGTTGTGAAAAGTAGATCAGGGTATTTAAAAGTCAAAAGGCATGTTAAACAAAGAGGTAAAGATACACTGTTATGAAACACACACCAGCAAAAAAATATCAATGTTAAAACTACTATCATTTCTACTTAATGTACTTAGTGATCCTTGGTATCTTTCACTACATAAAGTGCAAATTAACTAAGTGCAATTCATCACTGCATTACGTGGTATTTAATTAATATTGGTCATTTTGTTTATAATTTATCACTGAATATGTTATTGTTTAAAAAGTATTGATTTTGTATGTACATACAAAAGGGAAAAGGCTATTTACGTATGTTTTATATATACCAAGCCCTATACTCAATACAAATCTGCTATATAATGCTTAAGGCCTAATATTATAAAATAAGATATATCGCTAACACAGATCTACATTTTTAAGACTTTGTATTCCAGCAGATATACATAACCAGAATAGTCATATAGATAAATATATAACGCACGATGTATTAACTCGTGATTACCTACGTATCCGTTAATCATCGGCAGTCCAAACCTACAGTCAACGCTTTTACCACTACTAAATATTGCGTTCACTGTTCGCGGTTTCGAGTGCGTGCGTTGATGACTTATCAAAAAACTAAGCTAGGCAAACTGAGTAACCGATGTCTGCGCTCTATTGATCTTCTTTCTTTCTATGTCAACACATCGTATGTTTGAGTGCAAAGGTCGGTAGGTTTTGGCCGAACGAAAGGTTACTCTGGGACGCTGAGTAGTCCAAACGCATGTGTTTCGACTACTGTTATGTAAACATTCTGCGTGGCTAGTATTTACGTTGTTTGTAAGGCGTTCACGATGTGCTGATTCTCTACTGGCCTATATTTAACTTTAGGGAGCTTGTTATAACACCGAACACCTATTTTAGAAAACGTTTATGTTGAATTATCCGGTCGGTAGATTTTGGTAGCATCTTTGATTGTCACGGAAAAAGTGACTAGAGTTCTCTACCACTTATCTGGCGTTCATTAAACCTACTGGTGTGCTGGGCTGAATAAAAAAAGCAGTCCTGCGCGCTACCAGGTTAAACTTCGACCGATTATTGTCAACCACTCGACAGTGGGTCTTTTAACGCAAATTCCACCACAAAGATACAAATAGCAAATAAAGTAAAAATCGAGAAACGCAACGGCAAGTGAGATTTCATTTCTTGTTCAAAAAAGCAACACTGACAATGGGGCAGTTATAAAACAACAGTAAAATAAAAACAGCAATAAAATTATTTATCATCTAAGAGTTTACAGTAAACCTGTAAATTGTTTTAGCCAACGGTAAAAAATGGTTGCCGTGCCGGTAAGTACGCTACAAAAAAGATCACACTTTCGTTGTAAACAGGTAGTATGGTTCGTGTACCAAAAGTACACTTACTCTTGGTTGCTTTTTTACTTTTACCAGCGTTTTAGCGTAAAAAGAAGGATAAAAAACATTTACAGTTCTTTATTGTATAAATTGGGTAACATATCATAAAACTATGATTCTCTGTGTGAAATGTAATCAAAATTGGAAGTGACTAAAAATAACTGCATGGATTAACCATGGAGGTAACATTAGTATATGATAGAAGCTTTTTAACAGCGTAATAATTATTATTTTGGAATTAATTGTCTACACAAGTCCGAGCATGGACACACAGCCATGTTTCACCTTTGTATGGGTTGCACGTTATGGCATGCACACATTTTAATTAATGGCAAATCTTTTTTTCGACATAAAATATGAAAATATAGAAATACAATTTCTCGAGAACAGAAATAAGAGTTCTTTTCTGTTAATGAAATATAAATTAATGATTTAAAAAAATTAGAATAAAAAAACTAGAATGCTGAAGCAATTTATTTAGTTTTTAATAATTTTAAAAATCTCTTGCAAAATTAAAAAGCAAAAACATACGAAAATCTTTCCAAATTTAGAGCTTTAAATTTCGTGTGGTTCTGTGGTGTTTTATGAATTACATCTTTTTTGGTATTTTGCTCACAAATTACCACTTTCCAGGATTTTGTATTCCAATATCCAAAAATATGCATACTACTGCGGATATTTTTGTCTATTCATACATCTTTTCAAGTTGGAATAGTAGGTTCATAGTGTGGTTGTGGTTATCATGTGAATGAGAAACGTTACAACACAGACAATACTATGGTATACAGACATATGAAAAAGTTCAATTTGGATCACCGCAAAATAGAGAATAAAAGAAAAATCTAAAAACATAATATTTTGTTTTCAATGAAAAGTACAGTGCAGAGCTAGCTGTAGCAAAGGACAATGGATCAAATTTGTAAATCATATATGTACATTATATAACAAGATTGCAATAAGTTGCATATTGTACACATGTCCCTCCAAAATATTGGGTTTATACATGTACATCATGCAATGTTATTGGAATATTTGTTGCATATTGTACATATCTCAAACCATAATGTTGTGACTATATATGCACATTCTGCAACTAGATAGCAATATTAGTTGTTTTTATTATACCGCCATAATTGTGGGTTTATAGGTAGATTATGCAGCGTAATTAACCCAACCTTTAACAGGCTTTGCTACGTATGTTTATTTGGTATTTCACTCAGATTTCAAACTACATTTTGGTCTTCTTGATTAAAAGAATTGCTCCAAAAATGGAAATTTTCTGCATTGTTAATTGCAGGCTGTGCAAATGGTTTAAAGGGTAGTACAGCGTACGGAGAGTTACAAACCAATTTAGACCCTTATTCTATAGGCAAAAGGAAAGGGTGGTGAGGTTCTGCCCCATAAGCGGAGAATGGCAGCCGCTATAAGACAGAAATTCTCAAATAGCGGTTGTCCAGTTGGGATTGCATCATAGATTGCAGTTTTACGCAGAATAGAGTGATTAGTTTAGTTTTTGGTATAACTTTTACTGGGTAATACCACACAGCCGGTTGCCTCAGCTAGTGCTTTTCACTTTGTGTTATTTCGTGTGGAGTGTTTTTTTCCAGTTTCTATCGAATAATGGAATTGCCGGATTTCGGCTTGTTCGGTGGGTTTGGGTTGGGTTTGTTGAACTCAAACCCGGTCCCAAGGGACCTAGTCCTTGAGTGTTTCGAGATCTGAGCTCTTGTGACTTGGGCGGCGAAAGCGAAAGGATCATCAGAGGTCATCCCGGTTAACATGGCACGGTCCAGCGACGCTGTCTTCGACTGTAAAATGGATACTTGTCGCAGCCACGCGGGAATGTCGACGACGGTATGTTCGTGTCGCCTTATGAAGTCGTGGCACAACAGATCCCGGTATTTTGGGCGATTTTTGTAGTCTTTGGTGCAACTGTAAAGTAAAACTCAATTTGAGAGGTTTTTGGGTTGACATTAAATTCCTTTTAGGTAATAAAACATACATATGCTAGACTACACAGCCAGACAAAGAGTGATTATACATAAGTTTGGGAATATGAAAATTCTATACAAGATTTATAGTTGGCAATTTAACTTAAACAATGGCCAACTTGTAACACCTAAATAGCGATAAACACAGATAAAAAAAAAACTTTAAATGGTTGAATTGTTAATTAGTTTTTTTTATAAAATTGAGTTCCCCCCACCCTATAAATAGTTTGGGAACAGTAGTAACATTTTAACAAGAATCCTTCAGTACGACACTCACCAGTAGGACACAAAACGTTTAAAATCGATAGAAAAATTCTGATCATTTGGAAGCACAGGGGGATCTTCTTCCAATATCTTCGTCAACATCTCAAAGTCCGTTTTGCAGTTGTGGTAGGGGAATACCCCGGTGGCTAGCTCCACCAATGAGATTCCTAGGCTCCAAACGTCGGCTCTGATGTCATAATTGGGGTGGGAAGGGTCGGGACTGATGCGTTCCGGCTGAATGCATGGGTAAATAAATGATCATTTAAAAAAAAACAAGTTAGTTACATTTGAAACCAAGACAATTTGAGAAAAATGCCGCAAATTGACAGACATTTTATTTCAAACTCTGCTAATGATAAAAAAATTGCAAAAATACATACCAAAAAGAGACTCAAACAAATTGAATAATTAAATACAAATATCCCATCTGTGGCCAACTTACAGCCATGTATGCAGTGCATCCAGCCGCTCTTGTTTTTGCTTGCGAATCCACCAATCGACCACTGATCCCAAAATCACAGAGTTTGATGTCCCCTTGTTGGCTCACTAATATATTGGATGGTTTCACATCTCTGTGGATCACTCCATGCTTCTCTTTGAGGTAGTGTAATGCCTTCACAACCTATTGGTGGGGGTGGAAAAATATTTACTTCATGGCAATTAGCTGATGTTCTTTTACAATCACCCCATGTCCTCCATTAACTCTTTCCGTCCCAACTCGCCATATATCGCGAGTTGGTGGGAAAACATGGTATCCCGCCTGTACATAAATGGGTGCAAATCTAAAAAACGATTTCTCCGCAATGCGTAATGGTAGAGACCTCAGCTATGGCTCATTCGATCAAGGAAACCCTATATTTTATTCTCTGTAATTTTCGTGGAGAAATATTAAAAATGCGAGGAGTGATAGCCTTTCTTTTTCAAGGCTTCGCCTCTTTTTTCTATCGATTTTACACGAATTTACAAGTGACTAACTCAGCCAATAGGAGTCGCGTTAACTTGCGGAGAAGCTCATTTTGTCAAGCAAGTCTTTCTTTACATTCTCTGTGAATTTCGTGCCGTTGAGAAAAAAAGGAGAGCGTTGGTGACGTTTTCGCAGCAGGCGTTTATGCTTCGTGTTCACCAAAGCATGAATCCAGCTGGGCCTGCTGAGCGCACGATAAAGAAAAAGGCGGCGAGACTAGCTAGTTCGGTGTGCCCTGCTTTGAAGAATATTGGATATAGTATTTGTGTTTGTTTGCTTTTGTATGCCCTTTTTACACTTCCTTCACTGTTCTTATTTATACTTTTTACTATTTTAGTTCTACAAAACTAAAAACTTCAATGCGTTTTGGTTCAATTTTTCATAATATAGTTAGAATAAAGGAAAATTTCAATTAGGAATAGTAAAAAAACTACTGAAGATACAAATACAGTTCAAATTTTCCTGAGTACAATAACTATTAGACAATCTACATTCCAATTTTCATATCATTTGGGCATACCAATAATTAGTGAGTATTTCGTTTGTCAGTGAAGTCGAGCAGAATTTTCTTTACATAAAAAGTGGTGTTCACTAAAGTTTACATAATATATTCTTTATTGGAGGTAGATTCTAGGTGTGCGGTTTGTTTAAAAAAGGGATAAATTATCTTTCCAACCATACTAAATATTAAATCATAGCATAAATTTGAGAAAAACTGTGCTAATTTGAAAATGACCAAAAATTGTAAAAAACACTGCGGGACAGCATGTTTAAATTAATGCATTTGGCCGGGAGTGAAAGAGTTAAACCTGCTCATTTTTATGTGTCTGTGTTCTCGGCAATTTACCTTACTCGATTTCTTATACCAATTACCCGCAAGTCCCAATCCCCTCATGTCTAGCTAACAAGGTCTTCTGTTACAGATACCCATAGGAAAATTACCAGTTAATTAATGTTTAAAAAACCTAATCCCCAAAAATGACCCCTGGTAAAGAGATTTGCTTCTTGACAACCTAAAATCACAATATTTTAGACTGAAAATTCATATGTACCTTATAAGCACTCGAGTGTTTGTGTACTATAACGAAACTACACCAGTCCACCAACTAGTGTGGCCATACCAGATAATACCAGATACAATATATAAAACTTACAGACACTGTGAGCTTTCCGATTATATTCTCCGGTATTGGACCATTGATTTTCTTCTTTAATTTATCAAAACAGGTCTCCATGAGTTCCATACAAATCCACACATTAACCTGGAGTATAACAAGAGTTTGTGCTCAGTATATTAAATTGGTTCTGGTGACCATTTTATATATATATAAATATTTACTTAATTTAAATATATAGTTACTTTTTTACAGTGCTGCAAACAAAGTTGTTAATAATTGGGACGTTTTAGAAGTTATCTATTTCCATTTTTAATTATATAATTCAAGAAGTTTTTAAACTTGCAAAATCAGTACAAGTATTTAATAAGCACAGCAAAATACACTTAAAATAGAATAATTAGCAGCACTCTTAATGGAAAATTTTTAATCCAAAGTGAGTGATATGTATACTCATAGTTATAGCACAGTTTGCACCATTAAATTGTTTACAAACTTAGTATCCTTCCTTCCAACAACAGAATAACGGGTAGTATAAAGTTTAAAATTGTTTACCATCACAACTTATGTATAGACATAAACTTGTTGTTTTTGCAAGGGATGCAAAAGTGCATCATCATGGTAAAGTTTGAATGTTGGTTTGTTTATAATCTGTGATTTTCAGTTTAATTCATTATAATGATATCATAAGATTTTAGTCCACATTACGGGTACATAAGATACAGTTGTGAAAGCACTCTGGATACCCATAAAGGAAATATCATCGGATTCATCACATATTATAAACAAACCAACATTCATAATATTTTGTTTGATACTCCTGAAGGCCTTAACTTGTGTTTTAAACCATTTTGAGGTTATACTTAGATGTTTGATGTACGCATCTCTTTGGAAGTGTAATGGTTTTCACAATGATTATATTAGCCTTAGCCTTGTGTAAATCAAGTCCATTTTATTTGGATGCCTACTTAGTAGTACTGATAAGGACGTAATGACCATTTTTAGTTGTATTGAACAGATGCATTGTGTAACAATGGAATTTATGTATGAATGAGTAAGAAGAAAACATAACAGCAGGTAGGTGGGTCTGCTATTAACTAAATATTTCATGGATATATTTATATATATATAAAAGAGTTGGCGATATAAGTAGGCAAATATTACTATATATAATTATGCAATCAAACATCTAGCATTGCGATTATGTTGATTTTGGATTATATATGCAACTAAAGCTAGTATTGCCTTAACCCTAGTATTGTATAATGTACATAATAGGCCAACATAAATTGATAGTGGTTAAACAGTAAAAATAATACATCCCCACTTTGTATGCATAGGTATACTGCATGTACAATAATCTATTTTTACAATTATGACACCGGTATTACCCACATTATATGTTTATACATCAAGTGTTATACATGCGTGCTGTTTTTGCGCTTTGGTCAGGGATGTTTATTTTAGAATCAAGATTAAATTTGAAAAGGAAATCGCTTGAATTTTATTTATTAAAGCAATTTAAAATTTAGTATTTATAGTGGAAATATTTTATTTATTTTATTAAATAAATTATTATGAAATTTGTTTTTTTTCTGTTCTTTTGTGTCTATATTACGGCAGTTTCTAGATTTCGTATTATTCATTCCAAAATAACTCTAGAAAATGAACTAATTTGGATAAGGGGATCCTAATTGTTGGTTATTTGCAATTTAACCTTGATATACATGTCTGGCCGGTTAGTCTGGTGGTTTGGTGCGACGCCTTTTAATCGGAAGGTTTAAGCTTCGAAACTGGTCGCTAGCTAATGGGTTGTGTCCTTGAGCATGGCACTTTAAGAACATTGCCTGAACCCAGTGGACCAAAATTCTACTAAAATGAATGAATATGTGAATCATTCACAACACACTGCATTAGCCCCGGTAACCCGACGGTGGGCCCGAGGTGATCTGACGATTGCCCGTTTGTTAACCCCTTTGGTTTTTCCATTCACGGTGATAAACATGAATATCCGATCCTATCCGAACCTTGATATACATACCTCTGTAACAAATGTGCCATAGCACTTCACAATATATGGGCAGTCAACATACCTCTGTAACAAATGTGCCATAGCACTTCACAATATATGGGCAGTCAACATACCTCTGTAACAAATGTGCCATAGCACTTCACAATATATGGGCAGTCATGACTTTTCTGCACAATGTCGAGATCCATGAGAATCCGTTTACTTTCTTCCCTGTTGCCAGACCTGTGCATTTGCTGTGGCAGAAATTTGAACTTTTAACATTGAAAGGATGGGTCCTTGGTATCATACCAGGGAATGCTTTACGAACCTTTTCACCCTAACTCGTTAACAGGAATTGTTTTTCTTGCGCGATGTTATTTGGTTTTGAGTTTTAAATAGGACAAAATGTCCCGACTTTTAAATTGTTGTAAAAACAGTTTAATAAATGTGATAAATAACATTGTTTCCTTTAGTTACTTTTATATAATATTATACTGGTAATGCATTGAATTGTAAGATTGTCTAAGCAAAGTTATATTTTGCTTTTATGGTTATAATGATTTTACATATAAATCCTTATTTTTTCAGTCATATTATTAAAATATATAGTCAACTGTTCACTTATGCATAGCCCTACATATTAGGAATGACAGCAAGCCGGAAATAATATTGATTGCCACGAATTTTTAGACCAAACAAGCAATCTAGAGATGCCCGTTCTGGAATCCTCAATTCGAATGGGAATATTTCGAATGGGAAATAATTCAAAATAAATTTGTAATTCCATTAAACTGATTCAGATAAGGACATCCTTAGAGTAATTTCCAACCCTTACTTTATGCCTCTGCATATTCAAACATGGCAGTATTAAAAGCAGAAAATATGGAACTACCGGTACTGAAATATGCAAATTTAAAGTAAACCCAAGACCACCCTAACGTCCTTAAGTTAAATGTGGTTTTTAAGGATTGTTTAACTAGCTTGCAATTTACATATTTCTGCTGTTTTATATATCAGTTTTGTACTTCCATATATTTTATTTACCTTCAATTTAACACATTGCATTAGTGTAAAGGATAATTATAAAACTTCAGCTGATGATCAAAACCAACCTTAACTGCCATAACATGTCTGGTTGGTTGGTATCTCATCTTGTAGACTTGTCCACACGTTCCACTCCCGATTTGGCCCAGGTTGTCAAACTGCTCAACTGATGCTTGGTACACCATGGAATCGATGGTAAGTTTGCCGGTTTGTCGAATAACTTCTTGCAAGCGTGCGTCTATCTTCTCACTGGTGAGGTTTGAAAAATTAGTTTGAACAAAAAAACATGAAGCCAGTGCTAACTTCTTTAATAAGACGCTTATAAGCTCTTTAAAATCTTTGAAACCCCAATATATCTTTGAAATGTATGTTTTTGTAAACGGACATAAAAAAGCATTGAGAAACTAAGAAAAGGGCTGCTAGATGCTACCTTGGGGGTAAATCCAAGAGCGTTGCTTATTGTATTTTTTTATAATGCCAATTTGTTTACATAATAAGACATTTTGGATTGCATTCTATTTTTTATAAAAACATATTTAACAGGAATATACTGTTTTTTATGGGATTTTTTTTTGCCCAGACAATCAAAGTATCAGATAATTCTAAGATCGAACGGAACACAAATAATTACAAAAAAAATTAAAAAAATAACAAGAGAAAACTAATTGACTGATATTGGTAAAGGAATAATATAATTTATGTTGATTGTTGGGTATACGGATAAGGATTTAACCAAGCCAATAATGAACAAAGTAGAATTTTATGTCCTAAAATGTTTAATCTCCATACAAATAGGAATCCAAAATTCCTATTTAAATCTTTTTTTGTACATATTTTAATTTAACCTACACACTAACTGACATTTTACTGTTTATTTATTTAGTAAATTAACCAGTAAAAATTTACATAGTAAATTATGTTACTGGCAGTAAATTTAAGATCTATTCATTAATTAACACCACAATCACTGTTTCAAGGGAACATCCATCTACATACACCGACTTGCCATGTTTATATAAAGTTAAATTAAATGCTTAGTTCTTGTTACGGTCATGGAAATTGAATTAAGGTTGTCAGAGTATTCAATCAACCGAAATTTGATTTGAAACATTGATTTTAACGTACTTGTATTTAAAGAGTTTTCTAACGATTCTTAAAATGATAAAAAATATGTTTTTTTATAAAAAATGTTTATATTTAAAAAAAATGCTAATACATTTTGTTTAACTCCTATAACCATCCATTCAGCATAGTAATAAAGAAGTTTAAAATTAAAATAAATTCTATTGAAAAATAAATTCTATAGAAAAAATAAAAAAGTAATAACAAAAACAACATAACATAAAATATGATTTCACCTGTCACTGCAGACCAGACATTCGTTTAAGTGACATTTGGTTACGCACGTTTGATTAATTCCCAAATGCTTTGGCATTTGTAACACTGAGAATTGCCAAGGGCATTCAATAATGACATTGACTCATATCCTTATTAATTTAAATGTGAAAACTCCTTTATCTCCAGTTCAGTAGGTAAATACATCAACTGAAAGTTCTTAAGTTTAACTCAACCTTAAAAACTCAATAAACCTTGACGGTGT
>CH001689.1:29370-57431 GCA_000149265.1 Ciona savignyi | reverse complement strand
GGTGTATTCGGTCATTGTCAATAAGGATTAAAACATTGATTTTAGCTTGCTTTGATATTAAGTGAAATACATTAAAATAAATGAAATGTTCAGATTTTCTGTTGATATTAAAGACATGACATATAAAACTATTTAAACACAATACACTACGTTGTATTTATAACCTGTCGATTATGTTGTTAAATTATGACACACAAGTTTAAATATAGGTTACCATATGCATTGGCTGTCTAGTAAACAAGTTAAGTTGTCAAATATATTCTCTATGTGACGCAGAATATGATGTTCCAACATTGTGCTTTACATCAACACTAATGCAGTTAAATATCTACAATCTGGACGGTTAGTCTTGGTATTAGTTTTTGTTTACAAAAAATTAAATGTACAAATGAATATGCAGTTTGTAGCAAACCCATAACGCCCTCTTAAAAGTCCATTTATACTTAATTCATTTTAATTAAAATTTTGATTGTTTAAGATTGCACAGTTAAAACGCAAGGAATTTATTTTCGATTATGATTTTTAGTTGAATATTCCTGGTGGATGTATAAAAACAAATCAGTTTAAACAATTTGAACAAAACTAGGGCTGTGTACACAGCTTCATTTTACTAATCATTAACAAATTTCAAATCTTTATTTTACTAATCATTAAAGCATAAATACATTTTTGTATTTCCATATTACAGTACTGCCCTTATAAAAATCCAGTTTAATATAACTTAATTTGAGATATTTTGGAATAAGTCTTGTGAGCGTTTTTATAGCGTAACACTATATTGACAGAGATGTTTTTTTATGGATCCTATGATAATTACAATCGGACAGTTGTGCAAAAAAATACAAAAAACATGCATAAAACCAATAAAGTCTCGATATAAAAATTACTGTTTAACAAAGGCATTTTGCATTAGTTTTTTAATGTTTTTTGCTGGATTTGACTTTGACAAATTTTTTGACACTTTGACAGGATTTGACAATTTTCCACTTTATTCTGATACGAAAAATAACAGCTCTACAAGTAGATGTGATCAGTAAATTGTATCTCATATCTTGCTTAGCGCATATCAGAATTTGTAATCAGCTATTTTTTAATTTCCGAAACTGACCTTTCTTGCGTTTTTTCAACAGGAGGGATGTAGGTTGGAAGCGCAAACGATATTTGCTTTTTCCGCTCAGTGGGGTCGATGCCTCCCGCTGTTAGATTGGTGGGTTTCATTAGAGCAGCGGGAGAAGAGTTGGAAAAGTTTAACGACACTGGAACGAAAATAAAGCGGATTTTCAACAGAAACCAAAACAAATTTCAAGCAGAATTTTTAAATTCTAAACAAAGCTAAAAATTAAATTAAATAGAAATTGAAGAAATAAGGATAAAATAATTTTTTGAGAAAAGCATAAGTATAATGTGATTAAAAATAAAGGTTAAATAATTTCTGTAATTTTGATTAGTATTAAAACAGATCTTGATATTACGTCAATCAGTTTAATGTATTTTTCTTATTAAAATAAAAAAATAAGGTAAATAAGATAAAATTAATTGATTATATTCCAACAAGTAAACATAATAAATTAAATTTACTTGACTACCCCATATAATGATACAACACCGGCCTTACAGTCCACATATTGTCGTGCAGCAAAAAATCTGCTAGGCTAGTGATATTCAAACAGTGTTCCATAAAAGATTGTCAAGCTTCACAACTTTCACTATGGCCATAGTGCAATAGACTATAAAATGAGATGCTACATTCTTACTGTGGGGTTTGGGAGATCCAGTTTGCTGTCTAGCTGGGCTTCCCAGTCCAAGATTCTGTGGCTTCTTTCTTGCCGCCTGTTGTTTGAAATTGAATTCCAACTTCTTCATTCGCTGCTCGAGAGCATTTAAGTCCACGGAACTGGTCGATACATTCCCATTCATATTGCGCGGCTTTAGAAGCTATTTGCTGGTGGAACAGAAACCAGCAAAAGTTTCTGCACAAAATGAAAAACATATTTAAAGAGAAAGGTATAGTTTAAATGAATAAAGACTAATTTGTCAGATTAAAGGAATTAGTGAAGAGCCCACTGTTCAACCAGTCAGAAAAGTTTGGAAATTTCATATGGACGCCGACCAATACCAGAAGTGTGAAAAACAGTAAATGTTGTTGGGTCCATTTTTTTTAATCTACACCTTCTTAAATTCATTGATAAACCAGATAGGTGTGCTGAGAAATCTGATGTCACACGCTCTTTCTATCTAAAATATCGCATTTCTAAAATACTTTGAAACAATTTACAGGTTGGGGCAATTTTTTCGATAGGGCTGGGGATAACTTTGACCTTTGGTACAAACATTTTCTTTTTTCAAAGCGCAATGAAATTAAGAGACATTGCATCTTGTAAGTACAAAAACTAACTTTAACCATGACCCCCAAACATAAGTGTAACACTCAAACGTTTATTTAGTATATGTTGGAAAAAAGATCTTTTTATCATTTACACAACAGGAAGAAACAATCAAAAGAGGAAAAAAGAAAATGCTCACTAAATCTATAAAACTAATTCTTACCCTGCCCAAAACAGTATCTTAATCCAAGCCCAAACACTAGCCGTGACGCCATAATCTTTTATTTTAATGTGCAGTTTCCTTCCTTACCCTTTAGTTATTCGCCAATAGGCTAGATATTAATCTACATTTAGTACATCAGTTTGAAAACAAACAATGAATATTGAAGCCATTATTTAATTAATAAACAACTTAAACTAAACCACCATATTGATTAGATTGTTGTTGAATGCATTCGTTTATATAAACGTGCAGACCACCCACAGAGATTTTTATTTCCAGTGGCAAGGAAGCGACTCTGCATATAGCAGCTCTAGTTACTAATGCACCAAATACTGTGAATAGTCATAGCGCGCAAATAAAAAAACAACGCGGTTATGTGCTATTCGTTTATGAACCTAGGTCAAGCAAGCAGGCAATTCTCAGCAGGCGATTCGAAAAGTCAAGCAGGCAGGCAATAGCCGATAGCAGGGATCGAAATGAGGCTACCAGTGTTTCCAAATAAAAAATTATAAGTATTTTGTGAAAATTCGCGACGACGTCATTTTAATTACAGTATAATTACAGTATAGGTTTCGTGTAGGGGAAATGGTTTTAAATTTACGAAAAGCAGTGAAAATAATAAAGATGTGACGTCAACAGTGGTCTGATTCGAAGCTGGTCGCTAACTCGACGGTTGTATACTTGGGCAAGGAACATTACGGATATTGCCTAAACCCGGCGCAATAATGGGTTAGGGTAATATAATATTGGAGGCAAGGTGATCTGATGATTGCCCTTATGTTAACCCCCTAGGTTTATTACCAATATGTGGGGGCAAATGGTTTAAATTTACGAAAACCAGCGAACAGTAATACATATATGACGTCATTTTGCATATACTGTGTATGTTCAATTAGTCGTAAGTCCTCTTATACTTCCGACTGAATTCACTTTGAGGTATCAACATCTACAGTTCACCCTCTAAACGATGGTGCAAATAGATTTTACCATTATGTGGGGGCAAATGGTTTAAATTTACGAAAACCAGCGAAGAGTAATACATATATGACGTCATTTTGCATATACCGTGTATGTTCAATTAGTCGTAAGTCCTCTTAAACTTCCGACTGAATTCACTTTGAGGTATGTATGATCATCTACATTTCACCCTCTAAACGATGGTGCAAATAGATATTACCAAAATGTGGGGGCAAATGGTTTAAATTTACGAAAACCAGCGAACAGTAATACATATATGACGTCATTTTGCATATACCGTGTATGTTCAATTAGTCGTAAGTCCTCTTATACTTCCGACTGAATTCACTTTGAGGTATGTATGAACATCTACATATTACCCTCTAAACGATGGTAAGTTCAGTTTTTACCAACATGTGGGGGCAAATGGTTTAAATTAACGAAAACCAGCGAAAATAAAAAAATACGTTAGGTCTTTTTGGATATACCGTGTATGTTCAAGAAGTCCTAACTCCTCTTATACTTTCGACTGAATTCACTTTGAGGTATGTACGAACATCTACAGTTTACCCTCTAAACGATGGTACGTTCAGTTTTTACCAACATGTGGGGGCAAATGGTTTAAATTAACGAAAACCAGCGAAAATAAAAAAGAGGGTTAGGTCTTTTTGGATATACCGTGTATGTTCAAGAAGTCCTAACTCCTCTTATACTTTCGACTGAATTCACTTTGAGGTATGTATGAACATCTACAGTTTACCCTCTAAACGATGGTGCAAATAGATATTATCAATATGTGGGGGCAAATGGTTTAAATTTACGAAAACCAGCGGAAAGTAATACATATATGACGTCATTTTGCATATACCGTGTAGGTTCAATTAGTCGTAAGTCCTCTTAAACTTCCGACTGAATTCACTTTGAGGTATGTATGAACATCTACCTTTCACACTCTAAACGATGGCAAGTTCAGTTTTTACCAACATGTGGGGGCAAATGGTTTAAATTAACGAAAACCAGCGAAAATAAAAAAAGACGTTAGGTCTTTTTGGATATACCGTGTATGTTCAATTAGTCGTAAGTCCTCTTATACTTTCGACTGAATTCACTTTGAGGTATGTATGAACATCTACATTTCACACTCTAAACGATGGTAAGTTCAGTTTTTACCAACATGTGGGGGCAAATGGTTTAAATTAACGAAAACCAGCGAAAATAAAAAAGACGTTAGGTCTTTTTGGATATACCGTGTATGTTCAAGAAGTCCTAACTCCTCTTATACTTTCGACTGAATTCACTTTGAGGTATGTACGAACATCTACAGTTCACCCTCTAAACGATGGTTTAAATTTATTTTACCAATATGTGGGGGCAAATGGTTTAAATTTACGAAAACCAGCGAACAGTAATACATATATGACGTCATTTTGCATATACCGTGTATGTTCAATTAGTCGTAAGTCCTCTTATACTTTCGACTGAATTCACTTTGATGTATGTATGAACATCTACAGTTCACCCTCTAAACGATGGTGCAAATAGATATTACCATTATGGGGGGGCAAATAGTTTAAATTTACGAAAACCAGCGGAAAGTAATACATATATGACGTCATTTTGCATATACCGTGTATGTTCAATTAGTCGTAAGTCCTCTTAAACTTTCGACTGAATTCACTTTGAGGTATGTATGAACATCTACCTTTCACACTCTAAACGATGGCAAGTTCAGTTTTTACCAACATGTGGGGGCAAATGGTTTAAATTAACGAAAACCAGCGAAAATAAAAAAGAGGGTTAGGTCTTTTTGGATATACCGTGTATGTTCAAGAAGTCCTAACTCCTCTTATACTTTCGACTGAATTCACTTTGAGGTATGTATGAACATCTACAGTTTACCCTCTAAACGATGGTGCAAATAGATATTACCAATATGTGGGGGCAAATGGTTTAAATTTACGAAAACCAGCGGAAAGTAATACATATATGACGTCATTTTGCATATACCGTGTATGTTCAATTAGTCGTAAGTCCTCTTAAACTTCCGACTGAATTCACTTTGAGGTATGTATGATCATCTACATTTCACCCTCTAAACGATGGTGCAAATAGATATTACCAAAATGTGGGGGCAAATGGTTTAAATGAACAAAAACCAGCGAACAGTAATACATATATGACGTCATTTTGCATATACCGTGTATGTTCAATTAGTCGTAAGTCCTCTTAAACTTCCGACTGAATTCACTTTAAGGTATGTATGAACATCTACAGTTCACCCTCTAAACGATGGTGCAAATAGATATTACCATTATGTGGGGGCAAATGGTTTAAATTTACGAAAACCAGCGAACAGTAATACATATATGACGTCATTTTGCATATACCGTGTATGTTCAATTAGTCGTAACTCCTCTTAAACTTCGGACTGAATTCACTTTGACGTATGTAAGAATATCTATATTTTATATTTTATTTAATAGTGCAATTCGATATTTAATGTATTGGTCGTAGCTTTTTTTTACAATGTCTATGTTTTGCCTGAGTCCTTATAATTTTACGTTTTCTTACCATGTGGTCTAGTACAATTTGAAAACGATTTAATATCTGAAGTAATCGTAAAATATGTTTGATATTTGTTCTTTAATTATTAATAGTTCTGACTTAATTGCAAAATTCTTAACTTTAACCTTTTGTATATAGTTTATTGTTGGTTTAAGGATTTTAAATGCAAAACGAGTTTTTAAAACTACACCTAATAATTTGAAAGTACAGTCTTAATTTAACGCAAACATATTTGTATATAACAGGTTATCAATATATAGCATATTATGGGTAGACATGGGTCAGGCAACAATTTTTCAAATTGTTTGAGGAAAGTCAAAAACGAAAGAAAAAAACGCAGCATTAAAGAAATAAACAAGATTGCAAGGCGCCAGGCCTATCATTGCAACAAAGTTATTTCAGTACAGGAAAAGGGTCCATTTGCAAAGGTTTCAAGGTGGCTGAGTTCGTGCCCTGAAACATCTTCTTTCTGTCTCAGTAGTCCGTCAATATATAATATTGATGATGTACACCACCGCTCCGTTAGTGATAACAGTTTATCAACCTCTGAAGAGATATCAGATCAAGATCGAAACCAATCCCCCACTTATTCACACAAGGATTCAGTTAAATCAGAACAAAATCGAGACCAATCCCCCACTTATTCAATCAAGGATTCAGTTGAATCAGATCAAAATCGAGACCAATCCCCCACTTATTCATTCAAGGATTCAGTTGAATCAGATCAAAATCGAGACCAATCCCCCACTTATTCAATCAAGGATTCAGTTGAATCAGATCAAACTCGAGACCAATCCCCCACTTATTCAATCAAGGATTCAGTTGAATCATATCAACATCGAGACCAATCCCCCACTTATTCACACAAGGATTCAGTTAAATCAGATCAAAATCGAGACCAATCCCCCACTTATTCACACAAGGATTCAGTTAAATCAGAACAAAATCAAGACCAATCCCCCACTTATTCACACAAGGATTCAGTTAAATCAGAACAAAATCAAGACCAATCCCCCACTTATTCACACAAGGATTCAGTTAAATCAGAACAAAATGAAGACCAACCCCCCACTTATTCAATCAAGGATTCAGTTGAATCATATCAACATCGAGACCAATCCCCCACTTATTCACACAAGGATTCAGTTAAATCAGATCAAAATCGAGACCAATCCCCCACTTATTTAATCAAGGATTCAGTTGAATCATATCAACATCGAGACCAATCCCCCACTTATTCACACAAGGATTCAGTTAAATCAGATCAAAATCGAGACCAATCCCCCACTTATTCAATCAAGGATTCAGTTGAATCATATCAACATCGAGACCAATCCACCACTTATTCACACAAGGATTCAGTTAAATCAGATCAAAATCGAGACCAATCCCCCACTTATTCAATCAAGGATTCAGTTGAATCAGATCAACATCGAGACCAATCCCCCACTTATTCACACAAGGATTCAGTTAAATCAGATCAAAATCGAAACCAATCCCCCACTTACGCAATAAAAAACCCGGTTATATCAGATCAATTTAGTTGTGCCAGCTTAGCCGCCTCAAACAACAAATCGCCTGTAATATCTGATACACTGATCCCTAATTTAGACAGAAGCATTTGGACCAAATTTACCAAAAAGACATACTCTGTGTTTATAGATAGAGAGAATTGGAACCACTTAAAAAAAACCACACTGGGGCGTTGTTTTACCAACCCAGATTGGAGAAGGATAATGGTCGATGCATTAAAGCTTGGGAACAAGTATTGCTCTTTTGCATTTAAATACCACTATGTGTGTGATCACGTAAGGAAAAAAAGAAGCAGAATATTTTATTGCAAAGGTTATTGCACGTTTTCGAATTGTCCGGTGACCTTTGAAATCTCGATTCCAGACTTATCTCTCCAAGCTGAAATTAATATGAAGGGAGAAGTTCGTCATCTGCAACACGAGAAAAGAGCACGTTATGTTCAGGGAAACGACAGGGAGGCTCTGAGAAAGTTACTCGAGTTCAAAAATCCAAGAAGAGAATTTCTTGATGGTATCGCAAATCTGGAGGAGGACACGTATCAGAGTGGGAATCGAGACGGCGTTCATTCAATGGGTGTGTTAAAACAAGTGGCACACGAAGGTAAAAAAATCGAAAGGTGTGATATGAATCAGTGGCTGGCTTTGGAAAAGTTAAAAACACGAGACGGGGATAAATCTCTGATTCGTCAAATCGGGTTGGATCCACCTTACATAATGCTTTATTCATCGGAGGCTATGCGTATCTTCTATAAAAAGTGCAACCACGACATCGTATACATCGATGCAACAGGGAGTTTAATGATTGGAAAAGAAAATAAAAAGTTTTACATATATGAATTGGTGGTGCGCAACATAGTCGGAAAAACACCGTTTGCCGTTGCATCTTTTATTACAGCACGACACACAACTACCATCAATCACGAATTTTTTGCTGACCTTTTCAAATGATGTGCAAAGAGCTTGCAAGCGTAAAAGATTTCCAAAATTGGTTATGTGTGACGGAAGCGTAGCCTTAATGAAATCTGTTTGTTTGGGTTTGTTTGAATGCTCCCTAAATGCTTACACCGACAAGTGTTTAGATATTGCGCAAGGAAATCATAAAGAGATGTTCCACCAAAACGGTTTTCTGCATTGCTGTGCAAGTCACCACATGTGCAATGCAAAGAAATTGTGCAAGAAAACGTAAGATTTTATTAAATACTTATTAATGATGACCTCTATAATGACCCTCTATTATTTTTAGTTACATGAGATATAAGAATTTTGAACTAAAATTGATAGTGTCGCATAATTTAATATCATGTAGCCTAAAAAAATTGTCCTGAAAATTTGTCACATTGTTTTATTTCAGATGTCCAAAATTTTACAAGTTTGCAATGTATGTGATTGGAGCACTTCTCACATGCGACACAATGGCCAAGGTTGATGATGTATTCATTAATTTATGCATCTTGTGCTGTTCGGAGAGTGCCATTGATATAACTAATAGAAGTTATAAATACCTCTGCCAAATCATCAACAGGGATGTGGAAGTTGCTCCTGATCATGTTGAAACTGCGGAAAATATTGAGGTACGTAACCACTGCTACGCACGCTTATATACATGCATGCAAATGGTAGGTCTAGCTGTGTGTTTTGGAGCTTTTCATTAAATACCAAACAAAGTTCATTTAATTAGCATGCATAGACTTTGACATCCTTGAGCACTAACTTTACGATTAATGTCCATACTACTACAACTAATATATAGTTTTGTTGATCGTAATTTCCTTTTTGTTTTCAAAGGAAACAACGGAGGTGGCTTCTTCGAGGCTGAGATCTTATTTTAGTTCGGTTCGGGATTCCGCTATGCGGCAAATCTATGCGGAAAAAGCGATTTCCCATAACGCCGTGGTAAATCCGCTTTTATGCCCCGATGTTCATTGATTCACTTGTCAAGTATTCAATGCCAAGTGTTCTCCTGTGGTCTTCAATTATGCTTGGTAAGGAAAATCACATCACGTTATATTTCCATTCAACCATTTTTATGCAGTGCAGCATGCATAAAAAGGGTAAACGTATGCAATACACCAACCCTCGTTAATTATTTCGTATTATTCTATGTTTCAAGGCGATTTGGGTAGACATGGCATTGGAGAGAGCTACAGGGAATATTCAAGAATGTGGGAATCCCTGCTAAGAATAAAAAACACGCAGGTATTATATTATATTTTGTACATTTTGGTAGAATAAATGTATTAGAAAATACATTCAAACATGATTGTGCAGACAATTGCTGTTAACAATCGTACCCAAGGAGTAATGGAGAAGTCACAGCAGGAGCTCAAACGCACTCGCCTGCGGTCGAAACGGTACAAACATATCGACGAACTTGTTACCGTCTTTCAAACAGACCACATTGGGCTTCTTAGAGAATACACAGATAACTGTGCGCCCAAACTGACAAAGGTGTGCTGTTTTTTTTAATAAAATATTTTGTTTCATTTAAATAGGTCAAAATATATTGATATGAGAGAAAATTCACGTGTATCCGCGTGAATGGGAAAACCAGGGGATTACCACATGGGCAATCGTCAGGTCATCTCGCGCAAACCGCAGGGTTACCATAACTATTGTAGTGTGATGTGTATTATTCACACGTCTTCAATTTAGTAAAAGCAGGATTCAGGCAATATGTGTTAAGTGCCTTGCCCAAGGACACAACTAAATTGCTAATCGAGCAGTTTCGAAGCTGCAACCCTTTCGGTTTAATGGCGACGCACTTATCCACCAGACTAATCAGTAGGTTTTACCTCTCCTATTTACAGACCAACATTTCGAAGCCGCCAAAAATGGGAGTTTATCTTAAAACTCCAACAATTGCTGACAAAAAGAGGTTAGCATTAAACAGCAATTAATGTCCGTTGTAAAAAGAAATTTACTATAGCAAATCAATTTACACAGAATTCAGTTGTGCATTCCCAGCACAAACAATAAGGTTAAAAAGGAAAAATCATTGGACCTGGAAAAGGAAATTTGGATGAAAAGAAAACCAAAACCTGTTGTTGTTGACCCTTTGTTGGGTCAGTTTCTACAGTCGCCTCCTAAAACGTTTTCAATGGAAAAGAAAAGTATGCCATCCAGAAAAGAAAATGAAGGGCTAAAGGTAGGCTTGGATGTTCTGAAAAGAATCGTACTTTATTTGTTTATTTACATCTCTATACAAAGAAAATTAAAAGTATGTGTAAAATTTTATGCCAACACACTGTCCTTAACTGATAGGTTAGGTGGTTAGGTAAGTAGGATATTGATGTTTATCCCTGTAAATGGGAAAACCAAGGGGGTTAACACACAGGCAGTCGTCATATCACCTCGCGCCCACCGTTGGGTTACCGGAGCTATTGCAGTGTGTTGTACATGATTCACGCGTTCCTTTAATTTGGTAGAACCCATTAATTTTTATCGGTTCAGGGAATATTTATTAAGTGTCTTGCCTAAGGACACAACCGACTTAGCAAGCGACCAGTTTCGAATCTTAAACCTTTCGGTTGAAAGGCGTCGCACTAAACCCAACCAGACTTAACCGGAAGGGAAAGTGAGGTTACCTCAAACCTACCAAAACCTTCTTGCCATAACTTTGAAGTTTTAAATATTATGTTTTACAGGACGAACGCATTTGCAAATTGTTCGACCTAAAAAACAAAAACACTGTTGTTGCTTCAATAAACGGCGGCCAGCATAGGTTACTTGCCGATTCTTTTTCCTCTCTTCAAAATCGGAAATGGCTCGACGGCGAAGTACGTTTATTAGTTTAGTAATATGTTACAGAAACTTAGTTGCAGCGTGTTTAAAAAAAACAGGAAACCGTGCAATAGGGTGTTTAACTTTTTGGTAGCTTTTGTCTAAATTTATTTTTCTGGTAGGTTATCACGTATTATTTGAGCTTGATGTGCATCAGTACTGCATTTGTGATGGACTCATTCACAGCCACAGCTATAGTGGATGGAAATCTAGCGGTTGCCAGACGCCATTTTTACAAAAATGTAAGAAACTATGGATTAACAGTCGCAATAAATCATTATTAGTTGTCTTGTTTTTACTGCATGCTGCTTTTTTTAAGTAGATTTTGTCATATAAATCATTATATTACGCGTAGGTCAATTTTGATGCTTACTCGTTTGTTTTGGGAGCAGTTCACGACATCAAGTTGAATCACTGGAAACTAATGGTACGATATAAAATAACATTATATTCTAAATTGTGTAGCAATCTCTTTTTTGTTTATATTATAAACTATATTTTGGTTTAGTTTGTGAACAACAATACTAATGAGTTCTGCATATTTGACTCTCTGGGCAGTTCATCGAGTTCAAGCAAAATGGAGTTAACACACTGGAGGTTTGCCTTGTTGATCCATATTAGCTTTTATAAATATTTTAACTAGTTTTTGACTTTCCTAATAGAGAATACAATATTGCCCGGTCCGCATTTGTCGCCAATTCAAAAGAAAGAACTTGGACAAGGCCGTCATTTCGTCATTCAGTACAAGTTGACGGCCATAGCTGTGGAGTATTCGTCATTAAGGTTGCCTATGGACGATATAACTTATATTATGTTTAATAGCACTAATTTGCAAGTGAACTATACTTTATAACATCTTGTAATTAAATAAGCTATTTATTATATATCGATATTCGAATAAGACTGGGTGCTCAAATATTTATAATTTCAGATGGCGATGCAACTGATACAAAATAAGTCTCTGTTCTTTGATGCATCAGAGACCAGTATGGAAAACGAAAGAATGTGCATAGCCAAAAATATCGTGGAATTATCAGGTATATATTTTAATTTAAACTGAAAATGATTATAAAAACACTAAATAACTGCTACAAATTTTAGACGATATGAAAGAGTTGTGTAGTTTTTGTGGCAAAGACAAAAATTTTAATGACGACGAATGGGTGAGTTTATGTTTGTTTATGACATTTTTACGATGTGATATTTAGAATTCGTTGTCAATACATTTTGTGCAGGTTGGATATGACAACGAAGAATGTGGAAGGTGGTTTCACATGCGATGCATGAACATGACGAGAAAGGCATTTGAAGATGCCAAACTTTCACTGTGGACATGTCCGGCATGTTCCTAATGTCACGTTGTTTAATGATAGTTAGTTTTTATCAAAATGTAACGTCAAATATAGACGTCTCTCTAAAGTAAAAAATTATACAAAATTACCTCTTTTTTTCATGTTCATTTTCATTTCATTTTCAGCCTTTCAAGAATAAAATTGTATACTTCATACATACTTTAAAATTAATTAAGTCAAAAGTATCAGGAAAGTGTTGGTAAAATCTGATTGTAACATCGTTAAGAGGGTAAAATAAAGATGTTCATACATACCTCAAAGTGAGTTCAGTCGGAAGTATAAGAGAAGTTACGACTAATTGAACTTACACGGTATTTGCTAAATGATGTCATATATGTATTACTGTTCGCTGGTTTTTGTTAATTCAAACCATTTGCCCCCACATATTGGTAATATCTATTAGCACCATCGCTTAGAGGGTGAACTGTAGATGTTCATACATACCTCAAAGTGAATTCAGTCGAAAGTATAAGAGGAGTTAGGACTTCTTGAACATACACGGTATATCCAAAAGACCTAATGTCTTTTTTATATTCGCTGGTTTTCGTTAATTTAAACCATTTTCCCCCACATGTTGGTAAAAACTGAACGTACCATCGTTTAGAGGGTGAAATGTAGATGTTCATACATACCTCAAAGTGAATTCAGTCGAAAGTATAAGAGGAGTTAGGACTTCTTGAACATACACGGTATATCCAAAAAGACCTAACGTCTTTTTTTATTTTCGCTGGTTTTCGTTAATTTAAACCATTTGCCCCCACATGTTGGTAAAAACTGAACATACCATCGTTTAGAGGGTGAACTGTAGATGTTCATACATACCTCAAAGTGAATTCAGTCGAAAGTATAAGAGGACTTACGACTAATTGAACATACACGGTATATGCAAAATGACGTCATATATGTATTACTGTTCGCTGGTTTTCGTAAATTTAAACCATTTGCCCCCACATAATGGTAATATCTATTTGCACCATCGTTTAGAGGGTGAAATGTAGATGTTCATACATACCTCAAAGTGAATTCAGTCGGAAGTATAAGAGGACTTACGACTAATTGAACATACACGGTATATCCAAAAAGACCTAACGTCTTTTTTTATTTTCGCTGGTTTTCGTTAATTTAAACCATTTGCCCCCACATATTGTTAATATCTATTTGAACCATCGTTTAGAGGGTGAAATGTAGATGTTCATACATACCTCAAAGTGAATTCAGTCGGAAGTATAAGAGGACTTACGACTAATTGAACATACACGGTATATGCAAAATGACGTCATATATGTATTACTGTTCGCTGGTTTTCGTAAATTTAAACCATTTGCCCCCACATATTGGTAATAAACCTAGGGGGTTATCATAAGGGCAATCATCAGATCACCTTGCCTCCAATATTAGATTACCCTAACCCATTATTGCGCCGGGTTTAGGCAATATCCGTAATGTTCCTTGCCCAAGTATACAACCGTCGAGTTAGCGACCAGCTTCGAATCAGACCACTGTTGACGTCACATCTTTATTATTTTCACTGCTTTTCGTAAATTTAAAACCATTTCCCCTACACGAAACCTATACTGTAATTATACTGTAATTAAAATGACGTCGTCGCGAATTTTCACAAAATACTTATAATTTTTTATTTGGAAACACTGGTAGCCTCATTTCGATCCCTGCTATCGGCTATTGCCTGCCTGCTTGACTTTTCGAATCGCCTGCTGAGAATTGCCTGCTTGCTTGACCTAGGTCGTTTTATGACGCGTTAAGTTCAAGAATGGCGTGACCACAATACACATACAAAACAAAAACATACCATTAATAGAAATATCAAATATATATTTTACGCCCCTGAGGTATTTGTTGTATTTTAGCTGTTTACCATTTTTTCTGAAGAAATTTGCCCTTGTGGATTTGAAAACTTAAACGATTTTAGTAATTTAATTTCAGCTTTCTTTATGTACTTTATCAGACCTCAGAACAGAGGTTTAAGACAGATGTCATACAAATTAAAAAAAAACACCTTAGTCACACAAATGCACAATTTTATCTGAGGCAACGGAAATTATTACTAGAAGTTGCATTATTTTGGTAAGTTTAAATAAATATGATATTAAAGTGTTAAGAGATCACGTCGCAGTTTATTGATTGTGTAACCCCAAAAGGTTTTAAGCAGTTTTACACGATCGATCAAGAATGTGGTCTGCAAATGTCCGAAGCTGCAAAACACAAAAGTTTCCAGCTTTCAGTCAAGGTGCAGTTACCAACAATATATCTGAAAGCGTGAACAATATACTGAAATCAAATGTTGGTCACAAAAAACTTTTATTGGATACCTTGCTTATATGGCTTCTAATGCAAAACATCTACCCTTTACAATTGTTCGCGGGCCATGAGAGGATTCTGTTTTTTTTTTAAATTAAAACCGTAGTTTGCTGATCAAAGAACGCACTACTTTCAGTTATAGATTCCACCGATATCGTCACTGGAAAACATACTGAAATAATAATAAAGTCCTGCCTGTTAGTCTGGCGGTTAAGTCCATCGTCTTTCAATCGAAATGTTGCAAGTGCGAAACTGGTCGCTAACTGGTCGGTTGTGTCCTTTATTGGCAAGGCATTTAACGGACATTGCCTGAACCCAGCGGATTAATGGGTTCTATTAAATTGAAGGAACGTGTTTATCATATACAACACACTGCAATAGCCCCATTAACCCAGCGGTGGGCGCGAGGTGATTTGACGCGTGTGTTAACCCTCTAGGTTTTCCCATTTACGAGGATAAACATGAATATCCTATCCTATCCTATCCTACTGAAGGACCATTCAGTGCACAACAATTTTGAGATACGCCGAACCTACCGTTTATCTGTGACTCGGCTATGCATGGAAAGCAGAATGATTGTTTTTGCTTTAACCGCACTAGATTAGTTTCGGCTGCATCAGAAGATGGTAAACGGTTCAAGGTGTAAAATATTTTCCCAAACCACCAAGCTGTTCTTAACCAAGTATTGGAAAATGCTACCACATCATTGGCTTTGCGGGATAAACCATTAAAAGATCTTACCACATATGCTTTAAGCTCAAAAGAAGTCGCGTGGTAGGATCTTAAAGTCCGAAAAACGCACACAAGAGTACAACTTTATTGTTTATCACGATTCCGAGGCCAGGTTTTTTTAGGAAACCAGTATTTTTATAACGTATACCACTAACGCCGGTGAGAAAATCCCTGTTTTATCGTCTCATCCCTAACGTTTCTTTTGGTAACTTTACCACCGACAACATCTGCCAAGATGAAACGATCCAGAAAGATGTAGAACACGGCTTTAACACATATCAGTAATGCACAGAAAGAAGTATATAAACGGTAAGATGTTGTTAGCTATTCAAGGCTAAGTTGTGATGTTACTCAAAACGACAAAATCTCCACAGCTTGTCGAGTTGGGTCAAATCGGCTAACTGACGATGTCATAGAAAATTTAGAATAGGATGCCATAGAAAAAATGGAAAATACAAAAATGCCTGCACCAGTTTGGTGATAAAAAAAACAGATTATTATCCATATTGGTTTTTAAAATCGTATACTTCACGTGCAGCAAAAGCCACCACGTGGACCCATTGTTGCTTAAGCTGCTAACCACGCCCTCTTCTTGATTGTGGTAAATCCTGGAAATCATTGGTTCTTGCGGTTTTAAATTTTGCATCTAAAAGTATTTGAAATTAATTACCTTTTCGTACAAGAAATAACAGTGGTTTTTACTCTATTTTGACATTGTTAGCTCATTACTGTCGGTGAGTGACATATGAGCGATGGACATTTTCTATGTTTCGCACCACAGCAAGTGAAGGGGGGTAAATGAGTTTATCTCATTAAATGAGTTTTTAAATGAGTTTTATCTCATCGGGGGTAAATGAGTTTATCCTACCTTATTTGCTCCCACCAAAGAAATGCACGAGAAGGGCGGAAGAGGATAAGGATCATGCAAGGGTATACGCGTTGAAGAAATGTGGGAAAAAGAGGAATTGCCAATTTCTATCGAAACAAAATGTTTTCGAGAATGCGTGGACCATGTAACCTCAGAAAATAAGTATAAAAGGGAAATATGTACTGATGTTTCTGTGTGTGTACTTGAGTTCCCCCTTGAACGTTAAAAACCAAAACGGACTTTTATTCTAAAATTTATCTTTTTTGGGCATAGTGCTTAAACGGCTGCTCCAATTTAAATCAGATATAGTGGAATGTAAGTGCATTACCCAGTCAAAAAAATAACGACATGCCAAGGATAAAATATCCTTGTATCAAAGATGAATAGCGAATAAAAGCCATGGGAAGCCCATAGAAATATCTCTGTTTAGAGTCGGGAAATTACCGAAACCAGAGATAAAATCCAAAGATAATGCCAATGATAACTAGTGGATGTTACAAGGAATTTTCCTTATTTCCCTATGAGATTACATGGATACAACGGGGCTATATCCACGTACATAAATCGAGTATATTGCAAGGCTGATTAAGAAGCGCCTTTAATAAATCGTATTACATGTTGTGTAAAACAAAAAAGACGGGTGACGTCACGTTTATTATTTATTAATAATAACGAAATCTCTACGAAAGGAACAATACAAAATTGAAATAAAGTACCAAATAAAGTGCGTTTTTAATATAAGAACGCAAACAATCAGTGCACAAGTTGGCTCCAAGGTTTTCCCCCACTGGTATAGTGTCTGTAGTGGAGTCATTATGGGTCCCATTTGGAAAAATGGGACACATATTGTTTTTGTCCGTTTTTTTTTTTTTCGTCAAAGGTTTGACAGGCATGGCATGGCGCCCCGACATCTACCAGAAGGAATAATCGAATCGTAATGAAACTTAGTCATTCGTTAGTCAACATGGTCTAGATATGCAGAAACCAAAATTTTGGGTAATATATTAAGGGGAATTCCCCTGGGAGGTTAAAAACCAAAACGGTATTTTTTACGAAAAAATTAGCTTTTTGTGGCATAGGGCTTGAACGGCTGCTCTAATTTGAATCGTATTTGGTGAAAATTAAGTGTGTTAGTGACTGATTTAACACTTAAAAGAAATAAAAAAATTACCTAGGGAAATACCCTAAAAATTCGATTTTGTACTGAAATCATGATTGTGACAGGCATGCCATGTCGCCTCAACATCTACCAGAAGGAGTAATGAAATCGCAATGAAAATTGGACATTTTTTAGACAACATGGTTTAGATATGCAGAAACCAAAATTTTGGGTAGTAAATCAAGGGGAATTCCCCTGGGATGTTAAAAACCAAAACGCCATTTTTTTCTAAAAAAATTGACTTTTTTGGGCATAGCGCTTGAACGGCTGTTACAATTTGAATCAGATTTCATGGAATGTAAGTGCATTAGTCACTGATTTAACACTTAGAAGAAATAATAAAATTACCTAAAGAAATACCCGAAAAATAGGATATGTTCTCAAATCATGATTGTGACAAGCATGCCATGTCGCCCTGACATCTACCAGAAGGAATAATAGAATCGTATTGAAACTTTGTCATCAGTTAGACAACATGGTAAAATATGCAGAAATATAAAAAATTTGGGATAAATGTAGGGGAATTCCTATGGGAAGTTAAACATCAAGCATGTTTTTCTGAAAATTTGCCTTTTTGGGGGCATAAGACCTAAACGTCGGCTTTAATTTTGATCAGATTTCATGAAATGTAAGTTTGTTAGCCGCTGCTTTTGAACTTAAAAGAAAAAAATAATCACCTATGAAAATACCCTATAAATGAAGATATGTTCCTAAATCAATATTGTTAGCGCTTGAACGGCTGCTCTAATTATGGGTCCCATTTGGAAAAATGGGGCACATATTGTTTTTGTCCGTTTTTTTTTCGTTTTTTTTTTCGTCAAAGGTTTGACAGGCATGGCACGGCGCCCCGACATCTGCCAGAAGGAATAATCGAATCGTAATGAAACGTAGTCATTCGCTAGACAACATGGTTTAGATATGCAGAAACCAAAATTTTGGGTAGTAAATCAAGAGGAATTCCCCTGGGATGTTAAAAACCAAAACGCTATTTTTTTCTTTCGAATCTGCAACCCTTCTGCTAAAAGGCCCACCAGACTAATCAATGCAATTAGTTAGAGCAGCGGTTCCCAAACTAGGCGCCGCGGCGCCCTGGGGAGCCGCGAGACTTTGCCAGGGGCGCCGCGAAAGCATGCGGAAGTTGCTGCATTTATTATATTGAGAAAGTACATGTGTTAGTTGGAGATGTATGAGCCTGTGTGCAACCCCATAAAAGTATTCGTTTTACTTGTTAAAATCCATTGTTCGGTGTTAACTGCTACTATTTGCTAACTAACGTTGCATTGTTTTCGAATAATGGTTTGTCAAATAACTGCTTTGCATTAATTGAAGGTTCGTCACTTTGGTGAATATTTTTGAAGAATTTGAATGGTTATCAAACTGCGTACTAGTCTGGATATAGCGATATGCAATACCTGCAGTTTGAAAATTTTGGCTTTATGAGGGAGCCGCAAGGTTTAATAAGTTTACAAAAGGCGCCGCCAACAAAAAAGTTTGGGAACCGCTGAGTTAGAGGTTGCTGTAAATTCTTCTGTGTGAGCGAACATGCCTTTGCCCAGAATTGCTATACTAGGCGTGCGTTAGAAGTTCCCAATAGTATTGTCAAGTTTAAACGCGCACAGCACTTTCTTTCCGGTGTTTAATAAGCGGATTTCTATAAACGACATAAAACAATAAATATGGCGTCAGGAATATTTTCGATGAATAAAAGTAAAAAAACGCTGCTTGCCAACTGAGTAGCGTTGCAGGTATGTCAATTCAGTAATTCAGTTTAATCAGCTGCATTAACAATACTTTCTGTTAACCGTTCAGTACTTATTCAAATAGAAAATACAATGAAAAAAGGAAGTAAGATAAATTTGTCAAGTTCTTGTGACGTCACAAACGTAAGTTGAAATATTGGAATTGCCAGATCTAGCTAGAATCAGGGGCAAACAATGGTGTCGCTCAAACCAAAATCCGAACATCTACCGACGTAAACATAATACGACGCAGATGTTACCTTTGCATTAAATGCAGTTGGTTAGCAGTTGCATTTTTAGACATTTATAATTTAATTTCAAAACTTGGTATTTAATATTACTATTTCTATGATTCGCTTATTGAGTTTCGTCGCCCAATCACGCGTTTCGCTTTTCCTGTATTAGTTTGACTTTGAGACTTCATAATTTGTGTTACAGCGGTTCAGTTCTTACATTTTCTTGTACTATACTTCGTTCTTTAGAAATAAATAGTCAAACAAATAGTTAAAATCGATTTGCTGATTTTATATCAAGCTAAAGCCAATAGAGTAAGTATAGTTTTGCGTCTCGATATTGTTAAATTAAAAGTTTTGTTTTTTTAATTTTTTTGTATAAAACTGTATTTCAAATAAAAGTACAAACGAACCAAACAAGCAAGACGAGTTGTTGAACCAAGCAACTAGCAAATACTATCACCGCGGCGCATCAATCAATAAAAGTCAAGTTAGTCCTATTATGTTTCATGAAATGTATATTGCCGCGCAAGCAGGCGTGTTTAATCATTCCCTTATTGTAATGGAGACACTTTACTTCAAACAGTTTAATGACTTGAAACAGGATATGTTTATTAAAGTTTCCAAGTTCAGCAAAACTGAAAAGTTTCAATTAATTGCTTGAAATTGGTAAACTATCTTAAAACGTACTTATAATGGCGGTAGGGTTACAGGATTATAGAATGTACCCGATTTTGGCTAAGTTGAACGGTTGTTTGGCGTAATGCTTAACGCCGCCCATTCATATATCGTTCCATATGCAAAAACGTTCTTATTTACGACCCCGCGAAACCTTAAATAGTAAATAATACTTTTGGCAACAAAATGATTGGTATAACATCACATTTGAGTTTTGTATGCCAGGCCAAGTTTCAAAAAGTGTATATATTCGCGAAGAAATGCGTGTTTGTGGCCGTAATTAAGTAAATTATGGTATGATTAACGTCTCCACGTTATATATAGATTTTTACATAAAAAAGGTATTGTTGAGCAAGTGGACATTTTGTTCATAATATAACATGTATAACATGTTCTTCTAAATTGTACTTGGAAAACCTGGTACTGTAAAATGTGGTCGTTGATTATAAACACTAAAAAGAGGGAAGGAGGAAATTTCTGCCCCAAACATTAATCTCAAAGCCACAACTATCTTCAACGCCATGTTTATAACTAACTCTCTTATGTCCTAATTTATATTTTAGTGTACCGTTTAGCCACTTTTTTTTACCGAGCCCAAAAAAAACATTTGGCCACACGACCGTACATAGCCACACAAACGTTTTTTTGTTTATTTTTTGTATTTTTTACCGAGCCAAGTTTCGAACCTATGTTGGGCTCGTCACAAGGACCGTTTTTGTTGTATAAGAGTCGGTATAAGTATCGGTCGCGTTAACCATTTGGCCACACAAACGTTCTTAAACCCTGCTTCCTATAAATGCTGTGGCGACATCAAGTGGAAATAGGAAATAGACTGGTAGGATTCTAATATTTTGTACAATATGTTTACCAACTAGTCATTATATTAAAACCTATTGCATTAAATGGTAAACGTAATTATGATTTGGCCCTTGAGAAAGAAGCAGTAGCAACGAAAGTTTCGCCTGTTTTTGAAAACAGTTTTAATTCTTGGTTTGACTTTTCATCAGCAGACCAAATATGTTCCGTTTTTATACATGTAAACCACCATTTAAGGCTGATTGTTTACCCATGTTAAACATTGGTTATTTATTATTAATTATAGCTTAACGTATTTTAAGCTAATAATGTACTGCATACATCGTGCTATAAGCTGGCTATACATTTGTATTGATTTTTAAAACTCGCGTTTAACATCCTTCGGCTTGACTTAAGATTAAAATGCTGTAATTGAAATAGTTGCAATTACAAATCGAGATCATATTATTGGCTTTTTTCCATAGGTTCATTGGTCATGAAACGCTAGTTGAATCACGTTTTGCATAAATATTTCTTAATTAAGGATGCGTTCTTTCCTATGTAGCCCAGACATCTCTTTCCTTTAAAGGAAACACTTCGTTGCGAGCACATTAATTGAAATAGGATGTTTTGATCACAACTTCTCCAAACGTTTGCTCATGGAAAATTTTAAAGTTTCAATATATCAAATGGGAATGAAAGTAATATATCATACATAGGATAGGATATTCATGTTTATCCCCGTGAATGGGAAAACCAAGGGGGTTAACACACGGCCAATCGTCAGATCACCTCGCGCCCATCGTCGGGTTACCGGAGCTATTGCAGTGTTGGTTGTATATGATAGAAACACGTTCCTTCAATTTGGTAGAACCCTTTAATCCGCTGGGTTCAGGCAATGTCCGTAAAGTGCCTTTCCCAAGGACACAACCTACTAGCTAACGGCCAGTTTCGCACCTGCAACCTTTCGATTGAAAGGCGACGCATTTAACCGTTAGACCAACGTGCCGGACAAAAATGCTTAATCCTAATTTATCCGACATAGTATTCCAATGGATTAGTGTGTCGCCTTCACCTGAAAGGTTGCAGTTACGAAACTGGTCGCTAGCTCGTCGTTTGTGTCCTTAGGCAAAGCACTTAACGGACATTGCGTCAACGCAATATATTAATGGGTTCTAAATTGAAGGAACGTGTAAAACATACACAACACACTGCAATAGTGTTTTTTTACTCGTGGGGTTTAAGCATAAAGAATTTTATATTTTACTTGCTTTTTGCAAGTCAAGGTCTGGTATAAAATGTGTTTTACAAGTTTTAAAACCTTGGATATCGATAGCACTGCATAACAATGTGTGGTATATGTTGCACCAATTAGTAATTTGCGGATGAATGTAAAAGATGTGTTTAGGCCGAACTAAGGATAATTTGTGCGGGGACGTAATTAATTTGGACGTAAAAGATAAAATACCGCGTTCTCTTAGGGTGTCTCTGCCTCGATGCACCGTACTGTCCATGTATGTAAGGAATTCACTGCCCGCTATTTCACAATAGGTGTTACGGCACGCGGTAATGGAGTTGACTCACTTAACTTCTTTCTGATTTATTAGCGGTTACTAAAACAAAAATAAAACAGCGTAAATAATAAGCCATAAACACAAACAATATTACACACCTTTACATTACCACGTCCGTTCCTTAAAATCAAACTTAGTCCCGATTTCTTTCCTTGTTAAACAAGTAGAATAACAGGCTGCGTCCCTGATTGCAGCATAAAGAAAAAGAACTCAAAATGCAAAAACGTAAACTAAGACTCAAGGACAACTCATAGAAATAGAAAGGTAGCAAAATAATTGAACCATAAAAAACGCAACTGCAGTGGTGCAGTTACAATAGGTGTTATAGCACGAATCTTTTAAGACGTTTTAAAACCCGGTTCTTACCGAGTATAAAATCATGCAATTAAATGCTCTGGAGATACCAAATTGAATACAAAATCTATAAGTTGTGACTCTGTGAGTCTATACCTTTTTCTGGTTTGAGGAAATAGAAAACAGCTGACTGCAATATAAGAAGATGACATAGGAAGCTGCTGTTAGAACATGGCAGTGAAGTTTCGCTTCCACCATGAACAAGTAGTCAATTGTACAAGAAAGGACTGTTTGAAAGGTAGTAGTTGTATATTTAAATGTAATAACCATAGTTTTACACTCCAGCACTAAGACGAAAATAATCAATCATGAATTATAAAGTTTGTCTAATTGTTCTGGTTGGTTTCTCTCTACGCTCCTATGCTAAAGAGGACGGCGCAGAACCTGCAAGTGATTGGTGGTACGGCGCAGAACCTGCAAGTGATGGGTGGTACGGCGCAAAACCTGCAAGAGATGGGTGGTACAGCGCATCCCCTGCAAGCGATTTCTGGTACGACGCCGAACTATCGAGCAGATCTTAGGTAAATAATAGAGTTAAAACATTTTGTAAATAAAATGTCAAAAAATTACATTTTAATCCTGCAGATCAACTCTCCACCATCACGTATCATCGATTTTAATTACAACGTGCTGTAGAATGATACGTTAATAAATGCCAAAGAATGCAAGTCAACAATTTGTTTGTTTTATGAACCAAACGAAAACGGCAAATCCGTTTCAACCTTTGGTGACATGAGTAGTTCAACTAAATTTAAACCTGAAAGACTTTAAAATATAAAAATAATTGCCGTTATCGGATCTAGTATTCGTTACTACGCAAAGTGGGACATTCGGTAATACCGAAAATTATAATACGGGGAAAGTGGTAAAAAAGGAAAGAGGAAAACTACACACTAAAATAAAGATCAAGGCATTAAAGTTAGTTTTAGACATGGGGTTGTAGTTAGGGTAAGTTCTGGGGTTAGTTTAAATAGTTTTAGTGAGCAGTTTCCCTCCTTCCCTCTTCCCGCTTTACCACCTTTTAGTGTCGCTCTTTAAAACCGCTTAAACATATTGGACTGGAGTCTTGATCTAGGCGTTTAGTGCAATTTCCCCGTTAAGATGGCGTATAACCAATTAAGACCTCTATGAACGGCAGGATGTGACGAGTGGTACCCTCCATGAGTCATTGTTTTTAAACGAGTGTTTTGCTGAGTAACAAATGGTGGTGATTCCCCCAATGTTTGTTTGGTTGAAAGCAGCATGTGCTAGGCTGCGCGCCGGTGTTCTCGTTTAGCTGTAAAGTTTTGTAATCGTGGAGCAGTGCTTTGTAAAATAAAGGTGTTGATTGTGCATCTGCTAGCTGTTTGTTGGAAAAAAAGGTGCCGATGTACGAGGGGGTATGGGCTCAAAATTTTTAAACAAAATTTTGTAGGGTTTTGAGTTTAGGTTGCAGATCCAAGCTTCAATTTTAAATTGTGAAAAAATCTAAGACTTCCTATGTCAGGATTTTGAGTGACAGTCGTTTTTGTGAGGTCAGTTTGCATTGGAGAGATAGGGAGAATAATTGGTTGAACGCCTCCTTAAGCAGTCGATTGTTAGTGGGAAGAAAATAACCTGTCTTTAAACTATTCTGTTTTTGTGTATGATAGGGGAATGGTCAAATTGTAAGGTTGTGCTTGAATGAGAAAATCATCAAATTATTGCTTTAACCCAATCTAATCTTAATGTTTCATTTGTATTCTGTCGTTAGTAAAATCCACATTAACTATATTTACACACAATCTGTTATATGCTAATACGTGGCACTGTCTATTACCGAAGCGATTGCAGAGATTTGTAAACGATGGAAATGTTGCCACAGTTTCATTAAGTCAAGGCAACTTCCGTTAAGTGTCTCTTTCAAAGACACAACCAAACAGCTGACGACTGCTTTCGCTCATACCGATTATGTCTATTGGATTAATCAACTTGACGATGAGTCCTTCTTTAAGCAAGGTGCGTAACGTACATGCCTTTATTTTTGTTAGATTAAACAATAGAAGAAAGAACAGGTTATAATTCAATAGATCAGATGTAACGCTAGGGTGCGACAGCCAACTCCACCACTCGTAAAACAGATTTTGGATGTAATCATGCCCATATATATATATAATTATCTATATATACCCATATATATATTAGACCCATACACCCATGATACGGTGTGTTTATGACCGTAAAGCAAGGACTAACGTTACATACCGAGCTTAACTTCTACTACAAGCTCTACCCGGAGTGAACGCCGAAAAAGCCAAATTACGTTGAAACTAGCCGAACTAGCCTATAGGCAAAAGAGCAAGCAGATCGTGACGCTAAATGGGCTCACGTAGCAGCGGAAGACGATTCATCGAAAGGCTCGCGAATCTATAAAAGAAGCAGAGCGTATCGGCAATGAAAATCAAAGAGAATTGATATATGCAAAGGCAGTTTCTAAAGCTCTGGAGGATAAATAAATCCTGGAGGCTGTAGGCCCGACCTCACCTACATTACAGCAATAACTGCACTTCATCACTGCCTTTGCTTGCAGACCCTCTTTTCAACGTAAGCCATCACAAGAGATCGGTTGCAAAGTTATCGTCGCCACAGCAAGTACAAAATATTCTACCGGTAAGTAGTAGACATATAGCACCCCTGCCTTTTATTTATATCTTTTGGTCTCGGATCGATGGGGTAGTTGCATTTGTCCGCTGCTCGTCGCTTGGGCTTAGCCAAAATTTCATCTTAAGCTGTCTCACGCGTTGCAATGGTCGGTGGATGACACCGATTTCTGATATTGACTACATGCATAGATTACACTGCAACTTCTTGTTTTTATTCGTCATTTCTGTTAGTTAGTTTATTCTGCTGGTTGTTTTTTTCTTCATAAAATCACAACAATATATACCCAATAAATATAGGTCACTGGGACAGGTGAGGTGTGGACTGTGTGAAATGGATTGCGTTTATAATAAAAACAGCGGACATTGCACCAACTAAACTTACACTACTGGCTCGTAAACTACGGCGCAAATAGTTTTCTAGTAATAAACACGTTTATATAGTACATAAGCAAAGAGTGTATAAAAACGAATAATTTCCACAAATCAAACCAGCGATTCACCACAGACACCACCACCATACCGTGTGTACAAGCCCGAGCGTATCGAAATAAGCGTAGCAGTTGAAATTAATGAATGCTGCACCAGCACCCACGCACCTAAGTTTTATTTAATAAAGTCCGTTATCCCGATAAAGTCCGTTATGCAGACAAAGAGGTTGCTACCTCATGCATTTCTCGACCAAGGATCCACGACAACATTTCGTGAGCGCTCGCTGGTAAGCTCACCAAATGTCGTTGGTATTCCACGTTTTATTACATTGCAAACCCTAACATCATCTCGTTATTTAGTGGCCCTTGCACTCCCCCTTCGCGTGTGGAAGGTGCAGATTAGGTTGAACTTCCCGACGTCGTTTCTATCGATAAAATACCCGTTAAGCCTAATGTATTACATGATCCACAGGCGTTACAGCGACACCCATCATTTGCAAGGTGTGAAAAAGTCCACATATCGAAGACGGATCAGTCAAGCCTGCTAATCGGGGCAAACGTTTTACAAGTTTTTCATGTCGAGTCTATGAGAAGCGGAATTGATCGGTTTCCCGACGCTGTCAAATCCCGTCTAAAAGGTCGTTTCTTAGCCCATCTATAGTGGTAAAAACATTTCAGTTGTAAGGCGTTGTGTTTTTAAAGGATGAAAGCGACCTTAATCCGATGATCGACGATATCGATGACCTCAAGAACAGCTTTCTTCGGTTCCCGACCTCGATTGAATACCGAAGAGCACACGACTTTACAAATGAATCAGTTAAGTTTGTTGATAATCATAATGAACTATCCCTCACCTGGCGCCATGCTTATCATTCTCCCATAAAATGGCTCTATGGCGATGGGGCTCCGTAAAGGTTTTGCAAAGCGGCTTGCGAACGGTCGTGTGGCCGAATGGGGTATATTCATATACCAATTTCATATGTATATTCAAGGTTGGTGTGCGGTAGTGTGGCCGAATTGTCAACGCTACCGATTCATATTCCAATTTCATATAAAAAACGGACTGAGTGACGAGGCAATTATGGGATCGAAACTGAGCACGGTAAAAAAAGAAAAAAAAGCGGCTTGCGCAAAACCCAGATACAAACAAATGTATGCCCATCAAGTGAACGACATGATAACTAAGGGCTATGCCGAAAAGGTGCCATTTGACGAAATCGTCACCAACTAATCTGGTGACGACCGCACCACTCCGAATAAGAGGCCAAATGACCCGAAATATCCGTAACCATTTTACAAGAGCTGGCTTTTATTTGACAAAATGGCTGTCAAATATAAGGAAGTCATTGATTCCGTTCCCAATGAAGAACGGTCGAAATTACTTTAAAGTTCGGTTGCTTTATGGACAGATTAACGATCGCGTAATGGGTGTAAATTGGGAGGTTTGTGCAAGTGTTTAAATTTACAGTTTCCTTGCAGATGAAACCTCGAACACGCCGTGAAATGTTATCTAAAATAAATTCTTTGTTTGACCCGCTTGGATTTGTTGCCCCTGTCGTTTTAGAGGCACGCTTAATTTACCGAATTTTATTAGAGCAGGAGATAGAATGAACGAAGCAATTGCTCTTCCAGAACTAAGAAGATGGAAGAAATGGCTTGCAAGCATGTCACGACCGCATGACATAAACATTTCCACAAGCTTCTACGAGGCCATAGGGATATTCCGCGATGCCGACTACACTACTTCGCCGACGCATGGAAATATACTTTCAGTTTCGCATGTTATTTTTGTAACCGGTACAATAACGAGGTAAGCTGTCCTTTTTAA
>CH001689.1:2577-29270 GCA_000149265.1 Ciona savignyi | reverse complement strand
TCGGCGCCATGCCATGCCTGTCACAATCATTGTATTTGAAAACAAAATCTTATTTTTAGGGTATTTCCCTAGGTATTTTTTTTATTTTTTTCAAGTGTTAAATCAGTGTCTAATGCACTTACATTCTACCAAATCTTATTCAAATTGGAGCAGCTGTTTAAGCGCTATGCCACAAAAAGCTAATTTTTTTTATAAAAAATACCGTTTTGGTTTTTAACCTCCCAGGGTAATTCCCCTTGATTTATCACCCAAAATTTTGGTTTCTGCATATCTAGACCATGTTGTCTAACAAATGGCTAAGTTTCATTACGATTCCATTATTCCTTCTGGTAGATGTCGGGGCGCCATGCCATGCCTGTCAAACCTTTGACGAAGAAAAAAAAGAAAAAAAAGAAAAAAAAAAAAGAAAAAAAAAAAACGGACAAAAACAAGTATGTGTCCCCAATTTTTCAATTGGGACCCATAACTAACTCTCTTATGTCATAATTTATATTTTAGTATACCGTTTAGCCACTTTTTTTACCGAGCCAAGTTTCGAACTCATGATAGGCTCGTCACTAGAATCGTTTTTTTTTGTATAAGAGTCGGTATATGTAATCGGTCGTGGTAACCATTTGGCCACACGACCGTACGGCCACACAAACGTTTTTGTATTTTGTTTTTTTTTGCTGAGCCAAGTTTTGAACCCATGATGGGCTCGTCACTAGGACCGTTTTTCTGGATAAGAGTTGGTATATGTATCGGTCGCGTTAACCATTCGGCCACACGACCGTACAGCCACACAAACGTTCTTAAATCCTGCTTCCTATAAATGCTGTGGCGACATGCAAGTGGAAATGGGAGATAGAATCATACCTTACTGGTATGATTCTAATATTTTGTACAATATGTTTACCAACTAGTCATTATATTAAAAACTATTGCATTAAATGGTAAACGTAATTATGATTTGGCCCTTGAGAAAGAAGCAATAGCAACGAAAGTTTCGCCTGTTCTCGAAAACAGTTTTAATTCTTGGTTTGACTATTCATCAGCAGACCAAATTCGTTCAGTTTTTATACATGTAAACCACCATTTAAGGCTGATTATTTACCCATGTTAAACATTGGTTATTTATTATTAATTATAGCTTAACGTATTTTAAGCTATTAATGTACTACATACATCGTGCTATAAGCTGGCTATACATTTGTATTGATTTTTAAAACTCGCGTTTAACATCCTTCGGCTTGACTTAAGATTAAAATGCTGTAATTGAAATAGTCGCAATAACAAATCGAGATCATAATATTGTCTTTTTTCCATAGGTTCATTGGTCATGAAACGCTAGTTGAATCACGTTTTGCATAAATATTTCTTAATTAAGGATGCGTTCTTTCCTATGTAGCCCAGACATCTTTTTCCTTTAAAGGAAACACTTCGTTGCGAGCAGATTAATTGAAATAGGATGTTTTGATCACAACTTCTCCAAACGTTTGCTCATGGAAAATTTTAAAGTTTCAATATATCAAATGGTGAATGAAAGTAATATATCATACATAGGATAGGATATTCATGTTTATCCCCGTGAATGGGAAAACCAAGGGGGTTAACACACGGCCAATCGTCAGATCACCTCGCGCCCATCGTCGGGTTACCGACTATTTGGGAATGGTGGTTGTATATGATAGACCACGGTTCCTTCAATTTGGTAGAACCCTTTAATCCGCTGGGTTCAGGCAATGTCCGTAAAGTGCCTTTCCCAAGGACACAACCTACTAGCTAACGGCCAGTTTCGCACCTGCAACCTTTCGATTGAAAGGCGACGCATTTAACCGTTAGACCAACGTGCCGGACAAAAATGCTTAATCCTAATTTATCCGACATAGTATTCCAATGGATTAGTGTGTCGCCTTCACCCTGAAAGGTTGCAGTTACGAAACTGGTCGCTAGCTCGTCGTTTGTGTCCTTAGGCAAAGCACTTAACGGACATTGCGTCAACGCAATATATTAATGGGTTCTAAATTGAAAGGACGTGTGTTAAAACAAACCCCCAACCCCGCTGCAATAGTGTTTTTACTCGTGGGGTTTAAGCATAAAGAATTTTATATTTTACTTGCTTTTTGCAAGTCAAGGTCTGGTATAAAATGTGTTTTACAAGTTTTAAAACCTTGGATATCGATAGCACTGCATAACAATGTGTGGTATATGTTGCACCAATTAGTAATTTGCGGATGAATGTAAAAGATGTGTTTAGGCCGAACTAAGGATAATTTGTGCGGGGACGTAATTAATTTGGACGTAAAAGATAAAATACCGCGTTCTCTTAGGGTGTCTCTGCCTCGATGCACCGTACTGTCCATGTATGTAAGGAATTCACTGCCCGCTATTTCACAATAGGTGTTACGGCACGCGGTAATGGAGTTGACTCACTTAACTTCTTTCTGATTTATTAGCGGTTACTAAAACAAAAATAAAACAGCGTAAATAATAAGCCATAAACACAAACAATATTACACACCTTTACATTACCACGTCCGTTCCTTAAAATCAAACTTAGTCCCGATTTCTTTCCTTGTTAAACAAGTAGAATAACAGGCTGCGTCCCTGATTGCAGCATAAAGAAAAAGAACTCAAAATGCAAAAACGTAAACTAAGACTCAAGGACAACTCATAGAAATAGAAAGGTAGCAAAATAATTGAACCATAAAAAACGCATACTGCAGTGGTGCAGTTACAATAGGTGTTATAGCACGAATCTTTTAAGACGTTTTAAAACCCGGTTCTTACCGAGTATAAAATCATGCAATTAAATGCTCTGGAGATACCAAATTGAATTACAAAATCTATAAGTTGTGACTCTGTGAGTCTATACCTTTTTCTGGTTTGAGGAAATAGAAAACAGCTGACTGCAATATAAGAAGATGACATAGGAAGCTGCTGTTAGAACATGGCAGTGAAGTTTCGCTTCCACCATGAACAAGTAGTCAATTGTACAAGAAAGGACTGTTTGAAAGGTAGTAGTTGTATATTTAAATGTAATAACCATAGTTTTACACTCCAGCACTAAGACGAAAATAATCAATCATGAATTATAAAGTTTGTCTAATTGTCCTGGTTGGTTTCTCTCTACGCTCCTATGCTAAAGAGGACGGCGCAGAACCTGCAAGTGATTGGTGGTACGGCGCAGAACCTGCAAGTGATGGGTGGTACGGCGCAAAACCTGCAAGAGATGGGTGGTACAGCGCATCCCCTGCAAGCGATTTCTGGTACGACGCCGAACTATCGAGCAGATCTTAGGTAAATAATAGAGTTAAAACATTTTGTAAATAAAATGTCAAAAAATTACATTTTAATCCTGCAGATCAACTCTCCACCATCACGTATCATCGATTTTAATTACAACGTGCTGTAGAATGATACGTTAATAAATGCCAAAGAATGCAAGTCAACAATTTGTTTGTTTTATGAACCAAACGAAAACGGCAAATCCGTTTCAACCTTTGGTGACATGAGTAGTTCAACTAAATTTAAACCTGAAAGACTTTAAAATATAAAAATAATTGCCGTTATCGGATCTAGTATTCGTTACTACGCAAAGTGGGACATTCGGTAATACCGAAAACTATAATACGGGGAAAGTGGTAAAAAAGGAAAGAGGAAAACTACACACTAAAATAAAGATCAAGGCATTAAAGTTAGTTTTAGACATGGGGTTGTAGTTAGGGTAAGTTCTGGGGTTAGTTTAAATAGTTTTAGTGAGCAGTTTCCCTCCTACCCTCTTCCCGCTTTACCACCTTTTAGTGTCGCTCGTTAAAACCGCTTAAACATATTGGACTGGAGTCTTGATCTAGGCGTTTAGTGCAATTTCCCCGTTAAGCAGTCGATTGTTAGTGGGAAGAAAATAACCTGTCTTTAAACTATTCTGTTTTTGTGTATGATGGGGAATGGTCATATTGTAAGGTTGTGCTTGAATGAGAAAATCATCAAATTATTGCTTTAACCCAATCTAATCTTAATGTTTCATTTGTATTCTGTCGTTAGTAAAATCCACATTAACTATATTTACACACAATCTGTTATATGCTAATACGTGGCACTGTCTATTACCGAAGCGATTGCAGAGATTTGTAAACGATGGAAATGCTGCCACAGTTTCATTAAGTCAAGGCAACTTCCGTTAAGTGTCTCTTTCAAAGACACAACCAAACAGCTGACGACTGCTTTCGCTCATACCGATTGTGTCTATTGGATTATTCAACTTGACGATGAGTCCTTCTTTAAGCAAGGTGCGTAACATACATGCCTTTATTTTTGTTAGATTAAACAATAGAAGAAAGAACAGGTTATAATTCAATAGATCAGATTTAACGCTAGGGTGCGACAGCCAACTCCACCACTCGTAAAACAGATTTTGGATGTAATCATGCCCATATATATATAATTATCTATATATACCCATATATATATTAGACCCATACACCCATGATACGGTGTGTTTATGACCGTAAAGCAAGGACTAACGTTACATACCGAGCTTAACTTCTACTACAAGCTCTACCCGGAGTGAACGCCGAAAAAGCCAAATTACGTTGAAACTAGCCGAATTAGCCTATAGGCAAGCTATCGACAGGTTGTACGAAACACGACAGGGTGTAAAAGAGCAAGCAGATCGTGACGCTGAATGGGCTCACGTAGCAGCGGAAGACGATTCATCGAAAGGCTCGCGAATCTATAAAAGAAGCAGAGCGTATCGCCAATGAAAATCAAAGAGAATTGAAATATGCAAAGGCAGTTTCTAAAGCTCTGGAGGATAAATAAATCCTGGAGGCTGTAGGCCCGACCTCACCTACATTACAGCAATAACTGCACTTCATCACTGCCTTTGCTTGCTGACCCTCTTTTCAACGTAAGCCATCACAAGAGATCGGTTGCAAAGTTATCGTCGCCACAGCAAGTACAAAATATTCTACCGGTAAGTAGTAGACATATAGCACCCCTGCCTTTTATTTATATCTTTTGGTCTCGGATCGATGGGGTAGTTGCATTTGTCCGCTGCTCGTCGCTTGGGCTTAGCCAAAATTTCATCTTAAGCTGTCTCACGCGTTGCAATGGTCGGTGGATGACACCGATTTCTGATATTGACTACATGCATAGATTACACTGCAACTTCTTGTTTTTATTCGTCATTTCTGTTAGTTAGTTTATTCTGCTGGTTGTTTTTTTCTTCATAAAATCACAACAATATATACCCAATAAATATAGGTCACTGGGACAGGTGAGGTGTGGACTGTGTGAAATGGATTGCGTTTATAATAAAAACAGCGGACATTGCACCAACTAAACTTACACTACTGGCTCGTAAACTACGGCGCAAATAGTTTTCTAGTAATAAACACGTTTATATAGTACATAAGCAAAGAGTGTGTAAAAACGAATAATTTCCACAAATCAAACCAGCGATTCACCACAGACACCACCAACCATACCGTGTGTACAAGCCCGAGCGTATCGAAATAAGCGTAGCAGTTGAAATTAATGAATGGTGCACCAGCACCCACGCACCTAAGTTTTATTTAATAAAGTCCGTTATCCCGATAAAGTCCGTTATGCAGACAAAGAGGTTGCTACCTATGCATTTCTCGACCAAGGATCCACGACAACATTTCGTGAGCGCTCGCTGGTAAGCTCACCAAATGTCGTTGGTATTCCACGTTTTATTACATTGCAAACCCTAACATCATCTCGTTATTTAGTGGCCCTTGCACTCCCCCTTCGCGTGTGGAAGGTGCAGATTAGGTTGAACTTCCCGACGTCGTTTCTATCGATAAAATACCCGTTAAGCCTAATGTATTACATGATCCACAGGCGTTACAGCGACACCATCATTTGCAAGGTGTGAAAAAGTCCACATATCGAAGACGGATCAGTCAAGCTGCTAATCGGGGCAAACGTTTTACAAGTTTTTCATGTCGAGTCTATGAGAAGCGGAATTGATCGGTTTCCCGACGCTGTCAAATCCCGTCTAAAAGGTCGTTTCTTAGCCCATCTATAGTGGTAAAAACATTTCAGTTGTAAGGCGTTGTGTTTTTAAAGGATGAAAGCGACCTTAATCCGATGATCGACGATATCGATGACCTCAAGAACAGCTTTCTTCGGTTCCCGACCTCGATTGAATACCGAAGAGCACACGACTTTACAAATGAATCAGTTAAGTTTGTTGATAATCATAATGAACTATCCCTTACCTGGCGCCATGCTATCATTCTCCCATAAAATGGCTCTATAGCGATGGGGCTCCGTAAAGGTTTTGCAAAGCGGCTTGCGAACGGTCGTGTGGCCGAATGGGGTATATTCATATACCAATTTCATATGTATATTCAAGGTTGGCGTGCGGTAGTGTGGCCGAATTGTCAACGCTACCGTTTCATATTCCAATTTCATATAAAAAACGGACTGAGTGACGAGGCAATTATGGGATCGAAACTGAGCACGGTAAAAAAAGAAAAAAAAGCGGCTTGCGCAAAAACCCAGATACAAACAAATGTATGCCCATCAAGTGAACGACATGATAACTAAGGGCTATGCCGAAAAGGTGCCATTTGACGAAATCGTCACAAACTAATCTGGTGACGACCGCACCACTCCGAATAAGAGACCAAATGACCCGAAATATGACGTAACCATTTTACAAGAGCTGGCTTTTAGTTGACAAAATGGCTGTCAAATATAAGGAAGTCATTGATTCCGTTCCCAATGAAGAACGGTCGAAATCACTTTAAAGTTCGGTTGCTTTATGGACAGATTAACGATCGCGTAATGGGTGTAAATTGGGAGGTTTGTGCAAGTGTTTAAATTTACAGTTTCCTTGCAGATGAAACCTCGAACACGCCGTGAAATGTTATCTAAAATAAATTCTTTGTTTGACCCGCTTGGATTTGTTGCCCCTGTCGTTTTAGAGGCACGCTTAAATTTACCGAATTTTATTCCAGCAGGAGATATAATGAACGAAGCAATTGCTCTTCCAGAACTAAGAAGATGGAAGAAATGGCTTGCAAGCATGTCACGACCGCATGACATAAACATTTCCACAAGCTTCTACGAGGCCATAGGGATATTCCGCGATGCCGACTACACTACTTCGCCGACGCATGGAAATATACTTTCAGTTTCGCATGTTATTTTTGTAACCGGTACAATAACGAGGTAAGCTGTACCTTTTTAATGGGCAAATCCCGCTTAGCACCGCAAGACGACGTATCCATACCTCGATTATAATTAGTTTCTGCTGTATCTGCAGTAACTGGAGTAATTTCTGATAATGGAACTCGGTTTAGAGCTACGCCCGTCCATGATTTGGATCAATTCGTGGGTCGAGTTCCAATGCATATTTAATGACCTCAGAAGGTTTCCTCTATTTGTATCTAGGGCTCTAGGCGCTTAGCATTTATTTCCAACCATTCCTGTACACGTAACTGGAGACATGTTCAAACAAAACTGAACCCTGTCGACTGTGCATCAAGAGGCGCCAGCGCAGAATTCTTAATTTTCAATAAAGATTGTTATACAGGGCCCGAATCTATATTAGCTTCTCCCGAACATTGGCTCAACGCGTTCAAGAAAGGGAACATGTCACTCAACGACATTAAAACATTCAATAAAAAATCCGGTAATATATTTTTCTGTACAGGAAACTACTCCCGCCACTGATATCCTGATAACGCAGTATTCTAATTCGCATCGTTTAAGGCCGCAGTTGCGTGGATATTGAGATTTAGAGCGCATCTCCGAGAACGCTCAACCTAGGGGGCTCCAGAACGGGCAACGATAAAAGGAGGGAAAGCCGGGGAAGGAGGAAAACTGCTTACCAAAATTACGGAAACTAATTTTAACCCTGCCCAAAACACTAATCTCAACCCCAAGACTAATCCTAACTCTAGACCCATGTTTAAAACTAACTCTAATGTCATAATCTTCGTTTTAGCATGCAGTTTTCCTCCTTCCCACCTTCCCGCCTTTCCGCTTTTCCTCCTTTTAGTTTTCCCCCTCCAAAACCAGTTTCCTTTCGTCGCCGAAATTGCCCATGCCCAGACGTCACTCGATAATGTATGTTCAATCTCAATATTTTATTGAATGAAAAGCGACCATCAGTAATAAACTCGCTACACACCCGCCTAACTAAATGACCGCAACGAAGCTTGACCCGATATTCTGTGGACGGTACTGCTACGTGTTGACGCACGGTTAGACAGAACTCCAATAGTTTGTTTAGGACGGAGTGATGTAAAGAGGTATGTCTGCCATTTTACTTGCATGACAACTAACGCAGTTCATCTAAAACTTGCTAACAATTTCACAATTGACGCACTGATTATTGCTCGTTTATTTACTCCGACATTAGAACAAACCTGGTTGGGGCCGAACGGTTGCTCCGTAAGTCCATCCAGGAATGGAACCAAAATCAAATACATGACTTTCTCCTACAACGCGAAATTCAATGGAATTTCAACCCTTCCCTGCGCTTTACACATGGGTGGAGCCTGGGAAAGAATGATTAGATCCGTTCGTGGGATTTTACTTTCCATATTCAGGTGAAAAGACATTGAACGATGATCAACTGACAACCCTGCTGCAGGAATCCTAGGCAATATTAAATTGTCGACCTCTTAACTCCCGTTACTTTGGATATCGATGGAAAGACGCCATTATAACACCGAACCCACTTGCTCAAGGTTATCCCGTTAAGTGAGCTGCCTCCAACCTTGACCTATTAAACGATAATGCTACAATCAAGGCCACTGGCACTACCTTCAACATTTAGAAAACCGAATTTGGAACGATGGTCGCTGGAGTATCTCCGAACTATCATCGCACTCTAGAAATGGCACATGAAAAGAGAAAATTTTAAGATCGGCGCCGTTATAGTGGACAACACAACACCACGATCACAATGGTCAATTGGAAGGATCACCTCCGTCTACCAGGACAGCCACGGTGTAGTTCGAAACGTGCTAGTCAAAGCACCGAAATTCAAAAGACCGATACACAAACTATGTATTATAATACCCACTACGACCGTGCGCAATAAGAGAGTGATGACCCTGCTACAGCTCTCAACGCAAATCCAGACTTAAAGTCTAATCATTGGATGAATCTTACCACGCGACGTAAATCTATTAAATTGTAACTTGATCGATTTCACAATCTCGAAATTTGGGGGAGAGTGTAAGATTTATTGTCGCCAATGTCTCGAGGGAATAAAATCGCTATTTTATTCTCTTTTTCCCCATCATTATGGGTCCCATTTGGAAAAATGGGGACACAATATTGGTTTTTGTCCGTTTTTTTTTTCGTTTTTTTTTTTTCGTTAAAGGTTTGACAGTCATGGCTTGTGGCTCCAACATCTACCAGAAGGGGTGATGGAATTGCAATAAAATTTAAACATTTGTTAGTGCACATGGTCTAGATATGCAGAAGCCAAAATTTTGGGTAATTTAATTTGGGGATTTCCCCTGAGAGGTGAAAAACCAAAACGGTACTTTTTTTAAAACAGGTACCTTTTTTGGCCGAACCGATTGATCGGCTACTCCAATTTTAATTAGATTTGGTAAATTGTAAGAACATTAGCCAATGATACAAACTTTAAAAGAAATCAAAAAATTACCTATGGAAATACCCTAAAAAATACGATTTTGTTCTCAAATCATGATTGTGACAGTCATGGCTTGTGGCTCCGACATCTACCAGAAGGGGTAATGGAATTGCAATAAAACTTTGACATTTGTTAGCGCACATGGTTCAGATACGCAGAAACCAAAATTTTGGGTGATATACCCAGGGGAATTCCCCTGAGAGGTTAAATACCAAAACGGTATTTTTTTCTAAAAATTTAGTTTTTTATGCGCATGGCGTTTAAACGGCTATTCCAATTTTAATAAGATTTGGTAAAATGTAAGAAAAACATAAGCCAATGATATAATACTCAAGAGAAATGAAAAAATTACCTAAGGAAATACCCGAAAAAATAAGATTTTGTTCTCAAATCATGATGGTGACAGGCATGGCATGTGGCTCCGACATCTACTAGAAAAAGTAATGGAATTGCAATAAAATTTTGAAATTTGTTAGCGCACATAGTCTAGATATGCGGAAACCGAAATTTCGGGTGATGAATCTAGGGGAATTCCCCTTAGACGTTAAAAACCACAACGTTATTTTTTTTATATAAATATTTGGGCATAGCGCTTAAACGGATGCTACAATTTGAATCAGATTTGGTGGAATGTAAGTGCATTAGTCACTGATTTAACACTTAAAAGAAATAATAAAATAACCTAGGAAAATACCCAAAAAATAGGATATGTTCTCAAATCATGTTGGTTACCAGGATTCCATGTCGCCCCGACATCTTCCAAAAGGAGTAATGAAATCGCAATGAAAATTGGACATTTGTAAGACAACATGGTCTAAATATGCAGAAACCAAAAATTTGAGTAATGAATATAGAGGAAATCCCTCAAAACGTTTTTTTTAATAAATTCGATTTTGTGGCCATAGCGCTTGAACGGCTGCTCTAATTTTATTAAAATTTGGTAAAATGTTAAAACATTAGACATTCTGTGCTAATTAAATAAAGAAAACATTTACTGAGGTCAATTCCCATGAAAACGAAGATATGTTCCTGAATTATGATTGTGACAGGCATGCCATATTGCACTGACATTTCCAACAAGAAGTCGACAAATCAGATTAAAACTTTAAGAAATGCTACATAACATGACTCACTTATGTAAAAACAAAAACTTATCTATTAAACCCAGGGGAATTCCATGAAACAATGAAAAACTAAATTGGACTATTTGGGAATTTAGCTTTATTTCACTACAGCGCTTGAAAAGAAGCTATAATTTAAAACATTTGTGGTGAAATGTTCGTAAATTTAAGACGTTTATTCTTTATTTAACTAAATATTGAAAATATGTTTGGTATGTTAACTATGGGACCCATGCGTTTATGTTTGCAGAAACAAAAACTACATACTCAGTGTATAAAATACAAATTATGGTTAGGGACCCTGTAGCATGAATATAGGGCATACAACATGTGTTTTACAAATAGTGATGGTTAAACACGTGGTTGACACTCTCTAGTTATTGCAATGTGTTTTTATTTTTAAATCGTGTTTTAGTTGTTAGATTTTAAACGGTTTAATTAATTTAAGACAATAATTTTAAATTTTCGTTTGTAGTTCTACCCGCTTTTGGGACACTTAAAAATATACGGTTACAACAAAGGTTAACGAACCTATTATGATATGAAGATTTACTCTTTTCAGTGAAGATTTCGAGACTAATATTGCCATAGGCTCGAACATAGACAAATCGAGTCGATTTCCGCAGTTCTATAGAAAGCGTTGAGCAACCATTTTACGAAGAAATACATTTTAGATTTAGAAAAAAGGGTATTTTGCTCTAAGTACCAGAGCCTAAATGAATAAAAACATTGTGAATCAAAATTCTACAAAGGTAAGTTGGCTTATGTCTTCAATTTGTGTGATTTGTAACGTCATTTTTAACAGATGAATAAGTCTACTCTGCTACTTCTCTTCGCACTTGTGTTGCTTGCTGCTGGGAATGGTGACGCTTATCTACGTGCTGGTGAGGGCTGTCGCCTTTACAATAACAAACAACAACTAACCGTGGCAGGTAACTACCTTTATCGGAAAAGTAACAATTAGGCCAAATACTGTTTTGAATTAAATAATATAACTTGTGTTTTATCTCCCTGAACTACTTACCGCATTTAAATTAATGAAGCGATTTTAGTGAGATATATGCGATTAACACAATCTTTTATATTTCGTACGAACCATTAATTTAGTGGTTAGTGTATCTCCTCGTCATGGACACAACCGAATAGATATGAACCAATACGGTTTTTGTAACGTTTAAACAGAGAATAGGCATTTAACCACAAAGAAAAATTATCTGGAAAATATACAACCTAAAAAAGAAAGTCCAAAATAAGAGTTTATAACATATAATTGACTTTTTCAGATGGTGGTTTGCCTGCCGCTACGAGTCCATGGGATGAAGTTATGGATGCAATGCAACATTAAATGTGTTCGACAAACACCGCCAATAAAATGAGCTGTATAAGACCGTAGTTGGGATTTTTGTTTTCTTTATGATTGAAACGCTACATTTGTTTCAGCATAGCCTAATGATTCCAATATTTGATGGGTTCTACCAAGTTAAAAACTCTGAATCATATACAACACACTGTAATAGCTCCGGTAATCCGACTGTGGGTGCGAAGTGATCTGACGATTGCCCGTGTTTTAACCCCATTGGTTTTCCCATTCACGAGGATAAACATGAATATCGAACCGATTTCCGCAATTCTATAGAACGCGGTGAGCAATCACATTACGGAGAATACATTTTAGAATGAAAACAGTCATCATGATTAAGACCACATTTGTTACATAATACGAAATAACTGAAGGTAGGGCACTCTAATTTGAATTGAACATTTAAAGGTTTCTCAGCACTGTATATAAGTTGTGCATTTTAATGTAACTTCTGCGAAGCTCATTTAAACAAAAGTATTTGTTTCGGTGACTTGTTGAATCGTCATAAAAAGTTTTCCCATTTACCGCTCGATACAGGTTAAGCTAGATTTTTTTATACATTTTTTTTAATTTTCCAACGCATTAGGTATAAATCATGTAGTGTTGTCTAATACCATTTCACAGAGAGGTCAGGTAAGCTGCTGGTTTTCGCTTCCGTTTGAAAATAAACTAAAGAGAAAACTCATAATATTATTGTGTTTTCTATGGTTTAGGCGGGAATTGGTGTGGACATTCATATTAGAGCGCTATAGTGATTTATGGAAATATAATTTTATTTTATTTGCTTGCGAATTGGTGCGTTTAACGTAAGTTTGTGGTCTTACACCAAAACCCTACGTACACGAATGAGAGTGTCAGCCACGTGTGAACCACCTCTATTTTAAAACCCCTGTTGGGTGTAGGCTACGCTATATTTTTCTCTATGCAGAAACGATCGGGTTCTTCTGGCTACCTCATTTTCACCCTTGGTATACAAAATGTATAACGTTTGTTTTTGCAAGCAGAAAGTAATGGGTTCTTGACTCCCTTCGTATTTCCGATGGGAGCATTCATAAAATTTAATCCGTTTTCCTTTTTTTCTGTGTAAGGTTCGTGACAGGCATGTCATGTGGCAAGATGATTGATATGAAGGAATAGAAACGAAATAGAATGGTCGTATAAACAAACAATTAGCTCAACCGGTTCATATAAAGATTTCAATATTAAAACGTACTTTTGTGACGTGCTCATCATAGAGGTAAAACTTAACGCGAAAAGTAAGGTCGAGATTTTGTCTTTAGCTTTCCCGTTAATATCCGCGTACTTGTGCTTATGATGTTTATACTATTTGCATTATGATGATGGCAGTTACTTACTAAGAGATTGTGATAGGTATGCCCAATATGCATTTTAAAACTTTCTTAAAGAAGAAGTGTATTTTAATCCATATTTTAAAACGTTGCATTGTAGGTTAGGTTTAATATTTGTATAATTTGAACAAAACGATCATGAAATTCCATTTTGTTGGTCGTTAATCTGTGGTTTAAAAATAGATGCACCGCGGTAAGGTTTTCAAAGAAACGTATTGTATTAATAATTTTTTAAACTTTGAATATTTTTAGGACTGCCAACTTATTCACATCAGAATGGGAAGTTTTGATCTATCTCTCCGACCTGAATCTCGGACGAAAGAGGTGTAGTTGTCCCCTTCAAGATGTGCTTGGATTCTGTACCGATTCTTGTCGACGTAACAGTTCGGAACAAAAATCCATCAGTGCTCCAAACATACAAGGCTAGAGCGACCAAAATCTTTATACAAGGCTTTATACTTCAAATGGATGGAACTGTAGAGGACGACGGGCAAGAAAATCCCTTTGTGGGTTGGACATTTTACTCAGGTTGGTCGAGTTAAATTTCTTCGGGATTCGATATAGCTCTTTGAGAATATGATGAATAGTACCAGTGTTGCATAGCACCAGTGGGTTGATTATACGAAGTTGTTAAAGCCTAATTTTGCGTTAAACCGACGTGACGTTCCATATTTGTAGAATAAACATTTTCCAATCAACCCGTTTAGTTTATTGAATAACTAAAAATAACTTATTTTAAAGGTCCGGGCATTGTACAAAACAGGAAATATATTTGGATGCCGGAGCCAAGTAAACGAGTACGCCAAAATCCATCTGAAGCAGACATGTCGTGTCGGAACTTCAATGCAACGTTAGTGGACATATTGGACAAGCGGATGTATGACGCAGTCTATAGTTACGTCAATGCTACGCTCGTTAGTGTTAATGAAGTGTATACTCCTGTTTGGCTAGCGATGAACTACAGTTAAAACTTAACAGTTGCTGCTAGATAAAGATAAGTCTCTCTTTTTGTCAATTTCCAAAACCGGCCTAATAATAGGTAATAATAAACCAATTGGAAGTGAGAAAAACAAGCCAACTTAAAATTAGGCGGTCGTACCTGAAATCCTTGTATCGTCACAGCAAGTTGTTCATCCGTGTCAGCTGGCGAAAAAGTAAAGACAGTTCCTTTTTATAAGTTGACATTAAATTGTACACTGATTCTTTTAGATCTAACATTTCTTACTTTATGTCCATTATATGCTTTACGCTGATCTGAATGTTCACATATATTTTGCCAGTAGTGAAACGTGTTCCACTCACAATACTACTTCCTGAGTTAACTTACACTGGTTTCCCGAAAAAAAACTTTTATACATGCACTGGGCATAGATTATAAGTTTTAAACTATCTTACACTAATTTAATCGCAAAATTGTAGTCAAATATTTTCCACTACGACGCAGCAATAGACTACTGACTCTGCAAGCGAAAAACAAATGTTGACACACTAAATTCATATTTTCCAAATATTAAGACGATTACCTTGGTATCGGTGGCAAACAAAATTAAATTGTACCAAAGTCATATTTAAATAATCATTTGAATTAAAAATTACAATTTTTTTAACCATTTGCGTTATTTATAATTGCATAAACATTAAATTGTAGATCAGCGGAAACACCACGGAAAGTTGGCGCGATATTTTCTCACGTGACGGTGATACTCACGTAACAACATCTTATCCAATCGTGTTACCTTACGCAATTTACTGACTGACTTGTTTAGAATACTGTATTATGATACAGTGGATAATGCATCGTTTTATGCATTCTGGTGTTAAAATTCGTTGTCGCATATAAGTAGGGTACAAATTCCATTGTGTGTTCCGTTTAAAAATAAATTCCGTTTAAAAGAAAGCAAATAAAGGCAACACTTTCCTATGTAATCGAATCCTGGTCAAACGATGGATTTTGTACATTTTTCATATCGATTTAATGTCGATGAATCTATAAAATTGTCCACGCAGTATCCACGGCAACTGTTTGGTACGCCGAGGATAATTCGTGAACGAAATATTCAACTCGTATTAATAAATACACTAAAAACAAATAGCTAAATAATACCTAGTCGAAGAAACACACAAGTGTGAAGAGTGATAGTAGAATAGACTTAATTATCTGATATAAGCTTCGTGACGATTATTCCTAATTTTTTTGTGGATTTCGTGCCACTTTTAGCACAGTTAAAAATATAGCGTGGCAACAAAGGTTAACTAACCGATCGTGCTATAAAGATTTACTCATGTCAGTAAAGATTTCGAGACTAATATTGTCATATGCTCTAACATAGACAAATCAAACCGATTTCCGCAATTCTATAGAATGCGTTGAGGAATCACTTTAAGAAGAAATACATTTTAGAACTAAAGAGTGTCAACCACGTGTCAGCCACCACTGTTTTTATTAACCGTTTTGAGTGCCCTCTATATGTTTCTACATGCACAATTGATCGGGTTTCTTCATTTTTAAACAGTGTCTAAAGTGCGTTTTTGCAAGCAGGAACTAATGGGTTTCCGATATACCAAATTAAATATCCATGTATTCTGAATGAAGTATTCACGTTGGTATCCTAACAAAAAAACAACAGAAAACAGTCTTATGTAATTTTAGCGAAGCATGTGTTTCAGTATAGCCCAATTATCCAATGAATTTAGAAATAGTCTGCAAATCGCATTGCATAAGTACACAACCGAACAGCCAGCGTCCATTGTATACACAGTAAGGCCTCGCAGACACTCCTACAAATTAAGCCATTCGGTTGGTTCGGTTTAAATTTCTTCAACTTTTGTGGAAAATCACTTGGAAACAAGCTTGTGTTGAAATGCAGTTCTACCGCTGGGTGGAGTCAGAGATTTTATTTGTATTTCCCATGTTTGTCAGACATAACAGCGTTATTTAACCTCTCTTTACATACAATTTCTATGTTGGGTGTACTGTATCTATTGCGGCTAGATTTTGTAGAGACGTAACATTAATTCTTTTGCGTTTATAATATGTAATATAGAAGTTATATTACTTATATAACGAATATATTACTATATGTAAATTGTTCCAATCCTTTTCTAGAGCTTTATTTTGCGCTACTTGTATTCTGCTTTTTTACATTTCTCCTTGTATGTTCTTTTTATATCGTGTTTTAGTTGTTACATTTTATTAGGTTTAATTAATTTATGACAATAATTTTCAATTTTCGTTTTGGTGTTCTACCCGCTTTTGGACGGTTACAACAAAGGTTAACGAACCTATTATGATATGAAGATTTACTCTTTTCAGTGAAGATTTCGAGACTAATATTGCCATAGGCTCGAACATAGACAAATCGAGTCGATTTCCGCAGTTCTATAGAAAGCGTTGAGCAACCATTTTACGAAGAAATACATTTTAGATTTAGAAAAAAGGGTATTTTGCTATAAGTACCAGAGCCTAAATGAATAAAAACATTGTGAATCAAAATTCTACAAAGGTAAGTTGGCTTATGTCTTCAATTTGTGTGATTTGTAACGTCATTTTTAACAGATGAATAAGTCTACTCTCCTACTTCTCTTCGCACTTGTGTTGCTTGCTGCCACTGGGAATGGTGACGCTTATCTACGTGCTGGTGAGGGCTGTCGCCTTTACAATAACAAACAACAACTAACCGTGGCAGGTAACTATCTTTATCGGAAAAGTAACAATTAGGCCAAATACTGTTTTGAATTAAATAATATAATTTGTGTTTTATCCCCCTGAACTACTTACCGCATTTAGATTAATAAAGCGATTTCAGTGAGATATATGCGATTAACACAATCTTTTAGATTTCGTACGAACCATTAATTTAGTGGTTAGTATATCTCCTCGTCATGGACACAACCGAATAGATACAAACCAATACGGTTTCTGCAACGTTTAAACAGAGAATAGGCATTTAACCACAAAGAAAAATTACCTGGAAAATATACAACTTAAAAAGAAAGTCCACAATAAGAATTTAACATACAATTTACTTTTTCAGATGGTGGTTTGCCTGTCGCTACCAGTCCATGGGATGAAGTTATGGATGCAATGCAACAGTTTTCCTTGCCAGGTAACTATCTTTATCGGAAGATATCACAATTAGGCCAATTACTGTTTTGAATGAAATTATGTAACTTGTGTTTTATCCCCGTGAACTTCTTACTACATTTAGATTAATGAAGCGTTTTCAGTGGGATATATGTGATTAACACAATCTTTTAGATTTCGTACAAACCATTAATTTAGTGGTTCAGTGGATATTTGCTTTATCGTGGACACAACCGAGTAGATATGAACCAGTACGGATTCTGCAACATTTAAACAGAGAATATAGGCATTTAACCACAAAGAAAAAAAGTGTCTTGAAAAAATAAACAACCCTAAAAAAGAAAGTTCAAAATAAGAGTTTATAACATATAATTGACTTTTTCAGATGGTGGGTTTGCCTGCCGCTACGAGTCCATGGGATGAAGTTATGGATGCAATGCAACATTAAAAGTGTTCGACAAACACCCGGCCAATACAAATGAGCTGTATAAGACCGTAGTTGGGGGATTTTTGTTTTCTTTATGATTGAAACGCTACATTTGTTTCAGCATAGCCTAATGATTCCAATATTTGATGGGTTCTACCAAGTTAAAAACTCTGAATCATATACAACACACTGTAATAGCTCCGGTAATCCGACTGTGGGTGCGAAGTGATCTGACGATTGCCCGTGTTTTAACCCCATTGGTTTTCCCATTCACGAGGATAAACATGAATATCGAACCGATTTCCGCAATTCTATAGAACGCGGTGAGCAATCACATTACGGAGAATACATTTTAGAATGAAAACAGTCATCATGATTAAGACCACATTTGTTACATAATACGAAATAACTGAAGGTAGGGCACTCTAATTTGAATTGAACATTTAAAGGTTTCTCGAGCACTGTATATAAGTTGTGCATTTTAATGTAACTTCTGCGAAGCTCATTTAAACAAAAGTATTTGTTTCGGGTGACTTGTTGAATCGTCGTAAAAGGTTTTCCCATTTACCGCTCGATACAGGTTAAGCTAGATTTTTTTTATACATTTTTTTTAATTTTCCAACGCATTAGGTATAAATCATGTAGTGTTGTCTAATACCATTTCACAGAGAGGTCAGGTAAGCTGCTGGTTTTCGCTTCCGTTTGAAAATAAACTAAAGAGAAAACTCATAATATTATTATGTTTTCTATGGTTTAGGCGGGAATTGATGTGGACATTCATATTAGAGCGCTATAGTGATTTATGGAAATATAATTTTATTTTATTTGCTTGCGAATTGGTGCGTTTAACGTAAGTTTGTGGTCTTACACCAAAACCCTACGTACACATGAGAGTGTCAGCCACGTGTGAACCACCTCTATTTTAAAACCCCTGTTGGGTGTAGGCTACGCTATATTTTTCTCTATGCAGAAACGATCGGGTTCTCTGGCTACCTCATTTCACCCTTGGTATATAATATACAAAATGTATAACGTTTGTTTTTGCAAGCTGAAAGTAATGGGTTCTTGACTCCCTTCGTATTTCCGATGGGAGCATTCATAAAATTTAATCCGTTTTCCTTTTTTTCTGTGTAAGGTTCGTGACAGGCATGTCATGTGGAAAGATGATTGATATGAAGGAATAGAAACGAAATAGAATGGTCGTATAAACAAACAATTAGCTCAACCGGTTCATATAAAGATTTCAATATTAAAACGTACTTTTGTGACGTGCTCATCATAGAGGTAAAACTTAACGCGAAAAGTAAGGTCGAGAATTTTGTCTTAAGCTTTCCCGTTAATATCCGCGTACTTGTGCTTATGATGTTTATACTATTTGCATTATGATGATGGCAGTTACTTACTAAGAGATTGTGATAGGTATGCCCAATATGCATTTTAAAACTTTCTTAAAGAAGAAGTGTATTTTAATCCATATTTTAAAACGTTGCATTGTAGGTTAGGTTTAATATTTGTATAATTTGAACAAAACGATCATGAAATTCATTTTGTTGGTCGTTATCTGTGGTTTAAAAATAGATGCACGCGGTAAGGTTTTCAAAGAAACGTATTGTATTAATAATTTTTTAAACTTTGAATATTTTTAGGACTGCCAACTTTCAGAAGGGAAGTTTTGATCTATCTCTCCGACCTGAATCTCGGACGAAAAGGTGTAGTTGTCCCCTTCAAGATGTGCTTGGATTCTGTACCGATTCTTGTCGACGTAACAGTTCGGAACAAAAATCCATCAGTGCTCCAAACATACAAGGCTAGAGCGACCAAAATCTTTATACAAGGCTTTATACTTCAAATGGATGGAACTGTAGAGGACGACGGGCAAGAAAATCCCTTTGTGGGGTTGGACATTTTACTCAGGGTTGGTCGAGTTAAATTTCTTCGGGATTCGATATAGCTCTTTGAGAATATGATGAATAGTACCAGTGTTGCATAGCACCAGTGGGGTTGATTATACGAAGTTGTTAAAGCCTAATTTTGCGTTAAACCGACGTGACGTTCCATATTTGTAGAATAAACATTTTCCAATCAACCCGTTTAGTTTATTGAATAACTAAAAATAACTTATTTTAAAGGTCCGGGCATTGTACAAAACAGGAAATATATTTGGATGCCGGAGCCAAGTAAACGAGTACGCCAAAATCCATCTGAAGCAGACATGTCGTGTCGGAACTTCAATGCAACGTTAGTGGACATATTGGACAAGCGGATGTATGACGCAGTCTATAGTTACGTCAATGCTACGCTCGTTAGTGTTAATGAAGTGTATACTCCTGTTTGGCTAGCGATGAACTACAGTTAAAACTTAACAGTTGCTGCTAGATAAAGATAAGTCTCTCTTTTTGTCAATTTCCAAAACCGGCCTAATAATAGGTAATAATAAACCAATTGGAAGTGAGAAAAACAAGCCAACTTAAAATTAGGCGGTCGTACCTGAAATCCTTGTATCGTCACAGCAAGTTGTTCATCCGTGTCAGCTGGCGAAAAAGTAAAGACAGTTCCTTTTTATAAGTTGACATTAAATTGTACACTGATTCTTTTAGATCTAACATTTCTTACTTTATGTCCATTATATGCTTTACGCTGATCTGAATGTTCACATATATTTTGCCAGTAGTGAAACGTGTTCCACTCACAATACTACTTCCTGAGTTAACTTACACTGGTTTCCCGAAAAAAAACTTTTATACATGCACTGGGCATAGTTTATAAGTTTTAAATTATCTTACACTAATTTAATCGCAAAATTGTAGTCAAATATTTTCCACTACGACGCAGCAATAGACTACTGACTCTGCAAGCGAAAAACAAATGTTGTCACACTAAATTCATATTTTCCAATATTAAGAGATTACCTTGGTATCGGTGGCAAACAAAATTAAATTGTACCAAAATCATATTTAAATAATCCTTTGAATTAAAAATTACAATTTTTTAACCATTTGCGTTATTTATAATTGCATAAACATTAAATTGTAGATCAGCGGAAACACCACGGAAAGTTGGCGCGATATTTTCTCACGTGACGGTGATACTCACGTAACAACATCTTATCCAATCGTGTTACCTTACGCAATTTACTGACTGACTTGTTTAGAATACTGTATTATGATACAGTGGATAATGCATCGTTTTATGCATTCTGGTGTTAAAATTCGTTGTCGCATATAAGTAGGGTACAAATTCCGTTGTGTGTTCCGTTTAAAAATAAATTCCGTTTAAAAGAAGGCAAATAAAGGCAACACTTTCCTATGTAATCGAATCCTGGTCAAACGATGGATTTTGTACATTTTTCATATCGATTTAATGTCGACGAATCTATAAATTGTCCACGCAGTATCCACGGCAACTGTTTGGTACGCCGAGGATAATTCGAGAACGAAATATTCAACTCGTATTAATAAATACACTAAAAACAAATAGCTATATAATACCTAGTCGAAGAAACACACAAGTGTAAAGAGTGATAGTAGAATAGACTTAATTATCTGATATAAGCTTCGTGACGATTATTTCTAATTTTTTTGTGGATTTCGTGCCACTTTTAGCACAGTTAAAAATATAGCGTGGCAACAAAGGTTAACTAACCGATCGTGCTATAAAGATTTACTCATTTCAGTAAAGATTTCGAGACTAATATTGTCATATGCTCTAACATAGACAAATCAAACCGATTTCCGCAATTCTGTAGAATGCATTGAGGAATCACTTTACGGAGAAATACATTTTAGAACTAGAGAGTGTCAACCACGTGTTTAACCACCACTATTTGTAAAACACATATTGTATACCCTATATTCATGCTACAGGGTCCCTAACCACAACTTTGTATTTTATACACTGAGTATGTAGTTTTTGTTTCTGCAAGCATAAACGCATGGGTCCCATAGTTAACATACCAAACTTATATTTCCCATGTTTAGGTAAATAAAGAATAAACGTCTTAAATTTATGAACATTTCACCAAAAATGTTTTAAATTATAGCTTCTTTTCCAAACGCCTATAGTGAAATAAAGCTAAATTCCCAAAACAGCCCGATTTAGTTTTTCGTTGTTTCAGGGAATTCCCCTGGGTTTAGTAGATAAGTTTCTGTTTTTACATAAGTGAGTCATGTTATGTAGCAATTCTTAAAGTTTTAATCTGTTTTGTCGACTTCTTGTTGGAGATGTCAGTGCGATATGGCATGCCTGTCACAATCATAATTCAGGAGCATAACTTCGTTTTCATGGAAATTAACCTAAGTAAATGTTTTCTTTTTTGAATTGGCACAGAGTGTCTAATGTTTTAACATTTTACCGAATTTTAATAAAATTAGAGCAGCCGTTCAAGCGCTATGGCCACAAAATCTAATTTATTAAAAAAACGTTTTGAGGGAATTCCCCTATATTCATTACTCAAATTTTTGGTTTCTGCATATTTAGACCATGTTGTCTTACAAATGTCCAATTTTCATTGCGATTTCATTACTCCTTTTGGAAGATGTCAGGGCGACATGGAATCCTGGTAGCAAACATGATTTGAGAACATATCCCATTTTTTGGGTATTTCCCTAGGTTATTTTATTATTTCTATGTAAGTGTTAAATCAGTGACTAATGCACTTACATTCCATCAAATCTGATTCAAATTGTAGCATCCGTTTTAGCGCTATGCCCAAAAAAGGCTATTTATATAAAAAAAAAATACCGTTGTGGTTTTTAACGTCTAAGGGGAATTTCCCTAGATTCATCACCCCAAATTTCGGATTCCGCAAATCTAGACTATGTGCGCTAACAAATTTCAAAATTTGTGACAGATTGTGACAGGCATGCCATGTCGCCTCAACATTTACCAGAAGGAGTAATGGAATTGCAATAAAAATTGGACATTTTTTAGACAACATGGTTTAGATATGCAGAAACCAAAATTTTGGGTAGTAAATCAAGGGGAATTCCCCTGGGATGTTAAAAACCAAAAACGCCATTTTTTTTCTAAAAAATTTGACTTTTTTGGGCATAGCGCTTGAACGGCTGTTACAATTTGAATCAGATTTCATGGAATGTAAGTGCATTAGTCACTGATTTAACACTTAGAAGAAATAATAAAATTACCTAAAGAAATACCCGAAAAATAGGATATGTTCTCAAATCATGATTTGTGACAAGCATGCCATGTCGCCCTGACATTTTCCCCAGAAGGAATAATAGAATCGTATTGAAACTTTGTCATCAGTTAGACAACATGGTAAAATATGCAGAAATATAAAAATTTTGGGATAAATGTAGGGGAATTCCTATGGGAAGTTAAACATCAAAGCATGTTTTTCTGAAAATTTGCCTTTTTGGGGGCATAAGACCTAAACGTCGGCTTTAATTTTGATCAGATTTCATGAAATGTAAGTTTGTTAGCCGCTGCTTTTGAACTTAAAAGAAAAAAATTATCACCTATGAAAATACCCTATAAATGAAGATATGTTCCTAAATCAATATTGTTAGCGCTTGAACGGCTGGCTCTCTAATTATGGGTCCCATTTGGAAAAATGGGACACATATTGTTTTTGTCCGTTTTTTTCGTTTTTTTTTTCGTCAAAGGTTTGACAGGCATGGCATGGCGCCCCGACATCTGCCAGAAGGAATAATCGAATCGTAATGAAACGTAGTCATTCGCTAGACAACATGGTCTAGATATGCAGAAACCAAAATTTTGGGTAATAAATCAAGGGGAATTTCCCTGGGGGGTTAAAAACCAAAACGGTATTTTTATGAAAAATTTAGCTTTTTGTGTCATAGCGCTTGAACGGCTGCTCTAATTTGAATCATATTTGGTTAAAAGTAAGTGTGTTAGTGACTGATTTAACACTTAAAAGAAATAAAAAAAATTACCTAGGGAAATACCCTAAAAAAATCGATTTTGTACTGAAATCATGATTTGTGACAGGCATGCCATGTCGCCTTAACATCTACCAGAAGGAGTAATGGAATCGCAATGAAAATTGGACATTTTTTACACAACATGGTTTAGATATGCAGAAACCAAAATTTTGGGTAGTAGAATCAAGGGGAATTCCCCTGGGGATGTTAAAAACCAAAACGCTATTTTTTTCTTTCGAATCTGCAACCCTTCTGCTAAAAGGCCCACCAGACTAATCAATGCAATTAGTTAGAGCAGCGGTTCCCAAACTAGGCGCCGCGGCGCCCTGGGGAGCCGCGAGACTTTGCCAGGGGCGCCGCGAAAGCATGCGGAAGTTGCTGCATTTATTATATTGAGAAAGTACATGTGTTAGTTGGAGATGTATGAGCCTGTGTGCAACCCCATAAAGTATTCGTTTTACTTGTTAAAATCCATTGTTCGGTGTTAACTGCTACTATTTGCTAACTAACGTTGCATTGTTTTCGAATAATGGTTTGTCAAATAACTGCTTTGCATTAATTGAAGGTTCGTCACTTTGGTGAATATTTTTGAAGAATTTGAATGGTTATCAAACTGCGTACTAGTCTGGATATAGCAGATATGCAATACCTGCCAGTTTGAAAATTTTGGCTTTATGAGGGAGCCGCAAGGTTTAATAAGTTTACAAAAGGCGCCGCCAACAAAAAAAAGTTTGGGAACCGCTGAGTTAGAGGTTGCTGTAAATTCTTCTGTGTGAGCGAACATGCCTTTGCCCAGAATTGCTATACTAGGCGTGCGTTAGAAGTTCCCAATAGTATTGTCAAGTTTAAACGCGCACAGCACTTTCTTTCCGGTGTTTAATAAGCGGATTTCTATAAACGACATAAAACAATAAATATGGCGTCAGGAATATTTTCGATGAATAAAAGTAAAAAAACGCTGCTTGCCAACTGAGTAGCGTTGCAGGTATGTCAATTCAGTAATTCAGTTTAATCAGCTGCATTAACAATACTTTCTGTTAACCGTTCAGTACTTATTTAAATAGAAAATACAATGAAAAAAGGAAGTAAGATAAATTTGTCAAGTTCTTGTGACGTCACAAACGAAGTTGAAATATTGGAATTGCCAGATCTAGCTAGAATCAGGGGCAAACAAATGGTGTCGCTCAAAACAAAATCCGAACATCAACCGACGTAAACATAATACGACGACAGATGTTACCTTTGCATTAAATGCAGTTGGTTAGCAGTTGCATTTTTAGACATTTATAATTTAATTTCAAAACTTCACATTTAATATTACTATTTCTATGATTCGCTTATTGAGTTTCGTCGCCCAATCACGCGTTTCGCTTTTCCTGTATTAGTTTGACTTTGAGACTTCATAATTTGTGTTACAGCGGTTCAGTTCTTACATTTTCTTGTACTATACTTCGTTCTTTAGAAATAAATAGTCAAACAAATAGTTAAAATCGATTTGCTGATTTTATATCAAGCTAAAGCCAATAGAGTAAGTATAGTTTTGCGTCTCGATATTGTTAAATTAAAAGTTTTGTTTTTTTAATTTTTTTGTATAAAACTGTATTTCAAATAAAAGTACAAACGAACCAAACAAGCAAGACGAGTTGTTGAACCAAGCAACCAGCAAATACTATCACCGCGGCGCATCAATCAATAAAAGTCAAGTTAGTCCTATTATGTTTCATGAAATGTATATTGCCGCGCAAGCAGGCGTGTTTAATCATTCCCTTATTGTAATGGAGACACTTTACTTCAAACAGTTTAATGACTTGAAACAGGATATGTTTATTAAAGTTTCCAAGTTCAGCAAAACTGAAAAGTTTCAATTAATTGCTTGAAATTGGTAAACTATCTTAAAACGTACTTATAATGGCGGTAGGGTTACAGGATTATAGAATGTACCCGATTTTGGCTAAGTTGAACGGTTGTTTGGCGTAATGCTTAACGCCGCCCATTCATATATCGCTCCATATGCAAAAACGTTCTTATTTACGACCCCGCGAAAACTTAAATAGTAAATAATACTTTTGGCAACAAAATGATTGGTATAACATCACATTTGATTTTTGTATGCCAGGCCAAGTTTCAAAAAGTGTATATATTCGCGAAGAAATGCGTGTTTGTGGCCGTAATTAAGTAAATTATGGTATGATTAACGTCTCCACGTTATATATAGATTTTTACATAAAAAAGGTATTGTTGAGCAAGTGGACATTTTGTTCATAATATAACATGTATAACATGTTCTTCTAAATTGTACTTGGAAAACCTGGTACTGTAAAATGTGGTCGTTGATTATAAACACTAAAAAGAGGGAAGGAGGAAATTTCTGCCCCAAACATTAATCTCAAACCCACAACTATCTTCAACGCCATGTTTATAACTAACTCTCTTATGTCCAAATTTATATTTTAGTGTACCGTTTAGCCACTTTTTTTTACCGAGCCCAAAAAAAACATTTGGCCACACGACCGTACATAGCCACACAAACGTTTTTTTGTTTATTTTTTGTATTTTTTACCGAGTCAAGTTTCGAACCTATGTTGGGCTCGTCACAAGGACCGTTTTTTTGTATAAGAGTCGGTATATGTATCGGTCGCGTTAACCATTTGGCCACACAAACGTTCTTAAACCCTGCTTCCTATAAATGCTGTGGCGACATCAAGTGGAAATAGGAAATAGAATCATACCTTACTGGTAGGATTCTAATATTTTGTACAATATGTTTACCAACTAGTCATTATATTAAAACCTATTGCATTAAATGGTAAACGTAATT
>CH001698.1:1097428-1115508 GCA_000149265.1 Ciona savignyi | reverse complement strand
TTTCATAGATTGATTTTTCAATGCAAAATAATTATGATGAAAACTAATTTAGAACTTTTAGTCAAATAAATCTTTTTTTGTATATAAGTGATACAAAAGAGTTTTTAGTCGCTGTAACTTAATACACAAGCAAAGCAGCACAAAGAATTAGAATTAGTTTAATAATCAATGCAACAGTTGAATCAGTAGCCTTTTATCTAATTAACTATTCCTTAGGGACTGCTATCTTATACATATGGCTGCAGCTGTCTGGCCTTAAGTGGCTGCTGTTTTCTTTTAAAGTTTTTTCCATTTAAACTTTTATATCTTTGTTCAGTATTTGTTTTCTTAAGCAAGTTTTTTTGGCAATGCTTGTAGTAAAGTGTTAGGAAGTTAGTATTTTGGTATGGTTAAAAGAAGGTCTCAGTTCAGGTATATTTTTCTTGTTTATTTAGATATTGCAGAATATGGTAACTGTTTGTTGTTTATTTTGTATTGTACAAATAAGTTTTAAGGTATTTTTATTTTAATTTTATATTTTAAATAACATTAATAATAATTATATATATATATATTCAATAATTAAATTGTAAGTTAGCTACGGCAGTGTTAATGCATCATCTGTATGATTTTACACTTTACATTATTGTAGAAAGTACACATAATATATCAATTTATTATAGTTTTAATAACAACAGCATTTCTTGTTTTATTTATTTTTGGGTGCTCTAATTTTCTTTTTTTTTCTTTTTTTGATAATCTCAAATAATTGTCACTATTTGTAATTTTAATCCAAATAAATTTTAGGTTCAACTCTCTCATTCAAGCACAAGCAAAGGAACTTTCTGTTCTTCGGGAAAAGTTGAAAAAATCACGAGACACTTCCCGCCATCTAGCTACTGCAATGGGTGGGTAAAATATGGGTTAATTTGAATACAAGATATACTAAAAATTTCTGTTAGTTGGTACCAAACCATATTTACACAAACTTTAGGTAACTTTATTATTTATTTTTCCAATAAACCGATATTTAATTCAAATTTTAATCCTGAATTATTCTTTATCTCTATCACCAGATGTGGTAACTAGGTACATCAAAACGCTGTTGGACTCTAGTGCTGATAATGTCGACCCGATGATAGCGAGCAGCATAGGAGCCGAAATTGAACGAAGCAAGCAACTTGTTCATAAGCTGCAGAAACATCTTGCAGGTGAGGTGAAGGATGGTAGGAGTGGTTGCTGTATGGCTGCTGGGTACTAAAACACATTTTAGAGTTTGTCCTAAACTGAGAACAGACCAGTTCTACAGGAATTTTTTAATTGGAGGTGCATTGTGTTTATATAAGTTTTCTTTTAACATTGTTTTTTTAGACAAGTATGTTTGTATAGATTTTTTAATATGTAAATGTAAACGGTGTATTAATACTAAAAATTTGTCCGACCGGTTAGTCTGGTGGTTTAGTGCACGCCTTTCAACTGAATGGTTGCAGGTTCAAAACTGGTTGCAAGCTATTCGGTAGTGTCCGAGGGCAAGGTACTTAACGGACATTGTCTGAACCCAGAGGATTAATGGGTTTTACTAAATTGAAACGTGTGTATCATACACAACACACTGTGGTACCTCCAGTGGGCGCGAAGTGGTCTGACGAAAAAAATGAATAAACTATCCTATCCTAAATACCTAAATCTGACTACACTTTAATATTATTTGTACAGAAAAACACTCCAAGACTGCCTTGACACAGAATATTTGCTCTTAAAATTTTTTTCAATACCATTTTATCTTTATAACCAACTTTATGTGTCCAACAGACAATATTGACACCTCCCAGTCGGAAAGTGATGGAGACGCATCAATTCTAAGCTCTGCTTCCAAAGTTGTTAATGATGCTCATAACAACAAAATCCAAAGGTACAAAAATACATTGTTATCTAAAGTTTAGATTGTATCATGGATATGAAGTGTAATTTTAGATTCCAGAGAACACATGTATGGGTTGTTTTTATGTTTTCTGTTGTTTTGTTTATTACATCAGCATATTTGATCACCAGTAATTCATTTTTTTAGTTAAATTGAACAGGGCACTTGTTTAGCTTTAATGCTAGCTGACCTATCTATTTCTTATGACATCTACCTACGTAGGCTTTCAAGCGAGCTTGAAATCAAGGCAGCCATGGTTGCTGAGTTGGAAAGCAAGTTAGAGAAACTACATGCTTATGTTGACAGCATGCAGCCACACCGGGCTGTGTCACGGTTAACTGGAGATACATACTCGAAGGACAAGTGGTCCAGCTGGCCTAATCTTCAAACTGACACTGGGAGTCAACTTGATAGTTCATTCAAAAAGGTAGCACTTTTATTTCTAGTAAAAGAATCAGCGGTAATGCATCAATAGTTCCGTGTATTCTCTGACATTTTGTCAACCCATCCGTCATCACAAATATCATATCCGATCATTTATTATTAAAATTTTTTTCAATCAACTGTGTAAAGCAGTGGTTCTCAAACTTTTTAGAGTTGGGACCCACTATTAATTACCACAATTAAGTGGCGACCCACTTAACTTTATATATAGTTGTTGTAACATGTGTGAGAGACGAAAGGTTCAATGACCTGGGGTCAGGTGAAGATCACGCCACGATTTAAGATTGTGTGATGTCACAATTATGATAATTTCCCCTTGATTTTTGTATAGGAAATAGCCAGTATAGTTAATCAGAGCTTTCTATAACTTTTCACGACCCACCAAGATTCCTTTTGCGACCCACCGGTGGGTCGCGACCCATAGTTTGAGAAACGCTGGTGTAAAGTACTTAAAAATCATAAAGCGCACAGGGCTAACTTTAATAGAATAATTCTATCACCTAACCATTAATCAGGTTTAAAGCATATGTCTCTGACCACTGTCTGTTTTTAAAGCCACCTTGATTATTTGTTCTTTTAAATAAACTTCCCTTTCTATTAAATGGTGGATATTATAATTAGTATTGGTGTTTATTATAATAATTATTAAATGGTAGATATTATTATTCTTTATGCAAACATAATACTTATCGTCAGACAAGGAGCTGACAGTATCTACTATGAAGTTACATACTTAACAGACTCCCATAGTGGCACATACTTCAAAGCCAAATGAAAAGCAATTGAATAAATTTTAGATTAATTAAGTTTTTGCCTTGATGTTTTTAGCGCAATGTTAGGAATATGGAACCAGGGATTGTAAGTTTAAACGCAAACATTGACAATTTTAGGGTATTTTTACAGTCCTTACCTTTCCTACAGTGTCCATCTGCCAACGATGAGCGTAATGGGATGCTCACCCCTTCTACCTCCCACTGCTCCCTACAATCTGGCACAGAAGATGAAATTCTCCTTAACCCTAGCGACTCCCGTCTGCCGTCAAAACTGGTGGGTTTGATTTATCGATTTTATTTTGTTGTGAGCTTGCTTGTTTATTATGGTGTATTGTTTGTTGAATAAAAATTGTGCAAACACCAATTTTTTAAACCGTTTAATAAAATAAATTTCGTTTTATTGTTTGTATGAATGATTGCATCTAATTTTACACTTTTTGGTATCTCATTTTGATAAAAATGTGTTTTTTTCTAAAAATAATGTTTACAATTTTTTAAATAGTAATTTCTTTCTTCCATATTTTCCCAGGACTCCCATGATGACCGGTTTGCCACTCTTCCATCCTCGCTGGACCATCCAATCCATAGATCATCATGGCCTTACATGCAATCCATCCAAGGGACACCGACCAGAAAATCAATGCCGATGTACCAACGAACTATTGCTGTCACTGAATACCTACCTTTTAATGCAAAATCAAATAGAGGTATTTTTGAATGGATCTTTGCTAAGTTAAAAGTTGTATTTTCGTATAAAAAATAACTATTTTGGAAACAAGACTTAAAAAATTGCCATGCAACTGGTAACTACAAAGTTTTAAGTTTTAGTAAACATAAAAAATTATATTTTTCATTATTTGTAAAAAATAACCTAAAAATGAAATGGAAAATATTAACTGGACTTGAATTACACATATAGTGCATTTTAAACTTTAAAACTATTTCATTGTTCTTTAAAAGCAAAAAGTCCAACCACATTATAACAGTGTACACCCACATTATAAAAAATCCAAATCCTTAGATCGGACACACTCGTCTGTGGATGACTTAATTGGGGAGGGCATACGACGAAAATTACTGAGTGCATCCCACGAAGCACAATGTACAGCAGCATTCGGTGGAGCTTGGACACCAAGCACCACTCCAACCAAATCTGAAAGAACATCTTCATACAAGCCAAGGTACAGTTTTTTTTGTAATAATAATTGGTACTATTAAATATGCAATTTTTTGATGTATCCGCTACATATCTGTTTAATGGTTCATTGCTTAATGCATATTTATAAAATAGAACAAACCGGTAATATTGTTTCACTTAAAACTTATGGTTTTTGTAGAAATGCAGACTGCAATGATTTTTGTAAAATAATTATTGTTGTTTTGTCTCCAGTACGGTATAAACACACAAAATACCGAATTTACCTTCACTGATTGTCGACATATTAGCAACCATTTACATGTTAATTGTGTTAAAGATATTTGCATAGTGTTTTGACCTTGTGTTTTTATATTTCCTTTTAGTTTTTTTACTTATTTAAAGTTTTGATAAAAAATAGGAAGTAAAATATGATTTTACAATTAATATTAGTAGAAGACATCTTTATTTGTTGCTTTTTGTATAGACTTAACAAGGACCTCACAAATTGAAATGCATTATTTTTTTGCAATTTGAATTAAGAAATTTACATTTTTTATTTAGCACCATGAACAATCGTGACCAATCATATGAAAGCTCATGTGATGAAGTTCATGATCATAAATTATCCCGCGAGCTTGACAGGTTGCGAAGAAGATTGTCAGACAGCAAGAAAATTAACAGGTATTTACCATAATGATATTTTAAATTTACTTAAGGTGTGTCTGTTAATAATTACAGACTGATTCGAATCATCCTTGCCATCAGACTGGCAACTGTAGTGTGCATGACAAAACAATGTTGAAACTGGTATAAAACAATTTAGCATTATAATGCTACTGAAACACTCCAGTAGAGGTGTTTAAGCATCATAGACTTTGGGACACGCTATGTGTTTTTTATTCATAATTGCCAGGTGAAAAATAAAAAGTCACTGTTTACCATTAATTAGCACTATGAAAGTGTTACTTAAGTTACTATAGCAGATATTTTGATTCTGAAATTATATATGTCAAAAAAGGCTTTAATCGATTTTCAATGCATATTAGGCAGAAGTTAATTTTATATTTTACGGAAGAAAAGAGTGCAATTATGATTAGAGTATGCTGTATGCACACCCCTAACATTACTTTTGATGACAATTAGGTACTGTTTGCATGGTGTCTTATTTGATAAAAACTTACATATTAAATCTAAGTATTGTTCTGTTTACTTACTAAAATAATGTTATGTTGTCAGGTGTTAGTCGTGACTCAAATTATCGTGCATTCTCTAGAGCTGGGCGTAATTGATCAAAGTTGTATTACGGAATTACGTCAGCTCAGTTACGTAATTCCGTAATTTTCGTAATTCTTATGACGTCATCGTTATTTTAAAAACAGCCAAAAATCATCGTGTTTTTGGATGCATTTTGATGGTAGACAAAGAAATTTAAACTTAACTTCAGAGACTTTAAAGTTTAAACTAAACGGTTCGTTCGTCCTGCGTTGAAACAAATTCACAAGTAAACAAACCGCAGATCGTGGCGGCGTTGCCCTTTGTCTTATCGCGCTGATTACAGATAAGAAAATTGGCGCGAATCCAAGATCACGTGTATTTAACGCGATTTTGATTATTCTTATCGGTGGTTCGAACTATTTTAATCGAACTAGATCTGTGCAAATACTTATAACGGTTAAACTGATTTTTAGACAAGTGTTATATCTTGCTAGTACTTAATAATGGGAAGATCCTGCAAAAAAACGCGTTTAGGAGTGCGTCAGTGGTCCTGTATTAAAACTAGGTCAACGTGACCCTAGGTCAGTGGTTCTCGATCTTTTTGACCTCTCGGCGCATCAGAGACCAATTAAGAAACGAACGGGCGCACTTTGCACGGGGAGTCAAAACAATATGCTAAATACTAAAACAATTTAGAAAAAATATGGAAAATTAAAAGTTTAAAACGAAATTACTGTTTCTTAAGCGCTCTTGCTTTTTGAAAGTTATAGATAGACACCATTTAGTAGTTTATGATATGTACACTCTGTCGTAAATTTACGAAATGTAAGTGCGGCGCACCTAGCTAACCTCTGTGGCGCACCAGTGCGCCGCGGCGCACCATTTGAGAAGCACTGCCCTAGGTCATACCGCCGATCAAAGCAATAAACACTGACGAGCAACGGTTAGCAACGCGACAAGTTTCAATTAGCAACGCGAAGAGATAAGGTTAGCAATCGTTAGCAACTCGATACAAACTCGGGGCCTCTACCTTTACTCGTCCCATCACTAATAGTAGGCCCATTGAAAGTCAACCGCGCGGTCTTTAAAAAAGAACAACCACCCCATAACGTGTATTGTTATCATGCGCTGTTGTATGCCGTGAAAAACGAACACAGTCGGTTAACCATTTATTGATTTCATTGTCGGTTAACTGTGACGTCCACGTCGATTAATCGGTTAACCGTTAACTTTGCACAGCCCTAACTCGAACAAAAATAAACGAACAATTTTTTTTGCTAAGACTTAAACAAGGAATTGCATAGACAGTATATTTACAACGATCATCAATTCCCGTTTTAATAATTACGGACAGATGCGTAATTACGTAATTTTGATTTGACTTACGTAACGTAATTCCGACGTCCGTAATTACGTAACTGAACGTAATTTCGTAATTACGCCCAGCTCTAGCATTCTCTATATCTTACTCTATAGCTTGTTTTTATCAAGGACCCTGAAAGAAGAGTTGGACCTGGTGAATAAAAGTTTGCAAAAAGCAAAAGAATCCGCAGTTCCTGGCTACCAGCGATCACGAAGAAGCCCGACCGGTAAAACTTTTTTAACAAAATTTCAAATTTTTATAGTAGTTTATCAAAAGATGTGATCAAATATTTTTGGCACAAATACAATAATAAGTTGTATTGCATCACATGAAATATGCATGTCATGGTGCGAACAGCTGAAACTGAATTATTGATAAGTGATATATGCAGTAAGAACATAGAAAGGTACTTTGCCTTTTATAGCAGGTTTGGTTGTATGTCAGTTTCAGTACTCCTAGTTCTAGTAGAATGGTTATATTAGTTAATTTATGTAATACTGAAAGGGAGGTTCTTGTGTTTAGGCATTTGAAGAATTGTAATTTTGCAAAATGTACAGGCAAGTAGATTTGTTTGGTATGGGTGGTCCATTTTGTATTGTGCTGCCTACAGTAGAATTGCTGAAGGGTATTGCAGGGTGTTTAATGTTTGAAACAAATTCCATTTTCGATTGTTCAATTGAATTGGAACAATGACTATTTTTGCTCATTGGTCGTAGTGTAAGTTGAAACAAGCATCGGGTCATTACCCCATTCTTTTGTCAAATGAAATTTATTTTGCAGACTTGTTAGCTGACCATCTTAGTGAGATACGGGGTCTTCGGCAGCGATTGGAGAAAAGCATAGCCACCAACGATAAACTGCGTGAAAAACTTGAGCAGCAACTACAAAATAATGAAGACAATCCAGAGCACTGTAAGCTTTACTATTGGGATCTTTTCATGCTTTTGCGCAGAACTTAAAATATTCATTATTCCTGCCTATTTACATCACTGAATATTTTCCCAGTGTCCGCTAAAATGTCGCCGAATAACTCAATGAAGCATGACACACAAGAGGCTGATGAGTTGCGTCGTAGACTATTCCTGCTCAAATCTGAGAACAAAGAACTTTTAACTCGACTTGGCTCTGAAGACGATGCTAAAGTTGCATATGCAGGTTTGTTGCATTGGAATATGTGGGCGGTTGACTTTAACTAATTTTTGTTTGGTATGTCTTGATACTAAATGTATTTCCAGCAGAATCTTTATTATACAAGGTATACTAACTGTTTATGTTTTCTTATGTAAGTTTTCATGAATTCTGCAGATGCCATCCATGAGTTAAACACCCTTCATTCTCACATTTTGGAGAAATCAACGCAGACTGACATGCTAAACCGACATGTTGAGCAATTGCAGCGTGAAGTTCGTCAACAAACAGCCCTGGTATTTACTCATTTTAACAAAAAATAGTCTGAGGATAACTTATAGTCCTGTTGAATGCGAATAAAATTTTTTAAGGTCAAAATAATTAATTGAAGTAATAATGCCACTGTTAAGTGTTAACAATTTTATTTGAAGCAAACAATGTTTCATTAACGTGTTGACATTTGAGAATTTGTTGTTAAAAGTGATTGACATCAGTAAGTACTTCTATTTGGCCATTATGAACACACCTACAACACACATTCAAATCATTACGATTGAAAAAAAAAATATTACAAATTGCACTTTCATGGTTTCCTGAAACTTTGCCAAATTTAGTAATTATTAAAAATTAAGCTGGACTTAAATTTTTTGGTAGATTTTAATACCGATAATAATACACAAATGTCATCAATCTTTTGTGATAAAACCAAAATTACAAAACAAGTTCCCATTTATTTTAGGCAGGAAAGCTAGAGACAGATTTAAGTGCCAGTCAAGCTGAATTGGACAGCTACAAACATAAAGTCGAACAGCTGCAGTCGGAAAAAAATGAAGCAACTCTCAGAGGAAAAAAAGCAGCGGAACGGACGCACCAGTAAGAAATCTTAATTTTGTGGTATTTTTGTCCAAAATGTATCTATTAACACTTTTATTAAACAAAACCAGGAGCAATCTCTAAATAAAATTAAATTGTAATAGCAGAAACATACACATTATTTATTTTCCCTTTTACCTTTATTTCTAGGTTAAACAAAGAGCTTGACCACATGCATGCACAGCTTAACGAGTGTCGTCAGCTCATTGACTCCCTGAAGTGTGAAGTTGACATCCATGAGAAAGTGGAACGACGGGAATCAGCATTTCACCAACCTGGTAATTAGCACTTAATGTGAATATGTTGTTTATTTATCAGTCTATTCACTTGCCTTTATATTTACCCTTAGAAATCGATCTATCGGAGCTGCTTGCTGAAGTACGATCCCTGAGAGTCCAACTTGAACGAAGCATCAACACCAACTCTGCTCTCCGGAAGCAGCTGGAGGATCAGCTAAAGCATCCGAGGACCCCGGAGCGTGATGTGTCTCACACCACAATTAACATCCGCCATCTTACTCCTCCACAAAGAGGAGCAAAAATGTCTTCTTCACCAAAGTCTTTGCACAGTGCTAGAAGAAAACTAAAACTTGATACTTGTAAGTTCTTGTAAATTTTTCTGATTTTTAATGAAGATACACATACATGATCGATTATAAATGGATAAGACAGAAGGAATAACCAAAAAAACACAAAGTCGTAAGTCATAACAGTATCTTTGACCATCTGCTTGACCAATTTACAACTGTATACATTTGCCAGCTTAAGTAGTATATGAGTACACAATTTGACATGCTTTGAATTTTAAATAATTGCTATACTTATATCTGGTTGTACCTTGGAAATGTTAACATTCATTCCAATTGCATAAAAACTTTTCCACACTCCACAGTGATTGCAGAGGACAGTGCGATGATGACTCCTCCTGCCTCTGCATCATCTGGTACCGAAGAACTTGGGGGGAAATCATTTCCGTTTGATTCAAAATCCATACACCACCAATCTGATCATGAAGGCTTTGCTAAAATTCCTGTCACATGTTCGACACACGCTAGTGAGAAGCCACTTTATTGCGAAAAGGGTGAGAAAAACCAACTAGAGCTTTGTGTTTAAAGTCTTCCATGTAATCGTGAGCGAATAAGTTGAGTTATGTGGAGCTTCATGTTAAACCCCCTCACCTGTTATCAAATATTTATTTTAATTTTGTCTGATAGGTCAATTTGCACTCTGCAAGATGGATGACTTCACATATCTTCAACAAAGTATTTTGGACAGTGGTTTGCTAGCTCAAGCCACTGAAGACCAGGTTGCTGAAAAACTTCGCAAAATCGCCAATGACAAATCAATGGTGCGTAGATTTTAAATACTTCTCCCCATTTAACATCCGAGGGTGAGCAAATGCATGCTGCATAAAACACGAATTTTCAGACTACCATGTCTTCACTGTCCAAATACAGTGTAGTATGTTGTATACTACACATACTATTCTACTAGGTTCATGTAAGTTACATAGAGTGTCCGTTCCAAGAGCTTGGTGACTATCGCATCTCGCAATCCTTATTTCTATCAGTCATTTCACTTAAATCTGTTATCCATATTCAGCCCTTAGCGAAGAAAATACTGAGAGATATATCGGTTTCCATTGGTGCCATTCGAAGGCATCTGAACAACAGCGACCATATTCTCTGCAAGTTCTGGCCAGCTTCTCTACCCATGTTGTTCGACAACGAAGGACGAAAACGATCATTCACATCATCCGGTGTGGCCACCGGTGGGCTCTCTTCTACATCGGAAAGCACGATGACCCGAGGCCCAGAATCAGCTGGGGAATATGTCTTTAACTCTGAGGTGACTTAATTACATTAGGTTTTATTAAACTAAGTTTGGACAACAGAATTTAAATTTAACACCACACAATAAGGCCATAGTGGTAGTTGGGTTAAATGATTTGTGAACAGGCTTTGCAATGTGTAATTTCCCTATGTGGACAATATAAAGTATTGTATCTAGTCATTACAAGTAATTCACGCAAAGATCTAATGGAAAAGTTAAACTATGAAACTAAGTATCCATGGAATGACGTAAGGTGATAATCCTATCTTGATTCTGGTAACATGTTTTGAATTGATTATCGTTTGTGTTATTTTTTAAGTAATAAAAAGTGAGGTTTATCTCAAATAAACAATATCCCTAAAATTAAGGAAAAACGGTAAATATTCAAACTATAACAATTTTATCCTGGACAGACTGATGGACTTCGTAGAGAGGTTGGAAAGTTAAGGCGTCGACTTTCAACCCAGGATAAGCTACTACAAAGCACTGTGGAACGACTACAGACAACCAACCGTATGAAGGAAGGAATTGAGCACGCCATCGTGAAACAGCTGTCAAAAACGCATGACGTTTTAAGAAAAGCACGAGGGAATTTGGAAGTAAGGACTAAAAGTTTGATTAAAACTTGAAGATATATAGCTTGTGTGGAATCTTTACAACCTGCACCTATTTCAAATAAATATTTTCGATATAAACCGAGGGACTTTAAAACTCCCATTTACTTATTTTAATTGTACCTATTAAATAGTTCATAATTTTTCAGGCAAAAGTGAATGAACCAATCAGGCAACATTCATGACCACACTTAACATGGAAATATTCTGGTTTATCCCACACTATGTGAGCTCATTTCGACAATCACTTTAACTTGGCATTCGGTCACCACAACCAGCTGTTGCTGCTCGCAAATTATTACGCTTTTAGACACAGGTGCTATCTTTTACTAGCAAACTGTGTTATTATAAAATGAACGTATTTTAACCTTTTTTAAATATATACTTTATGGGTTGTTTTGCATGTTTTATCGGATTTTATATGTAAATTTTATGCCTTATTTGTCCATTTATTTCCCTTTGTTCAAATAGCTTTAATGTACAAGCCATTTAGTCATTTTGAAGTTGTACTAGCATTTTTAACTGCCTAATTTTAGAGCGATTTTACTCGAACCTCCTACATTACACTTTGCTAACTGCATTTTAACAGTGATTTTATTTAAAGTGAATAAACACACAAACCAAAATATTTTAGTCCTGCTTAATTATGAAAAGATTAAATCAAAAAGTCTTAATTAGGTATTCCCCAAGGCAAAACTAACGTTTAAATAACATTGCACAGGTTAGGTAGGGTTTGAAACCTCCATGAACGTTACCACGCAGTCGCGTGATCGGGCATGTCACAGTGTGCTGTATGGGTTTGAATAGTTCATAATGACGCGAACGAGTTTATTTTATTAACTTATATATCCATCTTCAACCGTTTTCCCGGAAATCCCGATAAATTCAACCACACACAAACAGGTGTAAATGCAATATCCATTCAATATTAGGTATTGTGTAATAAATATGTAGTTTTTTTTAGTTATTCATTTTTTACCCCAATATTTAAAAATGGCAAGCGAATAAAATAACGACACGGGAACAGGAAAAGACTGCAAAACGAACAGTCGTTAAAACACGTCATTGTAAAAAAGGATATAATTTAATAAATATAGCGGACGCGGCCGCCAAACCTAGGCGAAAGAACAATATTGAGCAAACAAAATTTAATTAAAACCAAACGATATAACGCCCTGAAGAAGAGTGTGCGGTAAAGCGCGACCAGTACTGAGGGGGAGCCGGCTTTAGGAGAAGGTGTGGCCGGGTGGCCCGAAAGCGTGGACCAGAGTGTAAAAAGAAAAAAACCCTAAAATGAAATTCCACTAATGTCAGATGACACTATTAGTTTCAAGCACACTTACCGGGGCATACTTACATTAAATATTGTCATTATAACACACAAATTGCATAACACTAATGCATTTAATTTGATACTTATTTGGAAGTGTGAAAAGGAGCACAAAGCGGTAGCGGTTTATTTAGTCGTATTGTAATACAATCAATTCCCATATTTATATAAAACATGTAATTAGTCTTTTTACGTCCAATGTGAGAACTAAACTAGCGATCAGTCTTCTTGAAAACCTCAGCATAATACTGAAACGAAGATCACTAATTGGGGGTGTTAGCCTAGCTATCGTGTAATAAATATGTATTGGTATACTGTATTTAGTTTTATTCGCTATTGGTTTGTTTATAAAAAAACAAAAAAATGTTCAATTTTATTGATCATTTAAGAAATGTTAGGCCTACCTTTTTATTTCTATATGTATGGCAAAATAAACAGACTACTTATATAGAGAACGTGGAAATCAAGTTTGGATTAGTAGGCTAAATTGACTTGCCGTCTGCAAGATCTGTTTACCTGGGAAGTCATCGACGTCTTTTGCAACGTTACTTTATTTGTTTACAGCAGAATATTGTTAAAAAACGGTAAATAGTGGTATGATAGGATAATTATGTTTATCTCCGTGAATAGGAAAACATAAGGGGCGTTATTACATGACAATTGTTAGAATACCTTCCGAACACATAATAGCATTTTTAAAGTTAGGATTCTATTCTCCTACTATTATAGTACTTTATGGTCCAACACGTGTGCAAGTGTAAATAAACTTAACAAACACGTGTTAACAGCATTTGCAGTTACGACTGTTTTGTAAAACTACCACTTTCAAAGTACCCACCCGCCAAACTCGTTAACACAAAAATGAAGATTATTCTATATGGCTTCTATCCGTATCCGGTTTCATTTACAAAAATTGCCTTTTTCTTTCCAACGTGTAGTTGACAGCTTACTGTCTTTTCCTGGGTTAGGCGTCTCGGTCAAACGTTGGTGACTGTGGGTAGTTGGTTGAGTTAGTCCGTGATAGTAGCGCAAAAAATCGAAATGGCCCTGTCCGAATTTTGTGGCGGAGAGCAGTTTATCGTAAGTATACAACTAAAGAAATATCGAATAGGCCCCTATTATAGGCTTACTGCATTACGTACCGCTAACATAGTTTAGTTTTTTTCGCTTCTTCATTCCATTAAAAAATGATAAAACAGTTGCAGGGGAAATCTAAACTTGGCCACTAAACATTACATTAAACAAAACAAACAATTATTGCAAAAGCAAAGTTATATAGGCCTAAATGAAAAGTAACAAAATTAGAACCTTGACAAACATTGTGGAGGTATGACCCAGCACTGACAACAACATAAATATTAATTGCAGCTAACTGGGTGGATGTGTAATTTTTATATGGAAAAAAGTCCATTAAAATTGTTTATCCATTGTAACCATCTAACATTGCAGCTGTTGCAGTTTAACCCATTAATCTACTAAGCTGCCGTCTGTTAATTTCTTTACCTAAAGACAAAATATACCAGTTTTGATTTGGACAACTTTTAGGTTAAAATGAGATACATTAGACCACAAAGCTATTTACTCAAAATAGTCTACTATTACCGTTCATTTTAATTATATGTGCTTTTGTGTTATTGCGTTCAGTAGATTTTTACTGTGTTATATCACAACATGATGATTCCACTAAAATAATTCAAATGAATATCTCGGTTGGTTAATGCATCATCTTTAAGATTTACAAATTTCAAACTGGTTGCTAGTTAATCAGTTGTATAAATGGTCATGGTACTTAGGGCACATTACCTGAACCCAGTAAATAAATGGATTATTTTAAAATAGACGACGAGGATAAACCTGAATATTCTACCCCTTAAATTAACATAGGTTAAAACAGTGTTTTTTATTGCATACAGTCTCCAAGAGCTTTAAATTCTACGAGTATGATCTTTAGCAGCTGTTTTCAGCAATTGGTATTTGATCTTACACCGTGTGCATTTCTATGGGTTTCTGCGCTTCCTTATTACTTTTACACTCGGAAATCTAGAGTTTCCCACATCCCAATATCTGCATTGTTTAAAGCTAAAGTGGTAAGTTTGCTTAATGCTGTACAATATAGTACCTGTAATTCAGGTATGGTACTGTAACTCTGTAATGTTTTAAATGTACTTGTTTGGTGATTAAAACATTTTTTGGTATATTGTGTAGTACAGTATGTAAAACCGTTTTTACAATTAAATCAATAAATATTTGAAGTTTGAAATTGTTAAACCTAAGTACTTTAAACGGTTACTGTGTTGTTATTAGACTAACATTAAACTATCAATATCTTAAGAAGTTCAGTTTTCCATTAGTATGGTGCTGGTCTCATATAAATAAATATATTTCTTTAAACAGAAAAAACAAAATTACATTTAGCCATTTATGTCTTTGCCCATCTCTTCAAAATACCATAAATGTGCTACAAATTTTTAATCATTGTTTTATTTTGCACATGTTACTGGTGTGTTGTTCTGATTAACTTGTGTGATACCTACAGAATGTCAGGGGACAGATTTGGTTAAACCAGTCGCTAGCTAGTTATAGTAGGTTGTATCTTTTGGTGACCGGCACTTATTAGATGTTGAAATTCATTTTTTTTAAACTACATTGTCTTTATTGTATCCAACACGCTTCAATAGTAACCTGTCACTGACTGTAATCTGACAAACTGCCTGTGGGGATAATCCTTTTTCAGTAGATGGCACAATTTTTTTAATTTTTCACTATTTATTAATTCCTTCTTTATGCTGTTTATTACAAAGTTTTATCTCTATTAATCCAGGTCACCACCATAGTACTATGGATTCTTGCGTGGACCAATCTCATTCGTAGTTTGTGGGAGTGGGGTCAGCATATGACGGTGCCTTCTGTTGATTTGGTGGTATCTCTTATCGTCGGTTTATCCATGGTATTTTTATTTCTGTTATTATTGTGGCCCTACCTAATATGCTAAATTCGTAAAGCCGTTGGTTTGGTGGAATCACTAAACTATTGTGTTTCTACCGTTACCAGTAGTATAATTGGAAAAGCTTCAGAAAATACCTCACAGGCATTGGCGCTCCTTTTTACCCAATTCGATCGAATGAAAGGTGTAAGATCATCCGGACTTTTGACTTGTTATTGGCTGCTAGCACTGCTGACTGGAGTCTTCAATTTCGAATCTAAGGTTCTACTACTACTGAGTTCAGATGTAAGTGTTTTTTTAAATAATATGGAATATTCAATTTACCAATTCTAGAATTTAACAAAAAATGTTGGGGTAAGTTGCTGATTAAATGAAACTTTAAGTCGATATGTTTTTAATGATTTTAATAGTCTATAGAAAAATCATGGTTTTAAAAACTGCCTAAATTTTTGTACTTAACTCAGTATTCATATTTTACAGCCCAAGACAGATGGACAGATCTTGAGATGTGTAACATTCTTTCTTTCATTTGTTGCCCTGCTGATCAACTTTGTACTTTGCTTCTTTGCCGACAATATGCCTGCTTTTAAACCCAAGGTTAAACGAATATATTAATCTCATTTTATATAGGGTCTAAAAAGGATATACAATTAGAAATGTGGAGTCTAGTTGAAATACTGCATAAATTTCTGGATAGGTGAAAGTATGCTGTTGGTATATGCTTTTTAATACAAATGTGTTAACAAAGTTTTTAACAATAGACAAACATGTGTACAATAGTTCCCTCATTTGAAAAAAGCTAAACCACTTCTTTCAAATTGACATGTTATTATAAAAATTTTAGTTATTATAAAAATTTACCTTTTTTTGCGAACACTATCCAATGTTGCCAATTACCACCGTACATTATGCTTTGAAATGTAAGGTTGAATGTGGCATTCTTTTGTTATGTGATTATTATAAAAATCAAACAATCATAATCTGTTTACAAATCATTTATCTGTGTCAATTCACTAGAATTTAAATTTTCCTTTATTTGATAATTCGGCCTAGAATGATGTTCAAAAATATACTAAGTCAGAGTTACATAAGCACCAACATGATGACTAAGCGATAAAAATCAAAATAGAGCATAATATGCTGACATTGGCCGAAAGAACTGTTAGGAATTTAAATCTATGCCTTTGGGCTATTTTGTATCCATATTGGCAATTATGGTGCAATCCTTGAAAATGAAATCTTATTTTAAACTCACAACAATGACCCACCAACCTATCCACACACAATCAACCATAATCAAAAATAAAAATGTTTCATTTTATTTTTAAAATATGCATTGTATTATTTTTAAATAAATATGTATTGTAATATTTTTAATAAATATGTATTACTTTTCAATACAGAAAGAAGACAGTGGTGGATTATTGCTGGGCAATATTAATAAAGCAAAAGAGCAAAATGCAGAAAGCCCAGAAGTAGCGGCCACATTCTTATCTAAAATCAGTTTTGGCTGGTTTACTAGGTTTGCATAAATTTACATCTTATTTACATTTTCAAAATAACTAATTAAAACTACCATTTAACTTCGTTTTAAAAATTAAATACAAATGCCGGCGTTATCATGTGTATTGTTTTTGTCCGTTTTTTTTATTTCAAACGCTTGGCAGACATGGCTTGTGGTTCCGAGATCTATCAGAAGGGGTAATGAAATCGCTTTGTCATTTGGTGGACAATGTGGACTAGATATGCAGAAACCAAAATTTTGGGTGGGATATCCAGATGTTTACCCTGGCAGGTTAAAAACCAAAACGGTATTTTTTCTAAAAATTTAGTTTTTTGGGAATAGCATTTAAACAGCTGCTCCAATTTTGATCAGATTTGGTAAAGTGTAAGTGTGTTAGCCACTGCTTTATGCCTTTATCAATTAGAAGAAACAAAATAGTTACCTAGAGAAATACCCTAAAAATTAAGATTTGTTCCTGAATAATGAGTGTGACAGACCTGGCATGTGGCCCGGACATCGTTATGAAACTTTGTCATTTTGGCGACAAAATAGTCTAGATATGCAGAAACCCAAATCCAGGGTAATTTCCCCAAACCGTGAAAACTAAATCGAGTTTTTTCAGTAACAATATGCTTTAATTTAAAACATGTGTGGTGAAAAATATCGTCCTTAAACAACTGCTGTTTAAAATATAACAAAGTAACAAAATACTTATCTAACGATTATTTAACAAGTATTTAGATTTAAGAGCTTTTGAAATCAGGTTGAAAGTTTTATTACCTATCTAAGATGGACTAGATGTGTTTTTTATATGAATTGTGGTAAATAATTTAACCGAACATTTCACAGTCTTCCCAATTTGACGTAAATTAAAAAAATTGTACACTGCATATTTTTTAATCTGCCATTATACAAGAAATATTATCTGTGGCGGCGTTAGTGGGGTGGCAGGGTGGGCCGGCCACCCCTGAAAATATCGGCCACCTCTTTAAACCACCCACTTATGTATTTTAATTTTTTTT
>CH001698.1:1082847-1096954 GCA_000149265.1 Ciona savignyi | reverse complement strand
CTGTCAGTTTACACAGCTGGTGTTGCCGCTCCTACCTTGTTATAATACGTTTATAATTGTAATTTATAAGCATTATATTTGTAATTTGGCATGTTTTTTAAATTGAGAATAAAAAATGTATTCGGCAAGAAGCTGGAACATACCTATTTAAAAGCTACTTGAAAAATGTTTTTGTTACTATAATTTTATTTTCCTTTTTTCTACAACAGGATGGTGGTCATGGGCTATAAACGACCAATCATTAATGATGATCTGTGGAAACTAAATGAGGATGATGAGTCCAAGAACATAGCAAAGTCATTTCTGAAAAATTGGAATGCGGAGAAAGCTAAAGTCCAGTAAATTGACATTATGTATACTCTTTTATTTTATCCTTTATAAATTATAGGTTAAAAAAATGTTTAAATAATTTAAGGTTAGTGATATTTATTTTTAGTTTCTTTTTTTCTATTTAATTTAAAGTTGTCATTTCGACATGATTTAACATGTCATTTTACACTGTTTTTAAGTTTTTTTTACAAACTTACGACCATAAAATTCATTGTAGCAACTGCTGCTTGTAAAAGTGCTCATTGTGAACTTATTGCAGAGTTAGCCACTGCTTCTACACAGTTTTCTTTAGGGAATAAAGTTATGTTATATAGCTATTTATTTAAAAACCTAAGAAGGCAATTAGGGCATACCATAATAGAAGCCGTTTTTATGTAAATAGACGATTTAAAAAAGGGCGCCAAATTTATGTTTACTTGTCAAACAAACCGTTATCCTTATAAATTTCTATGTTATTGGTCGATTTCTTTCGTGGTTCAATGACTTATTAAATTTTCTTTCATGTTACACTCTGCATATGCAAGCTCTATTTCTAAACTTTCAAAGTGAAAAATGTAGAGAAAATGTAAGTTTTACCAGAAAACCGACCGGAATCATTGCTATGTAAGAATTTTTGTGTAAAAAACATAGCTATAGTTGTCTAAAACCTCTTTGAGATCTCAGAAACTGGATGATAGCATATGTGGTAACAAATATAGATGTCCACTTAAATAATTACACATTACAGTGCAGAGTACCCATACCTTTCGCGACCTTCTAAAATGGTAATGCTAGTGTCCTAAATAAAACAATAAATGAATGCTTCATACCAACAGGTCAACCAAAACCAGCAACACCAATAAGGAACAAAACAACCGGGATGATGAAGTTTTCATTGAACAGCCACAAAGTAATTACATTAGTATAATATCATTTGTTTTTGCTATGAAAGTTAAAAATAACTTTCTCTGTCACATAATGTAAACAACAATATCATTATTTAACCAAAGACAACCTAACAGGCAATATTATTAAAACAATGCTTTTTTCCCTCTTTTTCTACTCGAAACCTTTTTTTGATATTTAGCATATAAACTTATATTATTTTGTATTGAGATAAGTGGTTGATACTGGATTTTTATTCGTGTTAATTATTTGATTTTTTTGCCATACAAATGATACCTTAAATTCAACTTTTATCAGTACATATATATTTTCATATTACTATTTTTTTGTAGAAAGCAAGTGTTCAAAAGCGTCACTAGGTTTGGCCATGGTAAAAACATTTGGACCATATTTCCTCTTCAGCACTGTGTTGAAAGTATTTCATGATCTTCTCTCCTTTGTCAGTCCACAACTTCTAAAGTGAGTTAGTTTTACCAGTAAAAAAATCCATCGTTTTATTGTGTCCTTCGTTTATTATTATCTGATACCCTGATGTCCATAGTTTTATAATTATCTGATGATAAGTTATCTGAAAAATTTAAAACAACTTCAGTTTGTTTAGTGTAAAGCATCATAACTGAACAGCATTTTGTTATATTCATTCTTGTTATTCCTTATTATTAAAATAACAAATTGTTAAAGATAAGCAAGCTTTTTAAGGCACTATTCTAGCTTAAAATGTATCGGGCAACCCTTTGTGATGCATTATTATCCCACGTTCACTATTGTTTCCCAGCCACCTACCATCTAAATCTCAGCTATGTTGCTTTATCAGTATGTGAATTTTTTTAGTTGGTTACAATTTGTTTGGTATATTGGTTCAGTGGTAGGCGTGTTGGACCATCATTCAAAAGGTTGTTAAATCTCTTTAGCAAAAAACTCTTCTAAACCCAACAGGATAAAGGGATAAACCTAAATTAAAACTGTCTGTGTCTCTTTATTTATTGTGTCTTGCTTTTCTGCATACCTACACGAGTATCCTCGTATTCTAATCCTGTTACCGAAAAAAACAAAAACAAAAAAAACATCTTACTAGAACATGATGATTATTGTAACCATTTTATAAGGAGGCATATGCAAATATGTACATTTATTAAGCTTTAAATGTACATTGTTTGGTAGATTAACTACCACTATCTAGTGCCAATACTGAGATAATTATGCTTTTAAAAGCACTGGCCTAAATAAAAGTAATCAGTCTCCAACGAAAGGCCTTTACAGTGAGTTTTTGGCCACCGCTTTCTTTGCAAAATCACAATTGTTAAAGTTTTTTTTAATTTTAAAAATATATACAGAGGCCTGATAACATTCACTGCCACGGAAAATGCCCCAATGTGGCAAGGATATCTACTGGGTGTGGGTATGTTTGTTTCTGCAATCCTGCAGAGTGTTATCCTTCAGCAATATTTCCACATTTGTTTCGTGGTTGGAATGCGCCTACGATCGGCTATTATATCCTCCATCTACAGAAAGGTAGAAAAAGTGTGCCGTTTAAATTTTCATGTCTCTATTTATTTCTTTTTAAAGGCTTAGGTTAAACCCAGAATAACCCAGAATGAAAATGGCAATATCATGATAAAAAGTAATCTTGTCTGCAACAATTTTGTATGCTGCTCTAAAAGTAAAATATCCAAAAAAAATATTATAATAAAACTCGTAAATTTATTTTCACTTTACCCTGGTTTTAAATTAGAATTTAAATCTACGTAATCTAGTATTATATTTTTATTTACCATTTCGTATAGTCGTTATTGTTATCCAATGCTGCAAGAAAAGAAAGCACAGTCGGCGAGGTGGTTAACCTCATGTCAGTTGATGCCCAGCGATTTATGGACCTTATGTCTTACCTCAACATTGTATGGTCTGGTAAGTGGGATTTCACTAGTTTTTTTTTATTAGCGAGTTTTAACCTGATGAAGCATTTTAGAGAAGTTAGAAGATAAGACTAACACAGTGCATTTTACACTGATTACATGTAATATGGTATAATTGTATAAATTATTCTAGCATAAGTTTTATCTATATACTTTTAATAAAAATTGTTCATTTTATGCCATTTAATGGTATTATATCTTTTATTTTAGGTCCGTTCCAAATTATCCTGGCTTTATATTTTCTTTGGAACATCTTAGGCCCGTCTGTATTGGCTGGATTGGCTGTTATGGTTTTGTTGATTCCAGTCAATGGAGTTATTGCTGCAAAAGCCAGAGCTCTTCAGGTACCAATAAAATTGAAAAGGATCATGTTTTTTATGGGATAGGATAGGATAAGTGACAGATTACTGGAGTTATTGTGGTTTGTTGTATATAACGGAAATGTTGTTTCCGCAATGTTATGGATTGTACAGGTTCATTTTACTCCACTTTAAACCACTAACTGATTAAAAATTAAAATCTGGAATAAACCTAACATCATTAAGTCAAATAAATATAGCAAAATTTATTCGTTGCCATATTTTTCCAATATTTGGTTGATACATGGTAACTAAGAATAGAAAACTTGCTGTATTTTTTTAAGGCCAGTAGTTATAACTTAAGTAGTATTTGACCAGAAATATGTACCCTCTTAACAAGTTGATACTAAACCTCACCTGGTTTAACAAAAGTTTTAAAATATATTTATTTAATATTTTTAATATTATTTATCTGAATGTTTTTCAGGTAAAACAAATGAAATATAAAGACGAACGAATTAAACTTATGAACGAGATACTAAACGGAATGAAAGTATTGAAGATGTATGCTTGGGAAATGTCTTTTAAGGTTAGTTGTTATGCATTGACTAGTTTGTTTTCCGTATCAAACTTTTCCGTAGAATATGAGAGAGTGTATAATTAGAGCAATGTCTGTTTAAGTGTTTATACACAAGTAAGAAGTGCCAGATTTTAAACAATTATTTAATAGTGGATTGGCAGGTTTTACCAACTGTTTTTCCACTTCTGAGCTATTTGAAGGAATACACAATGTAAGTTGTTAAAAATACAGCATATGGGTTTCCCTCACACTTTTGATCTACTCATTTTTGTAATGAAACTCCCTCTCGAATGATCGAGTTACCTTTCTTGATTGCAATAATCAAAGCAGGAAACCAGATCCATCAGTGACAACATCACCTGATGCATTCTGTTGCTTTTTGACGTTGGCAAGGTGCCTAACTGAAAAACACAGAAATCACCAAAACTTAAACCGGATGTTGCAATAATTTATGAAAATTTGTAAACGCTATGAAATAACTGAATCAACAACTGTTGAGAAAGTTTGAAATGTATTAAAAGTAAAACAACAACTTACCAAACAAGGCTACCAACTTATTATTATAATTAATGTAACCAACAAGTATTAATCATACATTTAAAGACTTCTTTTTAGAATATACGACTATCTAGCGGCCAATTTTAACCTTGTAACACTTCGGCTAAAATATGACCCACACACTTCTACGTACGAAACAGCGACCACTAAGTGTTAAGCTTGCAGTTTTACTTTGTTGATTTTAAGTCAACTTTTGAGTATTTGAACCAATATTAAGTGTACTGTGTTAAAATTGGAGCAATCTTTAATTTTGAAGACAATATTGTGCCATTTAATCTTTTTTTGTGTGAAAATTACCAATAAATGTTAATTGTAAAGTATGGTTTCATTATTTGATTTTGGCCCTCAAGGAGTGACAACTATTATTAAACCATAACTAATCTTTTCTCCAAAGGATAAAGTAACTTCAATAAGAAACAAGGAATTAAAAGAACTTAGAAAAGCTGCTTACCTGAATGCTGCTTCTTCATTTACATTCGTGTGTGCTCCATTTCTGGTTAGTAATTTTTAAATTTTAATATTGTGTACTTAAAATTGAATTTTTGTAGACAAGTATCACAATCGTTGATACACTAGCTGGTATAGAGTGTGAGAGTTTAAGAAAAGACCATTGGTATTCCCTTGTGTCCTTGCACGATGTCTCCTGACATTTATTTGATTTTTAAATTAAACTCTCTTTCAATTAATATCTGTTCGATTGTGTAGGTGTCATTGACCACTTTTGCGGTGTATGTGCTGTCTGATGAAAAAAACGTACTTGATGCTCAAAAAGCATTTGTATCTCTATCACTCTTCAATATTCTGCGATTCCCACTTATGATGTTACCTATGGTGGTTACTTCACTTGTGCAGGTATTTTAAATTCTATTTAGTGTGATCTTTGTCAATAAGAATACTGGATTGAGAATAGTAAAGCAAAATCTAATATATATATTACTTTTTATAATAACACTGCCTAAAGTTCTTCAAAAAATTTTTAATTTTTATTTATTGATGGCTAATTACCCCTGTCCAAAATGTTTGTGAATTACACACCATTTACCCATTGTATTTGTAGCAAAATAATTTTTTAAAGTGTCATACAATAGTACTTTGCCGATTTTAACATGGTATGAATCCTCTTATTGGCTGGTGTCAGCGATTATCATACAAGATCGTTTCGAGTCCTTCCATCGCCACCCACCAATATTGATGTATTTATATAAATTAGTTTATATTTTAGAATCAATCATTACGAATGTAGAATTACGGCTGAAAAAAATATTGTTAATGTAATATTACAAAAATATATTAATTACGTTATTTAACTCCCTATTTTCTGAGATACATAGTGACTTTTATATTCAACAACACTATTATCTGAGAATGCATGCAATTATTCTAATTTTCACATATTAAATTCACATAAATAACCTTGTTATGCTCCACCCTCTTCCTATTAGGCCAGTGTGAGTCTTCAACGACTCGAATCGTTCCTTAACAATGAGGAGTTGGATCAATTCAATGTGGATCACTCCGCTGCATCAGAGAATGCGATCCGTGTCGATGGCGCTTCGTTCAGGTGGGACCAAGATGAGGAGGAGGATGTGCTGCAAAAGTGAGTTCATTTCAAGGATTGTTTAGTGGAATATGATTGCCGGTTGTTAACCAACCACACAATGATAACCAACTTGTTTTCTAGCATCTCCATGACTGTACCAGAAGGGTCACTTGTGGCAATAGTGGGTCAGGTCGGATGTGGAAAGTCCTCATTGGTATCTGCGATGTTGGGTGATATGGAGAAGGTGACTGGCTCCGTTTCCGTTAAGGTGATTTCAACATTTTTATTGAAGTTAATATTATGAACAAAAAGTAGGGATTCATGTTGTGTGTGTTTGCTATCAACAGGCCACAAAAGTCTGCACGTGCAATACTGCACTGTAGTGCTGCATCACTATTTGTTCGCATACACCCAAGTATAAAATTTTCAAATTGAACATCATGTTTACACTTCAACTATGTCATATCTGATAGACTTGCGGCCTGATTTTGCTAGATTATTAAGTCTTAATTCTTCAAAACAAAAAGTTTTTAGTGCTATTATAACGGTATGCTTTTCAATGTTACAATACCTATGCTTCAATGAGTTTTTACAGTCTAAAGTAAACTGCACCAGTATATACATGTAAAGAAATCATTATTTATTAAAACTATTTTCCCAGGGTTCAGTGGCATATGTCCCGCAACAACCTTGGATACAGAATTTAACTGTGCGTGACAACATCACATTTGGAAAAGATCTCAACATATGCAAGTACCAGGATACTGTAGAGGCTTGTGAACTGAAATCTGACTTTGAAATGTTGCCAGCAAGCGATCAGACAGAGATAGGGGAACGGGTATGTTTATTGCAGAAACTTATTTTTTAACATAAAACTTAAAAGCTTAAATTACTAATTAAATATTGGAATATATACATATGGAAGTCCACTAATAATAAAAGAAGAGTGAACAAGAATGGATGGTTTGCTTATAAACATTATATCATGATTAAGACAATTTTATTTTGCATTCATGCTGTCAATGGTTGATGGTGTCATTATTCTACAAAGAGTTTGTGTTAATATTTCCAATTGAGTACTTTAAGAATGTCGGAATATTACAGTATTGCAAGTATTGTTTGATTAGTTCATTTCATAATCCCCTGGGTTATATTTTGATGCAGGGCATCAATTTGTCGGGTGGTCAAAAGCAAAGAGTAGCCATAGCACGAGCAGTATACCAAGATGCAGATGTAAGTAGTTATTTATATATTTGTCATTGTCGTTACCATGCCAAAGCAAGGGTAACCAATTATGGCCTGTTGTTTCTATTCATAACTCAGGGTTTGTTTTTTTCTACCGCCTACCAAGAGTATTTATAACTGAAGTATAATGCTGGGTGATGATGATTAAATTAGTTATATCCTATTTGTCTCCTTCTCCTACAAGGTTTATTTGTTCGACGATCCACTTAGTGCTGTAGACTCTCATGTTGGAAAAAATATATTTGACAATGTACTTGGACCTAAAGGATGCTTGAAAAAGAAGGTGCGATTAGTTTTTAGTTTTTTTTTAATGAAATTGATTTTAAACAAGACCTACTCATAGTGTAAAATTGTTTCACCATTATTTTGTGTAATCGTATATGCCATTTTTGTTATTACATGTAAAAACAAATTATACAAGTTAAAGCAATTTTGCGAATACCCGTTTTATTATTCATTAATCACCCTTTTACTGGGATTGTAAACCATACACCTTGTTACTGATCTTATTTACACATTCTAATAAAATTGCATTTTTGCTAAAAACATTCCGTTCTCAAACAGTAGTCTATTATTAATTTTTTGCACAAATGTCTTAAGTCATGTTACATGTGATTTTTTATAAAATAATATATCACTAATACATTACAAGGTTTACTTAAACTAAGGGAATAGTATTGTTGCTTAATTTGTGGGTAGATCATAACCACTTGGTTCCACCATTGCTGTCTGTGTAATGTGGGGTTTCGTGCCAAATGAACATATTTCTCATCTATTTTGCATTCAGACTAGAATATTGGTGACTCATGGACTCGCTTTCCTTCCTCAAGTGGACAAAATATTTGTACTGGTTAATGGAAGAATTACGGAGGTGATTTTTAGTTCTGTGTGCAAGTTTAGATGAGAAAATGTTATTGTACATCAATTTATTGTTTAGGTCGGTGATTATTACGAATTAATTGAAAAAAATGGTGCGTTTGCCGAGTTTTTAAGGAACTACGCAGTCAGTGAAGAAGATGATCAATTTAAAGAAGGCGATCCAACTGGTGAGTCTTAAAATATTTTACGGATTGTTTTAAAGCCCAATAGTCTTTATGGAGAATGTGGGGAATTTAAAGTGTTTAGACTATTTATACAATTAATACAATTAATTTAAGACAATTAATTCTTCAATTGTGAATTTGTAAAATCCATGCAATTTAGTGGATGTTATGAACACTATTTTAATTACTAATACATCACCTGTGAAACTCCTCAGTGATGTCAATTGCATCCGACATCTATTCCATCTCTGACCAGGAGGTGGAAGATTTGGATTTGAATGAGATTCCCGCCGAGGATGCCAGAAAGAAGTTTGTCCGGTGGGATGGTGTTACAATTTACTGCTGTACTCAAATTATTTATATGCATTCGAACCACAAATTTAAGCTTATTTTAGGTTACATACTAAATTTGACCCAATGTAATTGCGTTTAACCACAAATAGTTCTATCATAACAGGAAACTTCATATCTAATATATTTTTGTGTTCTAATTTTGCTGTCCAAACACCAAACTTCTCAGAATCAAAGATTTGCAGCCACTCAGTTTTCAGAGTTTAGTTTGTCTGCATAGTCCTAACCCTTATCAGTACATCTGGTGGTTAAAGAATTTTCATTTTTAAAACACATATCTGGCAGTATGAACTAGAATAATGTTTCCAACTAATATACTTGAAACCATGCAGACAGCAAAGCAGGCAATCGATGGGGCAGTTTGTGCACGGTCCGTCCTGCAAATATGTCGCGCTGAAAAAGAAGATGAAAGAGGAGAAGACGTGTCAATTGCCACCCGAGAAAAAGGAGAAAAACAAACTTATTGAAAGTGAAAAAGCAGAGACCGGAAACGTAAGCATTTATCTTCATGATCACAGCTAAATTGTTTAAAACTAATCTGATTTCATTAGGCTGATTAGGTTTTGAACGAAGTTTACAGTCTTGCACCAGTTATTCAACTAGCCTAAGTTACCAGATATTCGGTTTTAGACTATCCACTAGGGCTGTGCGAAGTTAACAGTTAACTGATAAGGACACAAGTTATCTGTTAATGACATTAATTACATGGTTAATTGACTTAGTTCAATGAAATTCTTTGATCTTGTCATAGGCAGCATTATGCTCGCTTATTGTCGGTGTATACAATTTGTATATTTGGTAAACCGCTGCTGCCAAGTCTCGGAAGGGATAGATTAAATATGCACTTTTCCGACGATGATGCCGATCAAATCACAATAGCGCATGATAACAATAACAACAATTAGCTGCTCTTTTTTAAAGATGACACGGTCCATTTGCAGTACTAAATCGGTTATTAGATTTTTTTGATCGGTTAAATGTTGTATAAAATTTGCACTGCACTATCATCCGGTACGCAGGTATCTCATGCTTTTGTGAGCTAAATTTTGTTAAAACGTAACTGTTGGTATGGTGATCATAATTTATTTTCACTTTAAATCATATTATTTCTGGCAATAAATAATTTGTTTTAAAAACTACTGTTTGAAAAAAAACTGCTGTGTATAACAAGCACTCCTAAATGCTGTACTACACTACTACGGTTATATGGACATTCCATGCCTCCTCTACTTCCCATACATCCATGGTTTAGAAGTTAACTAGCTGGGTAAATTCCATTCAGGTGAAGCTGTCTGTGTTTCTCTCCTACATGAGTTCCATCGGATTCTTTCTTTGCTTCCTCATTTGCATGTTCTTCATCGTGCAAAATGCTGCACAAGTTTATGCCAACATCTGGTTATCTGGTAAGAGTGCAGTAGAATAATCAACAATGAAGTTATTTTATTTATGTAATCATTTATTTATTATCTAGGGAATTTGTATGCTTTTTAATTTGCTTTATTTTTTTAGATCAATCAAAGTCGGTGGTATTTTTAAGCTTGCTTTTCTAAAACACAAAAACTATTGCATGGTTGCTACATAGCAAATATTGTATATATAATAGAAAAAAGAAAATTGAAACTTTTTAAAAGTTGATGTATTTTTAGATTGGAGCAATGATGAGTTAAATCCTGATGGAACACAAAATGGAACTGAAATAAGGCTGGCTGTATATGGAAGTTTGGGTTTCATTCAAGGTAATATGGACGGCTTATATTTTTGTTCCTGCAATTAAGCAAATATTTATCAACATGGTGATGCAAGTGATGTGTACCCAAATAGGATTTATGGCATAGCATGAGGTTGAGGGTCAGTATTGAATTTAAAGTATATCCTTTTTTATAAACATTTTATAATGTACTATCCCTACCAAATAACATGATTACCAAATAACATGTCTAGTTTTAAATGAGCTTTGTTTGTATTTGAAGTTGGGACGACAACCAAATTAGTTTGCAAATAATGCTCCACCGAACAATTTAAAGTTGAGCTATGCTGTACTGTCCTAAGCAACATTCTAATGACAATAATAACATGTAAAGAAAACACACAAAGTGTCTTGTAATTGTGCTCTGTCATTAAAAGTGTTTATGCTTGTCATTTTAAGATTTTACAAAGATGACATCTGTGTAAATCTCTTCAAAGGCCCAATTAGCAGTGTTCTTATAACGATTTGTTGAGTATGTATTGAACCATCCTGAGTTTCACTCCTACTAGTTTAAATCTCTTCTTTAGTGACTTGATGTGCTGATATTATTGTTAATTAAATTTATCGACAGCTTTATTTGTAATGGCATCATCCTTCACATTGACCTATGGTTCGGTAGCTGCAGCTGCAATGTTGCACTACAACATGCTAGATCGTATTTTCCATGCACCCATGTCGTATTTCGACACCACTCCCCTTGGTCGTGTTATTAACAGATTCAGGTCTGTAAGTGATTTATGAAAAAATCAAAGGTCTTTCCTTTTTATGTAGAAGAATCAATTTTATGAGGATCGCATTCATAGTAATTTAAACTGTTTAGTTAAGTAATTAGTGTGCATGACATCAAATCAAGAAATACATTTTTTTTCCTAAAATTGTTTAAACACAAACTAATTTTAAACCTATAATTTTGGGTAAATTTTATTTTACAAAACATGCTAAATTTTCATTTTTCACCAACTGCATAACAGTAAAGATGTGTATCTCGTGGACGAGGTCATTCCAAGGACATTAAATGCCTTTATTTCAACGTTCATCAAAGCTGTAGCAACATTTGGTGTGATCATCTACAGCACACCTATATTTTCTGCCATTGTGGTCCCGCTGCTGCTTTTGTACTACTTTGTACAGGTGGATATTTTGTGTCGATCATTTACATCGCTATATTGCTTCAACACAGTTGAGATGTTAAGAGTCTTGCGTGGTTTGATAAAGTTTAGACAGTTAAGTAAATTGGATTATAACCAGTACAGGTCAAGATAGGTTAAGGTAGCGATTCAAGACAGCGTAATTGTTTTTACAGAAAAGCTTTTGGCTGTAGCTATTGTTCTCATTTCTCTTTTAGTTTTCATTGTTACTTTTTTCCAGTTTAAAATGCTTGTGCGATAAAAGTCATTCTGTTGTCTATATTTGCTTGGATTTAATTTGTTAAATGAGGGATTTCTTGAATTTAAAGATCTAGCAAATGATTGTTAAATTTTTTTAGTTAAATTTGTTTCAGTTGTCAATTGTTGCTGCAATTGTTATGTAGATTGCTTATGTTCTGTTTATCTTGAAATTATTGTTTCAATTTGATAGAGGTCAAGGTATAATTTTTGTCTAAAATTTGGCATTTCTCCTTTCTTTTACTCTTCATTAACAGCAACTCCCTTCCTTACCGAGAAAACCAAAGGTAAGGGTCGATAATCATTTCCTACAGGTATCTTTGTAGTTGCGGAATCGGTCTTTCTATACGTTGCTGCTCTTGGAGCCTCCCGCATTCTACATGAGAAGATGTTGCACCATCTGCTCCTAGCACCTGTCCGCTTCTTTGACCAAACTCCCATTGGAAGAATTATAAATAGATGTAGCAAAGATGTTGATGTTATGGACACCTTATTAATCAGGTAAGAAGACATTGTAGACATTCTTTAAAGTGGGGCATTTTACACATAGGCAGGATAACCTATACATACCCAGACTGTTTTTTTCCAAAAACACGCTATGGAATTAAAATCAGCGGGTGACATCGTCGGTATTGTTCTTCCCAAAGCACTTAACAGGTGAAATTCAAACTGTTAAAAATGTCTTGATTATTAAATATATTTCCCAACTAAAAGAGCTCCGATACACTGGCGGTGGGCATAAGCTAATTTGATGATTGTCTGTGTTGTAAAGGATAGCACCGCTAGAGTTTTCCCAGTTACCAGTATAAAATATAAATATATTCTATCAGTTTAATCATATTAGACAATCTGAGGATAGTAAACTGAGCTGTCCAATTTTTTGTAATCTTTTATTAAAGATACTTTTATATTTTACAGGATTATATCTATGTTCCTGAGTTGCTTTTTTAAAGTTTTTGCCACATTGTTTGTCATTTGCTATGCCACTCCACTGTTTGTTATTGCACTGTTGCCGATTCTGCTAATTTACTACTCTGTACAGGTAGGTACAATTAATGCTTTATAAATTAGTAATAGGTAATAACTGTTTTATAATGATGGTTTTTGCTAAAAGGCTGTTAATATTTTTTTTAATTTTAATGAAATTTTTCTTGTTACTACTATGAGACAACTTGATAAGAGAAATAACTTTTATTTCTTTGCTTAAAAACCAAAGTAATTGCTTGCTTTCTTTAGCATTGCCTGTTTTGCATAATATTTTTCAACAATATAATCTGTAGTTTTAAAGGTAATTTCTGTTAATCTACATTTCTTTATTAATATTTTCTTGCAATATGATTACAATTTAGGAATTACAATTTTATGTTCAAAGTCACTGTAGAAAAAAAAAACTTAGCTCTTGTATACAAGTTTTGCAAATTGCAACTGTGAAAAAACTAATAATTTTTTCTTTAGTAATGGTTAAATTTAAATTCGAATACTATTCTAAAAAAAATTTGCTTTTTTGTTTAATTTGTCCATTATTCAATGTTTTGTTCACAATACATGGACAACAACAATGCTCTTTGTAAACCAAACCGTTGTTTAATATTTAGAGCAGCATGAAAAAGCTTCATTATTTTCTGATCTTGAGCAGTCACCATATTTTTGGAAGCATCCCCTAACTTAAAATAGTAACCCCAGCGAGCAATGAGTAGTAAGATATGTTTGATTGGCCATAACATAAATTAGTGGAAGATAGATCTGAATTACCACGAATTTTTAATTTAATTTTAATTTTAAGATCAGTAATCAGTAATAATATTGGTTGTTTTTTAGGAAATCATTCTTTTAAATTGCATGGATTTTATTTAATTATAACTTCTTTCTGCATGGTTCGTTTCACATTTGCTTATAACACCTAATTCATTTTAATTGTGGTGGCAAATTCATTTCAAGTAAACAATCACCCAGCCATTTTTATGTTGAAGAAAGATATTAAGTTTCTTTTGTCATTTTTGCACAAGGTGCTTTGTGGTGAAAAAAAAGTGCAAAAAAGTATTAGTCATTTTTTTAAATTCTTGGTTATTTTGCTTTAATTTACCAACATTTATTTAACGCTTTTTATTTTTGCACAGGTGCTTCGTGGTGAAATTTCTTCATTTTGTTTTCTTTTCATCACATTTTATACTCTTGCTTATAGTTGCTTTATAGATTTTCTGTGTGTTATCAGATTGTGTTTGTTTTGCAGT
>CH001698.1:1043836-1074051 GCA_000149265.1 Ciona savignyi | reverse complement strand
ATTCTTTTCCCCTTCACAGGAAATAAACATAAATATCCTATCCTATACTAGAAATTTAGAGTAAAAATTCTCCCCGATTTTCCCCGATAACGGGAATTCCTTGTTTTTTTTGTAAAATTCAAGGTTAAGGCCAACCAATGATTATAAAAAGATAATTTTTTTATAATCATTGGGCCAACTATTACCATGTCAGTTAGCATTACTGAAATTTTAACCTGATTGGGTAATCTGTGCTACCTTATAACCTAGTAAAAAAGAAAAAATGATAAACTTAGAAATGAGTTTATAGGAGATTAAAGCGTTGCTCATGCGTAACCAAAAATGACGCCAAGTAGACAAAAACAAACAATGATAAGCAATCCAGACACAGATGTTAAAGTTTATTTCAAACTAAGCACTACAAACTTGTTTTCTCTTTACCTTGTTCTGTTTTTTTCGTGGGACCTGTTAAAGTTTCTTCCATGTGATTTCAGGTTTTACCTCTGACAGTGTTCCATTTTACAACTTTTAGTGGATTTCTGTTTACGTACATTTTTTGTTTTGTAAAGCATGGCTCCTCCAAGGGAACGTAAACTGGCGATTATGGGATACAGATCTGTTGGTAAGTTACAAATAAACAATTTTTCTTGGTAAATTAAGCCATATGCTGAAAAAGAATTGATTGTGCTGCCTAACATTAAAATTTTAAGCCAAAATGTTATTTCAGGGAAATCATCCATCACTATTCAGTTTGTTGACAATCAATTTGTTGAATCATATGATCCAACCATAGAAAACAGTAAGTACCAGTATGATTGATACAAAATCGACCAAGACCTACATATAGCACTGGCCATGATTTTAACCTCATATTTAATTTACTTAGGATAGGATAGGATATTCATCTTTATCCCCGTGGATGGGAAAACCAAGGTGGTTAAAACACGGGCAATCGTCAGATCCCCTCGCGCCCATCGTCGGGTTACCGGAGCTATTGCAGTGTGTTGTATATGATAGAAACGTTGCTTCAATTTGTTAGAACCCATTAATCCGCTGGGTTCAGGCAATGTCCGTAAAGTGCCTTGCCCAAGGACACAACCGACTAGCTAGCGACCAGTTTCGCACCTGCAACCTTTCGATTGAAAGGCGACGCACTTAACCGTTAGACGGGCCGGACTACTTACATTTCAAGTATAGTGTCAACTGTTAATGTGTCACTCAATCGTTTTGATTTATATAAACATTAGTATTGTTATTACTTTTTTCTTAACATCTAAATGTACAACAAAAGCACAACAGTTATATTTTAATATTCATTATAATAACAATATGCCATTAAACTGAGGAAAGTTAAAAAGATGTGAGCAGTCATTGACCAGTACGCTATGAAAAGAATAGCAACTGTACATACATAATGATTGTAGTTGCTTATGGGACACCTGGTGTAATGCACACTTGCACCTTTGGGATCTTTACGAATATTGATATACTTTTGGAGGCACCAAACTAGATTTATAACTTTGTTTTTTTGGTGCCTTCCTGTTTTGCTGTAGTATCTTGCCACAGTTTTTTTGTTAATTGTTGGATTTTCAGTTAACGCCATATTTGTTTTGGACTTTGGTATATATATATATATGACATGATTTGTGTTTTTAAATTGTTGGTGGTAAACGCTGCTAAAATTGAATTGAATTGGAATTGAAATACTTTCCAATTTCCATACATGGTCATTAAGTTAACTGCAACAAAATACTCAATTCAATGGTATTTTTGATTAACTGCAGCATAATTAAACCATAAGTTTCATTAAATTTTGTTACCTTGTCAAATAATAGAAATTTATTTTTCAGCATTTACAAGGCAAATTCGTGTCCTGAACCAAGACTATAAACTTAATATTGTTGATACTGCCGGACAGGTAAATCTGGAAATTTTTATACATCATATAATTCACTTTTTATATGCAGTTTTACATACCGGTACTTAAAATTAGGTTTTTAAAGAATTTATGTTGTAAATCTTGGTTGTTTCAAACAATTTTTTGTATGTTGTTTTTATTGCAACATTGTTTCTGTAAGGCCTATGCATCCAATATTGAATTGAAATGACAAATTGTTCGAATATTTTAACTTCCCATGTTAACAGGATGAATATTCCTTGTTCCCCGACTCGTATTCACTTGATATCCATGGTTACATCCTTGTATATTCTGTCACATCTACTAAAAGGTAGTTTAGTTACATCATTGTTGTAATATGTTTTATTTATTATATTATTAGCCTTGTTGCAAAGGTAAAGAAAAGTGTAATAGAGATACATGTTGATTATACACTCAACTAAAATTAACTAAAACAACAAAATTGTTAACGATTAAATAGTTACCGTTAAACTTTACTTATTTCTATTGAAATAGAGACAACAAATGACCATGATTAAAGTACGTTTTAAAACCAATAAATTTATACTATTTGTTTGAGATATTAACAGTATAGCTTTTTTAAGCATGTGTAATTAACAAATTAAATTGAAAACTTTAATTAAAAACGATTTGTTAAGACCTGAGATTGTCTAACAAACAAATATATTGTTAGAAACATCCGAACCAATAATATATAGTTTTTCACTATAAAAAGTTTGGAAAAACAAAAAACTCGAAAACATTAGCTTAATTTTTCATTTCCTATTTTTCAGCTTTGATGCAGTGAAAGTTATCTATGAGAAACTTATAGACATGGTTGGAAAAATAAGGTCGGTTGGTATATGTTAAGCAATAATATGTTTAAATTCATAAAGTCAATTTAGTGACTTTGTCACTTTTGAAATGATTTTTGGAATAAAAAATGTTCAAAAATTTATTAAAACACCTGTAACTGTATAAATAAAAGAACAATTAAAAGGAAATAAAGAAAAAAGGAATGAGGGAATTAGACAATGATGGATACATCATACATGTTGTTCCTTTAATTTATTAGAACCCATAGATCCACTGGGTTCATAAGTTAACACTTTCACCAGCGGTTTACAGTTTAGCCTCTCACAGTTATAACAATGTTGTTTTATTTATGATCGAAGTAACATTTCCTTTTGTTTCTGCATTTTTTTATACGTATCCCATTTGCTGAGCATGTTAAGAAATCTTATTTTGCATAGCATAAATTTTTTAATGCCCACATCCAAAATAAAAACCCTTTTTCTGACCTAGGATTCCCTTAGTACTGGTTGGAAACAAAACAGACTTGCACATGGATAGGAAAGTTACCTCAGAAGATGGACAGAAACTGGCGCAATCGTGGAAAGCAATCTTCCTTGAGACATCAGCAAAACATAACTTGGTCAGTCATTATTACTTAAATATATAATTTTCAACTTAGTTAATTGTTTCAGTGGTAATGTATGGTTAAATAAAGAGTATTAACCTCTAATTTTAAAATCTACAATTCCGTACATAAGGATCAGAGAGAAAGTATGAATCAAATGCTTATAAGCGGAAAAAATAAACGAAGTCTAAGATTTGAAAGTAGTTAGTAGATATGTAAATATTTAGTGTTAACTGAAGAAGTTAACCTTAATCTTTCAGTATCAGCAGCTTAATTTGTCTAAGTGTGCACATGTGAATTGTTTGACCCTCGTGTACTCGGTCGGATAAACAAGCTGCATTTTATGTTTTACTGGGTAATCCGGATTATTTTAATATCCATTGTTGTTTATTTTATACCTCTAGAACTTTTGTTGAATTTGTAGTAATTTATGCAGATTAAAAAATCAAAATACCCATAAAAGAATCAAAATACCCATAATTACCATTTATTAGCAAAGCAACAAACAATATTTTTCACTGTTTGTTCAGGACACACTAAAAGATCCTTGGTACCTATTGTATGGTTGTGTCATTTTTATCCTAACGGGTAAGGAAATACATCAATGGATTTATATACAATTATCATCAAAGAACTTGTGGGGGAAATTGGCACACACATTAAAGAATGCATATAAGATAACCAAGTATAGGCCCTATATTATGCATATTTTACCATTGAAGATGCACAAATACACTGTTGATTAAAAAAATCAGTAAATGTAATATTATCTGGTGTCAACAATAGGTTAGTGAAACTAGTGCAATTTGTTGAATTTGATGGACCTTGTGATAGACAGCTTGTTCTTGGTACCCCCCTAATTTATGTTAGTTCTTACATTCAAGTCTCGGGTCAAATTCAGTACAATGTTTGGTTATATTATTATTATTGTTTGCCTAGTTCAAATAAAATTTACAGTTTTAAAAACATATTTTTATTTCTTTGGTAAAGTATATAAACACGAAATATTATTTTATTTATGTTATTGGACAACTAAATACACTTAACTTCGCAGGTAATTTTCATAATGCTCGTAGTAATATGGTCATCTTTATTCTTATTAATTAAATTTTATCATTACTATATCACGAATTATTCTTTATTCTTATTCTCGAATTATTCTTTATTCTTACACTACATGAGAGTTAATCATACAAAATAAAAGCTTACAGTATAGTTTGTACGATTACGATTACTCTCTACTGAGATCCACTAGCCTGTTGACTGTACAATATCTCTGAATAGGGGAGCATACAGTACTGCCTTATGTTCATATTACAGTTGAATTACTAAATTAAACAATTATTTCAAGCACACTTAGTTTAGCGTTTAGCCAATGTCCACTAACGATCAAACACTATCTGGGTGCTCTTATGCTAATGAATATTTAAACACCAATATTCCAGGATGTGCAAGAAATCTTTAAGAAAGTAATCTTGGAGATGGAACGACAAGATGGCAACATTCCAGAGGAAAAAAAGTGCATCATCTCATGAATGTATCCAGTATGTGACATGCATAAATGCATGTTCAGTCAGGTGTCCGCAGTAAGATTCTGTCCAGGCGAAAAACTGTGTTATTGTGTAGTGTTAATTTTTTTCGCATTTTAAATTTGGACTCATTTGTCGTTCCGATTTATCATGTCGATGGAAAGAGCGGCTATTAGATTTGAAATGATATATCGTGGTGCAGATGCCTGTAAGTTTGATTTCCACTACAGCCAACCACATCTTATCATCTCACTTTACACTTTACAGACATTGTTCTAAATAGCGTTTATGGTATAAAACCTGCTGTATTACAATAAAAAGGCAAACGCATCCATCCATACAGTATCCACGTCATTGTTTTTCATGATTTTACAAAACTACAAAAGATGTATACATGATATTTAAATCCGTTTTAAAATCTGGACATGAACAAACATTTATGGCCAATACTAATTAGAACTCTCTAATTACCGTATTATTGTTTCTATGGCTATTATGTATCTTAATTAGCTTTATATTAACTCTAACAAAGATAACCTTAAGATAAAGATGTTTAAACATAGCACTGGCAGCAGCATGTTTTCAGCATTACCCGTGTTTAACACAATTTCCACGCATTGTGTTTGGTGCCTTTCGTATTGATCTTATTGTTGACTTCGTAATTCGTATCTTATAGCCTACATTTATTTATTGAAACACATTTTTACAATCAACGTTTGCAAATCAGGATATTTTCATTTAGAACTTTATTATAAATGCAAAAATATGTAAAAAGTGTTTAGAAAATGGATGTGTCATTTCTATCCTGGCCTGTGGGAAAATCCACAGATTTTATCGTTTAACTAATTTGTGCGTATATCCATGTGTTTGGAGAGTTTTCACGGTATTAACTCATGAGATGCCAAGCTAACGCGATGTATTTGATGCGTGATTGGGCAACGTGCGCTAAATGCTTTTCCCAAGAATACAGCCGACGAGTTTGAAGACCAGCTTTAGATTTAACTATATACTTTTAGATTGCCGTATGTAGTTGTTTGAACAGGTAACCGACTACGCGTTAAATAAACATGTTTGTAGTGTTAAAATGCTAAGAAAGTGCATTTGTTGACGGTTATATTATTTAAATTGGAACACGTTCAAAATTAATTTAAATTAAACCTATATTAATCTAATGTTGACAAAACGACTACTAGAAATAGGACTTTTTTAAGTAGAAATCGATGCTCCGAGTTGGGTTGCCAAAGTTATTGCGATGTGTTGCAAATTATTTCCTGAGTTTTAAAAAAAATCTTGTTGATTCCGTAGCGAGTAATAGCAACACTATGATAATCTGTTTACGTTGAATATACCAATCGGAATATTCCTATAACATGTGCTGCTAAATGACCAACTCCTACCGAATCGCGAGTTCATGCGCTGCCGTTGAGATGGCGTATAACCAATTAAGACCTCTATGAACGGCAGGATGTGACGAGTGGTACCCTCCATGAGTCATTGTTTTTAAACGAGTGTTTTGCTGAGTAACAATGGTGGTGATTCCCCAACGTTTGTTTGGTTGAAAGCAGCATGTGCTAGGCTGCGCGCCGGTGTTCTCGTTTAGCTGTAAAGTTTTGTAATCGTGGAGCAGTGCTTTGTGAAATAAAGGTGTTGATTGTGCATCTGCTAGCTGTTTTGTTGGGAAAAAGTTGCCAATGTACAAAGGGGTATGGGCTTAAAATTTTTAAACAAAATTTTGTAGGGTTTTGAGTTTAGGTTGCAGATCCAAGCTTCAATTTTAAATTGTGAAAAAATCTAAGACTTCATATGTCAGGATTTTGAGTGACAGCCGTTTTTGTGAGGTCAGTTTGCATTGGAGAGATAGGGAGAATAATTGGTTGAACGCCTCCTAAAGCCAAACGCTTGCAGATTCGCTGGTCGCTAGCTAGTTGATTTTGTCCTTGACAAGTCACTTAGCGCACATAACTTGTTCCAATTGGATTGAGAGGTGTCACTAAATTCAAGGAACTTTTCGATCATACACAACACACTACAACAGCTCTTGTAACTCGACGACGGGCTTGAGATAATCTGACGATTGCTAGTGTGTTAACGCCCCTTGCGTTTTCCCATTCACGGGCATAAACATGAACATTCTATCCTATCATATTTAGAAAATAAAAAGTCAAATTAGCTTTAAATAGTTAAGAATATTGTGAATGTTAATATTAGAAATTACATTTGGACTCAATTTACCGCGGGCAATCACTGACACTTTTTAAAAAGGGAAGTTTAATACATTATTGCCACAAAAAGTAGAGACCCCTACCTGACCACATGTGTCAAGTGGTACGTTCTTCTTAAATTAAAGCCTATATACAATTCTTCGTTTTGCTCCTAATACACAAACGATGCCGGTTTGCTACATTTAATTGTTTTAGAAGGGATTCCATTGTAGCCACATAATAATGGTGCAAACACACGTAGACCTTTACACACACCTAAAACTTGATTTAAAATAAATAAAAGGTTGATTTAAAATAAATAAAACGTTGTCGTTTTCGTGGTGGCCGTTTCGTGTAGCCTATGAGACGGATCTTTGACTGTCACCGAGTTGTTCAGCATTTTGCTCAAGGATTGGTGAGAAATGTAAATAGGGTACGATCATTATTGATTATTACATGAGTATTGAGTATATATCGTCTAGAGTGGCCTATTGTATATGAGTATTTTATGTCTACTGGTTATAGGTTATTGCGTGTCAAGGATGCCGACTAAGTTTTTTATACGAATATGTTTTTTTATGTATTTTGTCTATAGCGTGATTTGCGACTGAATAGTGTTTTGGTTTGATTTTTTCCCTGTGCATGGACCACCAATGTATTTGCATAGCGAATAACCTGATAGTTATTTAGTCTTATAGGCGCTATACGGAAACTCTTGTTCAGTTTATTTTACAGATATCATCCACATTTCACCATCGAAGAGACTCGACCTATTCTATTTATTAAAAAATGATTTTCCCACCATTTGGAAGTCGCGAATTCCTACAATAATTTATATAGATCCCATAGCGGATTAATAGTTTTTAAAGCTGTTCCTCATGTCAATTATTTTCCTGTAAACCGGCTATTATCCCCAACGCTTCCTTTATAATCCTTCACAGACACATTATGCCATACGTATTGCAAGCTGATGTTTTGTGTTTCAAGTCTTTTGCATTAATTATTATTAAAAACGCGTTTTGGAATAAGGACCAAAATAAATTGCCTACTTGGAGCGCTGCTCCGGGCATGTCCAGTCAATCAGTTTAACAGTATGTGGTTTACTGTATAGCACCCCTGCTTTTTCCTTATTACTCTTGGTCTCGGAATGCTGTTATAGGGGCAGGCGCATTCGGCTGATGCTCGTCGCTTAGCCAAAAGTTCACCTTAGGCTGTCTTCTCGTTGCAATCGTAGGTGGCTAATACTCAGTTCTGATAATGACTACATACATAGATCACACTGCAACTTCTTGATTTTATTCGGCATTTCTGTAAGTTAGTTCATTCTGCTAGTTGTTTTTTGGTTCATAAAATCACGACAATATATACCAAATAAATATAGGTCACGGGGACAGATAAGGTGTGGACGGCTATTTTAACTATGTGAAATGGGTCGCGTCTGTAATAAAAACAGCGGATATTGCACCAACTAAACGTACTGCAATGGGTGGTAAATACGACGCAAATAGTTTTCCAGTTATTCACACTTTAACATAGCACATAAGCAAAAATTATATAAAATCAAATAACGATCACAAATCGAACCAGCGATTCACCACAACTGTATCAGCTTATAAGATACAATAAAGAAACTGTCAAAACCTTCCGAAACGGAGTCAATTCGTAGTCTAATTAGTTGGAGAACTCAGGTCAGATTTAGTGCTATAGGTATAAGCACGCCAACCGACCACAACAGATCCTGATTCTCCACAAGTATATATATATACAGAAATCTGCATATTATTAGAGTCGTCGAATCACTTTTCTGTTTAATACTAAAACACATATGCGCTTGCGGACAAAAGTAAAACACTAATCTACTAAAATTTGCGTATGTAAGTTATATAGCAGCTTTCTTGGTTTAGACGGGTGATAACCAGGGTAAGACAAGTTGTAAACATAGGTTAGGTATCTTATTGGTTAGTCGCGAGTGTGCAGCCAGGTAAAGCGCTGTACACAAGGGCATATCTAAGTAGGTAGAGTTGAGAGAACGGCTTAGCCAAGCGAGGCTACACCGATAGTTCTCTGATGTTATGGAATTATACACAGTTTATATAAGACACATAACAGGAAACCCATGTTTGTTCACGAGGCTTGACAAGCGTTAAACAGAACTAGCGGGAAACAATTAATCGATTGACCTGCCAAAACAAGAAACTAATCGCAATTTCCCATGCACAAAATATGGACACATGGCATAACGAATTAATAATTAAATATGCACAGTAAGAAAATTATAAATACGTGTGGGATTGCCAGAGTTACGTCCGCTTTCTTTTTTTTCGTTTCGCTTAGGTGAACGTGTATGTGTATTGGCATTATTTGACGCAAAACTAAGGGACAGACAAAAAATTAATCACCCTTTAATTTACTCTGTGTACAGCCAGATTCAATTTTTATTTCATTTAAGGGAATGGGTAGTCAATGGTAGCGTTTTGAGAGGTATTAATCGTGACGTATCAGAAAAACGTGATATAGATTTTGCCAGATTCTACTCCATGTGTGGAATGAATATTTTTAACTGATTTCTTAAGCACAATTCGCGCTATGCTCTGGATTATTTTATACTAAGCTAGAGTGTAGAAATTCTTTTTTAACACTACTTAGATAACAGATTTCAGTACCAGTACTTAGCTTACTTGGGCTTATAGTCACTTCGAGTTATATTATTTGCTTGTCCACTAAAAAGATTGATGGAATTCACATCTTCAGATGAAGTTTAATGGTGCATTTTTTACAGGGCCACATGCCAACCTCATACCAACTGGTTGTTTTCTTAATAATTGGTGTATCAACAGATTGCTTGTAGGGGGTAGTTTGTTCAAAAGCGCATTTCAGCTAAACTGCAACTGTAAACACAACAAACAAGCTGGACTTAAATACAAGAAGACAAAGCATTAAAAATTTGTAGTACTATAGATCATATTGCAGTAACACTGTACGTCATTAATTGGTAGAACACCATGTACAAGGTGTGTGGTCATCATAACTAAAGATTCTTTGTTAATTTACGTCTTTTGATCCATTTTAACAGCCAACTAAATCATCACTGGTACCCTTGCACATTTTTTACAAAATCTGTTAATGAAGTATGACTCCACAAAAACTAAAAAAAAAACTGCATCATACAATAATAACCTAGCTTTCACATTAATGAATATATACATGGCATTGAAAGAAGGTGGTCATTAAGTCTGCTCTTATGTCATAAACAAATTCCTTGACCTGTGTTATATGGCTTATTGTTTGTACAAAATTGGGTAGAAATAATTGTTTATTTAACTTAATTACAGTTATCGAAAACTACTTATTAGATTGTATCTTTTAATCAGTAAAAAATGTTGCAATTATTGCGTGCTGCTTCATCTGGTACTGTGCCCTGTGCAAGTGCTTTCCGTGTATCATCACTTCAAAGCATCCAAGGTTATGGTACCGAAGCAGAAAATGTGATGAAGCCCAAGACAGGGATTTTGCTTCTTAATATGGGTGGGCCTGAGAAATGGGAGAATGTTTATGATTTTCTGTTCAAGTTATTCTCAGATCCTGATCTTATTCCTCTTCCTGCAAGAAGTCGGTTAGCACCATTTATTGCAAAGCGACGTACCCCTAAAATAGAAGAGCAGTACCAGAAGATTGGCGGAGGGTCACCGATTACCAAGTGGACAAATCACCAAGGTTTAGAGATGGTTAAGCTTCTTGATAAATTGAGCCCAGAAACCGCTCCACATAAACATTACATTGGCTTCAGATATGTTCCTACGTTTACTGAGGATGCACTGGATCAAATGCGAGATGATGGTGTTAAAAGGGCTGTAGCTTTCACACAGTACCCACAGTACAGTTGCTCCACAACTGGAAGCAGTCTTAATGCAATCTTTAGGCACTATAAAAAAAATTCTCATGATGCTTTAAATATAAAATGGAGTGTAATTGACAGATGGTCGACTCACATTGGCCTAATCGAAGCATTTGCTGTTCGAACGTTAGCAGCACTGGAGAAATTTCCCGAAGAAATTAGAAGCAAAGTGGTAATCTTATTTTCGGCCCATTCACTTCCAATGTCAGTTGTAAACCGAGGGGATCCATATCCTGCAGAGGTTGCTGCCACTGTCAGCAGGGTTATGGAAAGAATAGGTTACTCCAACCCTTACAGGCTAGTTTGGCAGTCTAAAGTTGGACCCATGCCATGGTTGGGGGCACAAACCGATGACGCAATTAAGGGACTGTGCCGAAATGGTTTTAAAAACCTACTTTTAGTACCGATTGCATTTACAAGCGATCACATTGAAACTTTATACGAGTTAGATGAAGAATACATTGGGGAGCTATCAAAAGAAGCAGGTGTGGAAAACATACACAGAGCGGAGTCATTAAATGGGAGTCCCATCTTTATTCAAGCTATGGCTGATGTTGTGAAATCTCACTTAGACTCGGGTTTTATAAGCACCCCTCAACTGCCACTAAGATGTCCCATGTGCACAAACGAGGCATGTGTTGGCATGAGAAACTTTTTCCTTAATGGTGCAATATGAGATGTCAATTCTTAGTCTCCAATATATCGATTTTCACCATGCCATTTTTTATTTATATATTTATATTAAAAATTTTTGGTAATATCCAACACTTTAGTCTAAAATCGTTTTCTCTAGCAACCACAAGCAAACAATATTTCTTAACACTTTCCTACATTGACTGTCGGCAACATCACTCCTGGATGCTAGGAACTATAGATCTATAGTATTTATCAAGGTCATGAACAATGTGCAATACCATCATGTTCATGAGCCCTTTATGTAAACTCCTTACATGCAGATTACAAACCACTTATGAATCGTTTTGATTTAATGCTTAAAACAATAAACATTAAAGTATGGATAAAATCATTTCACTTAAGTACCCTGCATTAAAATATTGATATTTTCGTTTTTCCATGTGTTCAGTGTGTAATCAACCAGTGATTATAGTATAAACGTATTAATAATTTTAACATTCAAAAAACTTATTTAACATGCTGTTATATTATTTAGCCTTTTTTGCGGATAGTTTTTCAAATATTTTCAAAAAGCATGGTTATATTTGTAATTTTAGACTAGTTTCCTAGCACTGGTAAAATTCCAGTGCAACCGAAGTATTGATAAACTAAAGTGCATTACTAACAGTAATAACATTATTTTCAGTTTATTGAACAGTCATTTTACTCCGCTATGCACACTGGTAATTAACTAAATATTAAAATGATATATTGTTTTTGTACACATGCATATGCAACATCTTTCATGATAAGATGCAACAAGAAGTTATTAACATCTGAAACTGTTTTACATTTCTAAACTCGACAATAAAAATGTTAAAAAACTATTTATGTTATATCTGTATCAATTTCATCACATTTCAATCATCAATTTGTACGTACAGCCTTTTTTATATAATGCAACATTCTTTTTTCAGATCAGGAAAAGTTAGATTTTAATATGTTGCAATGCTTTGTTGTATATATATATTTTCCGTCATTGTAATGTCACATGCCCAGTTACCAATTGTGGTTAACACTTGGCCCTGGCCTCAAGCCACGGAAGCAGGTATAAATATATAATTATATGTAAAAAAAGTAATATCTTTTTATAGTTACCCGGTACTATATTTTAATTAAGTACCCTGGTACGAATTATTTAAAATAAACATTTGGATAGTACATTTATTTCTGGTATGTTTAACAAAATGGTAAGAGTTTTTGATTTTCATTGTTGGTTGGTTTGTTGGACTAAATAGCATATAGAATGGACTGTGAGATTGAAATAACACTTTACTTTTTAGTAAGCCAGCAGATATGTATGATGTGCATGAACCCTAACAAGTGACATTTTTTATGCTTCTCTATAAATTTAAAGTGCATTATCCTTTCACAGCATGGGACAAATTGATTTCGAGTTCCTCCGTGCTTGATGCAGTGGAAACTGGATGTACTCAATGCGAAATCGATCAATGTGGTGGATCAGTTGGGTTTGGTGGTTCCCCTGATGAGAATGGAGAAACCACATTAGATGCAATGATTATGGATGGGTAGGTTAACAACTGTGATTCTTGTGCCATCTATGCAGATTATTACTGATTCTATCTGCCACAAGTAGGGCGAGGTAGATTTGATTCACATTTAAATGTCATTTAAACATCCCATGTTCTGCTAATCTATTATTATCTAAGAAAAAAACTTATACAGTACAGAGAAAAAGACTCATCTGTATCTTAATGTACTGTCTATAATTGTCCCTAAAACAATTTAACTGGTCACTTTAAAAATATTACAGCCGAATTGGTCGATAACAAATTTTTAGACATGCATATAGAAACCTTTTTGGTGTCACAACCAAATTATATCTAAAGTTTGCAATAAAAATACACAAGTTAGTTTTCCGAACCATTGCAACCCTCCCCCCAAAAAAAACAAAAACAAACTAGATCATCACACTCGCTCTTTGGGTACTCCAATTTGTTAAAATTTATAATTAAAAACTTGTCAACCAAAGCAATTTTTTTCTTTTAGAGAAATGCTTTGATGGTTTTTCAGTGTGTTAAACACTGCAAGACGAATGGTTGAGAGTTTCAGTTGATGTCTACTGATACAGACAACATGCTGTTTTGATAAAAAAAATCTGCTCAATCATTCCATCAGTGTAGCTTTACTTTCATTACAGCATAATAGGTTCACTTAAGCAAACAAACCAGTTTGATTAAAATCACAATTTTATTTCCTATTTTAGGTTCCAGTAACAGAGAGATATGAACCATGGTAACGATGATACTATCGATAAAAAACTTAAGGTTATAACTTACGTACAAAAAATGTTAAAAATGTGTATATGTACGTTTATTAGAATAGTACTATAAACAACATTGCAACACAATAAGCAAAAATTTAAAAAAAATTTACAAACTGTTATTAGAAGTTTTCTTTTAACAAATTTGATGTTTCACAACCATTAATCATTTTATGTTGTTTAAAATTGTAAATTTAATTAAAATGCATTTAAAATTACAAATTGTAATAAAATGCATTTAAAATCACAAATTGTAATAAAAGCATTTAACATGTCGTAAATGTTCTAACAAGTGTAACATACACAGTACCATAAGGTTGGTTGTTCAGAATATTGTTCAAAAAGAGGCAATGGAGTGTCTAAAATTAACAGAGTGCATATTACTAACAAAGTTAAGTGACTTTAATTTTTCGGTAAACACATGATAAAACATAAATAATATACTATGTGTTAAAAATTATATGATAAAAGTTTATTAAAATCTAATGTTTTAAAACAATGTTTAGTTTGGAAAAAAAGAAACAAAATTATAAATGGTTTTTGAAAGAAGAATATTAAAGAAGTCAAATTTTGTTTTTACTATCCATGTCTGTGATTTGTGAATTTGCACATATATGATACGATGGGATATTTATATTATATCTAAATCAATAAAAAAACGGGGGAATTATAACACAGGAAATTGTCAGATTGCTTCACAAATATGCAAGGTTTGGTTAACTGCGAAATAACTCCACAAACACTGTAGGATGATCCGATGTATTGCAGTGTGTGTATGTAATAGAGAAATGTAGTTTAGTAAAATCATTAATCCACTTGGTTTGGGTGATGTCTGTTAAGTACGTTGTGAAAGGAGCTAGCATCAATTTTTTGATCTTGCAACCCTGAAAGGAACAATGAGTTCCTTAGCACCTGGTTCCCTATAAACAATGTCACAGATACCATCATCACTAGGCCTTTGGACTATTTAACTAGTTTGTTGTAGGGTTGTTGTTAAAAATCAAAAACAGTTCATAACTGATTTGTTTAAATATGCAGAATCACAATCAGCTTCTGTGATAAACATCGGCATACAGGTATAAGTATCTATATCCAATATTTCAAATTTATAACATTTTAAGAATAATAGTGTGATGTGTTTACCATGATGGTAAGTTGGCTTTTCGCATCCCTGGTTAAATCCTTTAATTTACCCTACGATATTATCGATTCATCTCTTCAGTGGCAATATGAACATTGGTGCAGTTGGATGTGTTCGGGGTATAAAAAATGCTATTGGTGTTGCACGAAGGGTATTAGAAAATACAGAGCATACTTTGCTGGTTGGGAATCTGGCCAAGGACTTTGCAGTTGAAATGGGCTTTAAAGAAGAATCATTGTCTACGAATCATTCTCAACAGGTATGCGAAATTTATCAAGTATTTTAACCCTTTAACTGCCGGCTGTTTTTTATGTCATTTTTCGGCAAAGTCGCCTTAGGTTAGAAGCTTCTATACAAAAAAACTATTGATGTAAGCATGATATGATCAACAGAAAAGTTGTTCAGTAATAAATTTTCTTTTGTTTTACATTAGTTAAATTTTGATGACGTCATGCATTGTGCAATGACGTCCTGTGTTTCTATTTAGATCAACAAAAACTATCTTTTTTCTCATTTACAAACAAAACAGTTTGTAACAAAGTTATTTATGATTATCTTTGGATCATTTTTGTACTACTCTTTTTGTAATGACCTCACAACTTGACTGATGACGTCGTAATACGCAAATCAATTTTTTTTTTTACATTCGCCCAATGAAACACAAACACATAGCCACAGAAAAACAAAACTGATGCAAAACATCTTTAAAAAGGTTCTTTATCGCTAGAACTACTGAAAAACATAGCACAACTGCTTCCAGATTCACTATCAGCCAACAAAAGGGCAGCATCTTCATCAGAATATCTACGACAATAGTTGAAAACTAATCGGGAATATGACGACAATAGTTGAAAACTAATCGGGGACTAAAACAGTAATTAAAACTAATTAAAACAACCAAAACCACACATATATGTATACGTTTTTTAAAACTCAAATAACTAAAAAAATTCAAATGCAAACCTATATATCAATTTATATTGGTAAACGCAGAAATTATTTAGCTCTCCAGCGCCATCTCACTGATCAAAATCGGCTGTATACTTTTCCACTTATGTAATTTTCGGCGCTGTTGACTTGAGTCGACAGCGGCAGTTAAAAGGGTTAAGCATTACAAAATGAATTTAAACCTTTTTTTGTCCTTTAGTCCTGATGTAGTCTGACTCCCTGTCCCAGAGATTGCTAAAATCTTTGCAGTTCATGTTTTAAATAAATACAGTATCTTGTTTGTAATATAAAAAAAATTAATCAATATCTGTTAGAGAGAAATAGAAACAAAACAATTTTCATGTCACTAATTTTTCTATTATTTGGCAGTAGTGAGCAAGCTGTTAGTCTGTACTAAAGCAAGTTCCTTTTTGGCGTACCGGTACAGCAGATTAAATAAATTATACATTCAACATTTGTATGATTAAAGGTTATATACTTGAAAATAATTTGGCATATCACTTTATAAGTTCATTCCAGATGTACAATGATTGGAGAAAAAGTAACTGCCAGCCGAACTATCGATCAAATGTCACACCAAATCCAAAAACATCATGTGGCCCTTACAAACCAATGAGATCACATGTCCAGGCAGAGCAAAATTCTCGCGCTAACCTAAATATCAATCAATCAAACCATGATACCATTGGAATGATTTCAATTGATGAAAATGGTCATGTTGCTGCTGGTACTTCAACTAATGGACTTAATCATAAAGTTCCAGGGTTTGTACAAGTTAAATGTATTTTGACATATTTTATGACCTATAAATTTCTACTTTCATCATAAACTAGAAGTTTAAAGCTTACATTAACATTTCTACAATTAAACATATATATTTGTCTTCACTTCATGTCATTTTTGTCATATATGTTCTCAAAATATTGGATGGCACAGTTGCTTTCTAAAATGCCACTGTTTTTTCAGACGGGTTGGTGATTCTCCAATCCCAGGAGCAGGTTGCTATGCTGATAATACAGTAGGTGGCGCTGTTGCTACTGGTGATGGTGATGTCATGATGAGGTTTCTTCCATCTTTTCAGGTGCACCATTCATTTTTGTAACAGTTAGTCTAAAACTCCTAGTTACCATTGTGTAGTCGGTAAGCTCAATTGGTGCAATACTGCAATACTATCGCACTATCTCACTTTCGCCCGGTTAGTCTGGTGGTTTAGTGCAACACCTTTTACCCAAAAGGTTGCAAATTCGAAACTGGTCGCTAGCTAATCGGTTATGTCCTTAGGCAAGAAACTTAACGAACATTGCCTGAACACAGGGGATTAATGGGTTCTACCGAATTGAAGAAACGTGTGAATCATACATAACAAACTGCAATAATTTCCGTAGCCCAGCAGTGGGTGATCTGGCGATTACCTGTGTGTTTACCTCCTTGGTTTTTCCATTCACGGGGACAAACATGAATATTCTATCCTATCCTAATACACGATCATAAATTCTCTGAACCACGATACTAACTTCTGAGTCTGAAAGCGATGTCACAAATAAGAAGAATAAATAGGGCCGTAACAGATTGATTACATCATAATTACTCACAATTGCATAGGTTATTGAGTCAATGAGACATGGTGTACCACCCACACAAGCCATTGAGGATGCATTAAACAGAATTTTAATATATTATCCTTCATTCAATGGTGCTTTGGTAGCAGTTTCAAAAGATGGATATGTCGGTAAGTTTAACTTTGTCGCCTATCGGTTACCATTTTTATGTCTACGCATGGAGATTAGCACTTCATGGACATAGCTTTCGTCAATTTGCATTCAAACAGCATATTAGATAGTCCCTTACCAAACATTGTAATGTGTTGTTCAAATAAAAAAAGTTCTGCTTTGTATCTTGTCCTTGGATGCAATTAGTCCAGGTTAGTATTCTGGTGGGTTAGGTTAGTGCATCGCCTTTTAACCTAAATGATCTTAGTTCTTCACTTGCCGCTAGCTATTTGTTTTTAAATCACCTAAGGGCATTCCTTGGACCCAGTGGATTAATGGGTTATAGTAAACTGAAAAAAAACATCTCAATCATAAAGTAAAACAACACACAGCAACAGCTCTCGTAACTGACAGTAGTCCCCGTAAGTGGCGACATTACTGACAGTTAGCTGTGCGATAACTATCCTGTGTTTTCAATTTTACGGGGATAAAATATGCATTTTCTATACACTATAATAAAATTTTTTTGTCTAACTTAAGAGAATTTGATCTGTTTTATTCAAGTTACTACTCATTCTAGTATTCTAATGTAAATTTTGGTAGGGGCTGCTTGTACAGGGTTTTCCTCATTTCATTATTGTGTACGATCACATTCTCACCAACCTACAGCTGTGTTCTCTGTCAAGTGTAAGTAATACTTTGTGGTAGGATTGTGGGCATGATGTTGTCAACATAATCCTTAAATATGCAATTCATCAACTTTTATCGCGGACAAGTTTTTTAAGTTTTTTTTTAAGTATTTTTTGAAGTTTTGAAGTATTTTTTTGGAAGTATGAAAAAAGACTAATAGTAAACTTTTTGAATTTTACCTGGAATTGTATAACTTTCAATATAGTCTTGTTTGTTTTGACATTAGTCAAATTTTATGTGATTACAAACTAGTATCATTAGCTGTCTTAATATTTCAGACATTTCTTTATTTGATTTTTGTTAAAATAATGCATTGCTTAGAATAATGGTATTAAATATTTTTTTTAAATGTACTGATTTTACCTAGAAAAAGATCTGCTTTACCAATTTTTGTTGAGATATTCAATTGTGCTAAATATGTTTGACACTGTATTATCGAGGAACCTAGAACCTATGATTTTAAATAGATGGACAACCGAATAAAACAAATCACTATAAGTCAAAATGTGTGGTTTAGCAAATTAAACGAGTGGTTAAGGATTAATGAAAGGCGTGGGAGGTCCCGTTTTCCCGGTAAATCCTACGAAGATTGCCTCGCGCCCACGGTCGAGTTATTGGAGCTATTGCAATGTCTTGCGTATCATTTAGACGTTCCTCTACTCCGGTTGAACCCATCATTCCATTCTGTTGTGGCAATTTCTGGTAAATACCTTTCTAAAGGCCAAAATCGAAACGCTAGCAAACCGCCGAATATTCGCACAAAATGCGACCCTAAACTTACCAGGCTAATCGTTCGAACGATATTCGTTGACTTACAAAAAATTTACTCCTTATTAAAAAATGTGGCCTATTTGTAAAATTAGGATAATTATTACGAGTTACCTCAAACAAATCAAAATGTGTCCGAAGGGACCCATAATTTAGTCCGGCCGGATGGTCTAGCGGTTAAGTGCGTCGCCTTTCAATCGAAAGGTTGCAGGTGCGAAACTGGTCGCTAGCTAGTCGGTTGTGTCCTTGGGCAAGGCACTTTACGGACATTGCCTGAACCCAGCGGATTAATGGGTTCTGCCAAATTGAAGGAACGTGTCTATCATATTTAACACACTGAAATAGCTCCGGTAACCCGACGATGGGCGCGAGGTGATCTGACGATTGCCCGTGTGATAACCCCCTAGGTTTCCCATTAGCGGGGATAAACATGAATATCCTATCCTATCCTAATTACCAATTGTGCTACATTGAACGTTGTAGAGCTGTTAGCTAATATGTATTGGAAATGCAGTGGCAAAATGTATGGTATGGTAAGTCATGGGCATTCCATGCAGACCAGAGAAAATAAACACTACCGCTGTTTTCCGCATTTTCAGTGCGGATATATATTTTTATAGATATTTCGGGCCTCAAAAGAGGTAATTACTGAATTTTTAAAGACGTTGTAGATGTATAAACTGAACAAAAAAATAAATGCATTCAAAAGTGTAAGCATCTGTCGTTTATGTTTTAAGTTCAAGCTCTGCCAACTTATGGAAAAATTTCTCCTTATTTATCATGTCTTCTCCTGCAAAGGAAATACATTTTTATTTTACTTTTTGAGTAAAACGGGGTACATATTAAGGCTGGGCCTAAATGGCATAATAATAGTTTGCAATATAATTACCGCAACGGAAACAATCATACAGAAAATCTTCCACTTACCGCTATTTGGTGTTAGGTTTAAATTGAAAGCCGCTTAATATGTACTGTATACATTATAGTACGATCGTGTGGCCGAATGGTTAACGCGACCGATACATATACCGACTCTTACACAAAAAAAACGATCCTTGTGACGAGCCCATGATGGAATCAAAACTTGGTTCAGTCAAAAAAAAAAATAAAAATACTGCATACATAGTATACAGTTTTAAATCACTGTTTAAGCTATTTTGCCATACAGTTATCGCAATGTAAAGCATAAACAACGTTCTGAGAAAGTTTTAGTTAAAATACAAACAAAAACAACGTTATTTAACCTAAATACGACTGTTTATTAATTGGGTTAACCGGTTGTGTGGTCGCAGATGTACATGAACCTGACATCAGTGCGTAACCTCTTGAGGAATCCTTAATATTTGAAAAAAATATGATGTTTTGTGACTCGATTTTGGAATATAAGCAGAAGTTGTTCGATCGTGTACCTTGCCTGCAATTTGACAGTTTTTCTATGGATTTTAACAGGAATTGTTTATTTAAGGTTAAACTTAGGATAGGATATTCATGTTTATCCCCGTGAATGGGAAAACCAAGGGGGTTAACACACGGACAATCGTCAAATCACCTCGCGCCCACCGTCGAGTTACCGGAGCTATTGCAGTGTGTTGTATATGATAGACACGTTCCTTCAATTTGGTGGAACTCATTAATCCGCTGAGTTCAGGCAATGTCCGTAAAGTGACTTGCCCAAGGACACAACCGACTTGCTAGCGACCAGTTTCGCACTTGCAACCTTTCGATTGAAAGGCGACGCACTTAACCGTTAGACCAACCGGGCGGACGAGGAAGGTTAGCTAGCATCGCCAAGCTGCATATTTTTGAGACATTTTAATAGTATTTCCGGAGTTTTTAGTTTTTTTGTTGATATTCTAAAGAAAAAAACAGTTGTAAATATAATTTTAAATAAAAACATACTTTAGTAACATACATTAAAAATAGTTTTAAACTTTTTTCCGAGACATTTAAAGTATTTTTGTAAAATTTCATAATCTTATTGTTTGCAGATAAAAGAATATGATGAATACATTAGTTTTCCATGCTGTTGTAGTGATATTAATACCTTTTATTTTAGTTCTCGTAAATTTAAATAAAAAAAGTTTCTCTGCATTTGCCTGAGCTCAGCACAACTTATAATTTAAACACCAGGCCCACAACTTTAAAATTCACTGAAAAACTGTGACTTTAGATGATTTTTTCATTATCATAAACACAGCGATGAAATTTCACCAAAGCCGGATCATCTACATCAGTGGTTCCCAACCTTTTTCCACCCACGTACCATTTCGAGGTTTTATGCAGTGCTCGCGTACCACCTACATAAGTTACGCGCGCCGAAGGCGGTCAAAAACTGTTTCCACCATTTATGACGTCATAATGACGTATTTGACCTATGCGAGGTGTACTAACAAATTCTATTAAACAAGACATTATCAGCCAGGGTTGATGGGATGCATGGATTTGTTTTTTTCACCACCAGTCACAAGAAGAACAACATAATGAAATAACAACAAACAACAAAAGTCAATTTCTTTAATGCGATGGCTGCATTTGTTTATTTTCCACTAGCTGGTCGATGCGTGGCACACGTTTGTTCACGGCGCATCGAAAGTCATGCATGGGCGCAACAAGTCGGTTTCGTTTCTTCGACTTGATAGCCATCAGGAATGAAAATCCTTGCTCGCACTCCCACGTAGACGGAAAAATTAGCAGCTGGGGAATAGCGTCAACAGAGAATGGATCGGTCATGTAGGCACAACATGTCACATCCGGAAACTAATGCCTCAACTCAGCATTGAGCGGTAAGAGGGATCAATGATTTCAGTAATCAACTTTTCTGCCAGTAACAAACCTCCCTTGAACAAACCACCACGTCCGCCTAACTCGCTGCGTGTCCCAGTACAATACAGCGCTCGCACCGCGCGCGTGTAACCTAGACATTCTATGACGTCACAGTGGTGAGAAAAAAAGACGTACCTTACCACGACGACGGCTTCAAAAAACTCAAAATCAACCCCACCCGAACTAATAACTCCTTTCGGTCAAAAATAAAACAGAAATCTACTCGCTTTCTTTTGGTAAGAAATGGTGGTGTCGCTTTAATGATGATAATTATGTCAACCCAGCCCGCTTGCTCCAACTTGTGGAACGTTTCAACTGGACAAGTAATGTTTGTATCGGAAGGCTTTCCCTCCCCTACTTTGACACAATTATACATGAAAAACCGTGGTGTGGAAGGGAAGAGTTGATGAAGACATACAGTGAAGTATCTGATGACCGTACTCTAGGTTTTATCATTACTGCACGTCTAAATGTAAATATTACTCCGACTGATCTCCTGCATTCAGATAATGAGAGATTGGCGGCGTTGGACCCAAACACTTTCTACAAACAAGTAAGATTAGGCTGGTTAAATGACAGAAAAAATAAATTAAACATGAAAAATATAACTCAAAGCAAAGTTTTTGATGAAAATCAAGACCCTTCGAGATTTTATTCGGTACATTGTTTGATTTATCCATTAACCGATTTTTGTAACTTATATTTATACTATTAATATTCATTTGTGTTATTTGGTAGATCTGTATTACTCGGTATAATTTTATTTCTTTAAAAAAATGCTGTTAACAATTTAATACCGTAACACATTATTGCCATTACACTTTGTTGTGTAGTTTCACTTGCTCAAAATAAATAAGATTGTATTATTCCTGAGTGGGCAATATCGTAATTTTTTGTAGTAATACAGCGTCGCAAACCAAATTGAAAAATATTCCCAAATGCAGAACAAATGTTTGAAAATAAGTTTGTCTTTATGGGTAGCATTCACCACTTTTACCCCTTGAATGCACACAAATCGTTGCCAAACAGGACGATGGAGTCTGAACATATTCGAATAAGTCATTTATCACAAGATGAGTATCTTGGAAAAAAATATTAAAGGCCATCATAACCATTAAATACGAATTTAATCACCTAGTCCAAAATTTGTTTTTTCTCCCAGAAAAAAATCTGGTAGGCTACTCCATAACGAAACGCAAATTAACTTTCTTTTAGTGTGAATTAATTTCTAGTAATCATGGCGTACAACATAATTGTCCAATTGTTTCGTGGATTTGTAGTTGGATATGTACTATTACAAAAGAGTTAAACATGTGCGATTTTAAAATTATATTGTGAAACAAACTTCACATATTTCAAGTACATTTGTCATCAAACGCTCGACGGAAGAGTATTGTTGGTGGAAGACACCCCAGGCATGTGCGTGATATAAAATAAACTAATAGACATTTGGTTATTTTACCAAAAAACAGTACCTTTTTAACATCTTTGGTAATTCAAATACAGAATACCTTATAAATTCAATATGTCCAGCCAGTTTCCGCTAAGTGCCTTTAAAATAAGGACCCAACCTGCTTGCTAGCGACCAGTTTTATTGCTAAAATATTTCTACTAAAGGCAAAGCACTCGCCCCCAAGCTATTAAATTATAAAGTGAATCGATATGAATACTTTAGTGGGGTAAACCGGCAATAAATTCTTTGTTATGGCCCGATGTTTTTGATCTACAACGCAGTGATACTACGGTGTTTGGGACGTCGCTCATCATGAAAACGGTTTTGATCGATAAATAAGCTGAAGATGTGCCATAAGACGAAGTGAATGCCACAAACAAGTGGCGGCACCTCAGGCATCACCTTGTAATAAGAAATCTGTGTCTGACGGGACGCCGCGTTCCTATTTACCTAATCTATTGACGCACGGAGAGCATCTGGCTTAATATTTAATTACATGTGTGGCACTGTCAATGACATACCCAGGGGATGATTGAAATATGTGAACATATTTTCGAAATAATCCCCTCCCTTCCCCGCCAATGGTTAGACATGGTCCTTTTGTGCTTAAATAAATAGTTGCAGTTAATGGCGTGCCGTGTGTATTAAATAAAACTTTAACTCATGTGCACTTTATTTTTTTACAATCTACAGGCTTAGCTTTGTCAAACACACTAGGCAAATCAAGACTGTCGGTTTATTTTTTCAGGTCTGCTTTTGACATGTGTTTTTATAAAAAGGGGATTACACTCAGAATGAATAGGCTACTATTGAGACTGCGTTAGGGTGGGTCATAGTTAACGTAATGGAAATAATAAAATGTTAAATGGTAAAATATGTATTTTAATTGTATAATTAAAAATTTTAAGCATTGATAAAATAGAAATTATTTAGTTGGCTAAAATATACCAAGATGTATGGCTTTGTATTGGAAAGTATAGTGGATTGTGTCCATGAACAGTGGGGGGAAGAAGTATGGATGCAACTCGTCGAAGAAATGGGATTCGATACTGTCGGCTTCTCAATTCACACGGTAGGATTTCGAGAAAAACATTTCCATATAGCGATGCGATTATACATAATGCCTGCAAGGAGACGATTTGCCAAATATTTCTCCATATCTCTGTAATGCAAAGTGGTCTCGATAACAGGGCTGTTAATCAGGATCATGTTGCGTGAAGCCTAAGATTCTTTCAAAAACTTAAACCCAAAGTTGAGTATGTTAATGCAACACTCACAATGACGTAGAAGGGTCCGTAAATGCCATATCCGCTCGAGAATAGAAATCAAGTTATTGCGTAAAATCCATTTTTACAGATATACGAGGAAAGTATGATCCCTCTTATTGCACAAACCTTATCAAAGATGCTTCAGATCACAGAAGATGATATTATGTTTCAGGTTGAAATTTTATTCCTCCATATACAATTTTAATGTGAATAAAAAATATATTGTTATTTTTCCCAGTTCGGTGGTCATTTTATGACGTTTGTGTCAAGTTACGGATATGATCAAATTACTAAAGTTCTGGGAAGAAGTATTCGCGATTTCATAAACAGTTTAGACAACCTGCACGACTACATAAGTAATCTTTACAAAGACATCAAACCACCGAGGTAATAGAACTTATCATTATTTTGAATTCATAATCACAATTTTGGTAAGCTTAAACGTATAAGCTACATAACTACAAAAAAGTTTTAAATTTAACGCTATTTAGATATTTGGATTTGGTATATTAGTTTGAATAGGTGCAAACATTTTTTTTACTATTTCAGTTTTTATGTTGAAACCGAGGACGACAAAGGGTTAACATTCCATTACAATACACCTCGAAAATATTTTGGTTATATTCATTATGTACGAGGTTTAGTATACACGGCCTCTGTTATGCATTACAATCTACATGACGCCGTCGTCGAGGTCATCAAGCAGGAAATGCTAGGAGAAGTTATGCATGGAATTATAAGGTATGATATTGGAGGTGCCGGTCCTGCGCAGCAACCAAATGCGGCGAGATCAATTCGAAGATCATTTTTCTGTGGTCTTTTGATTTTAATTTACCATAAAAGCGTCCCTGAAAAAGTATCGTTTTTATGTTGTAGTTATGCCTTTTTTTAATTGAAGGTGTGTTTTTCTGATTTCTGTTATGCATGTTTAAATTTCTTAAAATTAAAGTAAATAAATCGTTCCAACCAGCAGAAATTGCCGATAACGCCAAAAATGCTAAACATAGGCCTACTTTTAAACATTTTCACCGAAAGCGGGGATTAAAAATCGAAGCAAACTATTACTATGCCAGTTAAGATTCCTGAAAGTTTTTAACCTGAGTGGATAACGTGTTTTACCCAATAATCAGGCTACCGAACATGCCTGTCATCAGCGTGCAGCAAAAAAAAACAAAGAAAGAAAAATATCATAGTAATATAAAAATGTGTTAGTTTGTATTACACTGTTACCACGTATATAAAGCTTAAACCCTTAAAACTTACACGGATGTATAATATTTTTAATTGCTAACAAAAAAATAATTGGACAAATCACTTCAAAAAAGGAAAAAAATATACAATAAAACTAAATATAGATCAAACCGGTATAAATGAATGCAAAAAATTCAATACAAACATACATTGTGGCTTCCAATCTTTAACACCTTTTTTTCCGGAAATCCCCATACAACAAACCACAAACAGAAAGGAAATATCTGATTGAAGTTAAAATTGATTATATAGGCGTTAGCTAGTCCGATTGATAGGGTTGGTAGGTTGGCAACCGCAGAGTTGCAGGGTCAAACGTGATGGCTAGCTAGTTAGTTGTGTCCTTGGCCAAGGCACTTAACAGACATTGGCATGAACCCAGCGAATTAATGGGTTTTGCCAAATAAAGGAACGTGTGAATTATACAAAAACCCGCGTACTGCAATAGCTCCGGTAACCATACGGTGGATGCGAGATAATCTGAAGATTTCCCCTGTGTTAACCCCCTTGGTTTTCTTGCTCACGGAGATAAACATGATTATCCTATCCTATTGTGTAGTAAATAAGTAAAATTATATTTAGTTATATTCCAATAAAATATTTTTTTCATCTTTATATCAAACACGTAATTCGTCTTTTTTACGCCCAAGGTTTGTTTTTATTGTTGTTTTGTTTTACCAACGTAAATACATTAATCAGAAATCATGGTTATCAAGTTTGGATAGGTTACTCGGAAATGCATGAGTTTCTGTTTGCACAAACATACCTTACACACTTTGTATCAGAAAGAGTGATTAGATCTGTATTATACAGCTTGCGCCCAAAATGAGTTTCAAAACAGTGGTGGTTAACACGTGGTTGACACTCCCTAGTTATATTAACAAGCACTTTTGCGTATGACATTGGAGATCTATTACCAATCACTTTTAAATATTAGGTTGTAGATCTATTAACACTTACTTTTGCGTATTACGTTGTAGTTTTGTTTAACAAAACATCAGCTGATACATCTCTTCTTTTAAAACTAAGTCAATAATATTGCAAGCGGGCCAACTTATATTGCAGAATAAACTTCCAAAACGGTTCAGTGGGTAAGCAAGGTGCTTGGATGCCTGCTCTTGCTAAACTCCGATCTGTCACTCCTGTCAGTGTAAACAGTGACGTTGTGCTCAATTCCTTTCCATTTTCTATAATATTCGGCGAGGTAAGAAGTATTTTGCTAAATGTCTTGTATGAATAAATAAAATTTTCAAAATCATAGTTTTGCGTCGATTTCACGTTTTCGAAAAAATATATTCTAACTATTAAAGGGTTTGTTAGAAATAGTTAAGCCTTCGAAGTTGCTGCAACATGTTTTATTTTTTGACAGAACATGGAGGTGATAACATGTGGGGCTGGAGTCGTAAAAACTTTCCCAACCTTAGTAGGCAAGAAAGTAACAGATTTCTTTGTGTTGACCAAGCCAATCGGAATGCCGTTATCATGGACTTTCGTAAGTAGCACGAAACATTTCCGGATGATCATCAGTTAGTAGTAATAAATCTATTATGAGTTTTATCATATCCACATCCTAAACTATACTTTTGTTTCTTTATAAGTATTTTCTAGCCAAGGGTATGGGTTGCGACAACGTATTAAGATGTAACCATACAAAAACTTACTGTGTTTTACGACCCGGAGGCTTGTGAAATATAGATTGCACCTGAGAGTTATAAAAAATTAAACAAAACCTGTTTTAATTTGTACAAAAGTCATAACCAATATTGTTTTACATGAACTTTTCCACTTACACTTCGTGTAGTTTCAGTCATTTTTTTCACAGATGAAAAATAGACCGGTGAACGTCTTGGTGGAAATGACTTCAACTGTTGCGTTGTGGACAGAATATGAGAAGTACCTACGTTCACAGGGTAAGCAAAATATTGCTTTAACTTTTACTTTGATGTAGTTAAGCAATAAACTATAACTATATAAATTTAACAAAAATAGATTTAACAAATATCTTAAAACTGCATTAGCCAAAGCTTACATTAAAACCACGATTTAGTTGTTAAAAATCATATTAAGGGCACATGCACAGATTAGGCGCCAATCTAGTGTTGGCGTACATTCTTGCTACATATATTTATATTTATGACGTTTATCGCGTTAATTTGCAAGCAGATTCCAATATGTCTGTGAGTTATTAAACTAAGCCAGCTGCAAGTATATGCATATGAACAAATACAAATGTGCGGACCAGTTCTGTTTTTGGTTACAAAAAAATAGGGCTGATTTAATTATAGGGCTGCAACGATATTTGTAAAAAAAATATCGCAATGGGGAATTCCCAACATCTAAACTAAACGTTTTAAACGGATTAAAATTTTATTGTTGACAACAAAACTATTTGCGTAGAGAACGAAAAGTTCGGCAGATGCCGATAAGCGTAGTTGGTAAACACAGTATTGCGTTGTAAAGTTTTTGTGGTTAATTTCATTATTACACAACACACCATTCACACTTTGATTTCCAACATGATTTTTTACTTTTTTATACAACAAGTAAGTTATGCTAAGTTTGTAATATCGAAAGTCAGTTGGTATAAATGCAAACGTATGGGACAATGGCCGTAATAGAGTATGTCAGGCATCAACAACTTGTTTGAGAGATTTTTTTCATGAAACGCAGTATGAACTAGAGAGTGTCAACCACGTGTTTAACCACAACTATTTGTAAAACACATGTTGTATGCCATATATTCATGCTACAGGGTCTAACCACATTTTGTATTTTATACACTGTGTATGTAGTTTTTGTTTCTGCAAGCATAAACTCATGGGTCCCATAGTTATCAAACCAAACTTCTTCTCCGTGTGTAGGTAAAAAAGAACAATCGTGATAGATTTACAAAGATATTATCACAAATGTTTTAAATTAAAGCTTTTTTAAGTGCTGTATTGAAATGAAGCTAAATTCCTTAAACAGTTCGATTTAGTTTTTGATGGCTTCGGGGAATTCCCCATGAGCTTGGTATATAAGTTTCTGTTTTTACATATGTGGGTAATGTTAACTATCAATTCTTAAAGTTTTAATCCGATTTTACAAATCCTTGTTGAAAATGTCAGTGCAATGTGGCATGCTTGTCACAATCATGAGTCCGGAACATATCTTCGTTTTTAAGGAAGTTACCCTAAGTAAATGTTTTCTTTCTTTTAAGTGACACAGAGTGGATAACGATCTAGCATTTCACAAAATCTGATCAAAATTAGAGCAGCCGGTTAAACGTTATTTTCCGAAAAGCTATTTTTTTTTAAAAATAAACGATTTGGATTTTAACGTCTCCGGGGAATTCCCCTAGATTTATCACCCACAATTTTGCTCCTGCGTTTCTAGACCATGTTGTCTAACAAATAACAAAGCTTTATTACTATTTTATTATTCCTTCTGGTAGATGTCGGGGCGTCATGCCATGCCTGTCACAATCATGATTTGAGAACAAAATCTTATTTTTTAGGGTATTTCCCTAGATATTTTTTTATATTTTTCTAATTGTTAAATAAATAGGTATGCACTTACATTCCACCAAATCTTATTCAAATTGGTACAGCCGTTTAAGCGCTATGCCACAAAAAGCTAAATTTTTCATAAAAAATACCGTTTTGGATTTTAACCTCTCAGGGGAATTTCCCTTGATTTATCACTCAACATTTTGGTTTCTGCATATCTAGACCATGTTGTCTAACAAATGGCTAAGTTTCATTACGATATCATTATCCCTTTTGGTAGATGTCGGGGCGACATGCCATGCCTGTCACAATCATGATTTGAGAACAAAATCTTATTTTTTAGGGTATTTCCCAAGGTAAATTTTTTATTTTTTCCAAGTGTTAAATCAGTGTCTAATGCACTTACATTCCACCAAATCTTATTCAAATTGGATCAGCTGTTTAAGCGCTATGCCACAAAAAGCTAAATTTTTCATAAAAAATACCGTTTTGGTTTTTAACCTCCCAGGGGAATTCCCCTTGATTTATCACCCAAAATTTTGGTTTCTGCATATCTATACCATGTTGTCTAACAAATGGCTAAGTTTCATTACGATTCCATTATTCCTTCTGGTAGATGTCGGGGCGACATGCCATGCCTGTCAAACCTTTGACGAAGAAAAAAAAGAAAAAAAAACGAAAAAAAAACGGACAAAAACAATATGTGTCCCAATTTCAATGGGACCCATAAATTAACGCGCACGCGGAATCTAAACCATAAGTATGTGCAAACTTAAATCTTTTCGCATAAAGCTTAAAC